>NW_010729323.1:510282-560046 GCF_000365185.1 Nelumbo nucifera
AAAGATCGTGTCTCTGTCACTTACGATGGATTCGAGTAGCCCATGCAATCGGAAGATGTGGGTGAAGAAGGCGTGAGCGACTGAAACCGCGCTGTAAGGGTGGGATAAGGGGAGGAAATGTGCATATTTGGAAAAACAGTCCACCACTACAAATAAGACCGACTTCCCTCCAACCTTGGGTAGGCCCTCAATGAAGTCCATGGAAATATCTGCCCCAATCTGAGTTGAGAGTGCCAGTGGCTGGAGAAGGCCTGCTGGGTGCAAGTTTTCCCACTTTTGTTGTTGGCACATAGAGCAGTTCTGAATGAAGTCCCGCACCGAAGCCTTCATACCCTGCCAATGGAAGTCAGCGTGGATGCGGTGCAATGTTTTCTGGATGCCTTCGTGTGTGGAGTTGTGTATGCTGGAGATGACGGAGGGGATCAAAGGGCAGTCGGATGGGAGATAAATCCGCCCTTTGTATAGTGCCAACCCGTCGTGCATGGACCAGTTTGGGCTGGTCGTTCCGGTTTGTATTTTCTTGACCAGCTCGTTCCATTCTGGTGACTGTGGCAGTATGTTCCGAATGTCTTCCAGCAGGGTGGCCCGGGGCTGTGAGATCGCATGGAGCAGCATGTTGTCTTCTTCTTGGCGAGACAAGGCATCTGCGGCACGGTTCAAGGTTCCCGCCTTGTAGTCCACCCTGAAATCGAACCCAAGAAGCTTGCTGACCCAATGTTGTTGCGGCGAGGTGGTAAGCCGTTGTTCCAACAAATATTTGAGGTTGTAGTGGTCCGTCTTGACGACGAAGGATCTGCCCCACAAGTACGGCCTCCAGTGCTACACTGCCTTTGCCAGTCCAATCAGTTCACGTTCATAGGCGGGTAACTTAAGGTGGCGGTTGGCCAGTTTGCGGCTGAAGAAAGCGATTGGATGTCCTTGCTGCTGTAGTATGGCGCCGATGCCGGTGTCGGATGCATCGCATTCCACCGTGAACTCGATATCAAAGTTTGGCAACTGTAGAACCGGTGTGGAGGAGAGGGCTTCCAAACTCACAAAGGCTGTATCGGCTGAACTATCCTAGAGGAAGGCATTTTTCTTGAGCAAATTGGTTAGTGGAGCCGCCAAAAGTCCATAATTTCATACGAACTTGCGGTAGTAGCCTGTCAGCCCTAGGAACCCGCGGAGAGCCTTGGCGGATTGCGGTCTGGGCCATTCCCTGATCGCCTGAATCTTGGAGTCATCCACAGTGACCCCTTGCCCGCTGATCACATGTCCTAAGTAAAGGACCCGGCGTTCCCCAAAGAAGCATTTGGATCGCTTAAGGAAGAGGTGGTGTTGTTGCAGCAGTTCAAGAATGATCCGTAGATGCTGCAAATGTTCTACCCACGATTTTCTATAGACTAGGATGTCGTCAAAGAACACCAAGACGAATCTGCGGAGGTGAGAGTGAAATACCTCGTTCGTCAGGGCCTGGAACGTGGAAGGAGCGTTGCTGAGGCCGAATGGCATAACCAGGAATTCGAAATGGCCATGATGTGTTCTGAAGGCCGTTTTCTCTACGTCTTCGGGAGTCATTCGGACCTGGAAGTAGCCTGACCGGAGGTCTAGTTTTGAGAAGTATTGTGCGCCATGGAGCTCGTCCAATAGTTCGTCTACGATGGGGATAGGAAATTTGTCCTTGACCGTCCGGCTGTTAAGTTCTCTGTAGTCTACACAAAATCTCCAAGTCCCATCTTGCTTGGGTACCAACAGAACCGGAGAGAAGGGGGAGCGGCTGGGTCGGATGATCCCCTGCTGTAACATGTCTGCGCACTGCCTTTCTATTTCATCCTTCTGTCGATGTGGGTAACGGTAGGGTCGGACGACGATGGGATCCGATCCGACTATCAGAGGGATCCGATGATCGCAGTCTCTAGAAGGTGGGAGCCCCTTGGGTTCCTTGAATACTGTAGGGAACTCCGTGAGGAGCCTCTCCATATTTGTTGCGCGTGAGTCCTCACCTTGAAGTGTGTGCAGCTGCGTTTTTGTTCTTATTATGGTTCCCTGCCATGTAACCGGTTTCCCATCCAGGTGGAAAGTCATTGTTAGGGCACTGAAATCCCATAGGATGGGCCCTAGAGTGATAGCCATTTGACTCTCAGGACGATGTCAAATTCATCCAAGGAGAGTACAAATAAGTCAGCCCGGAAGGATTCTGCTCCGACCTGAATTTCGGTGTCTTTGTAGATACCGGGGCTGTGAACTCTTTCCCCGTTGGCCACGGCTACCTGTAACTGCGGTCTGATCTCCATCGGTAATTCTAACCGACGGGCAGCCTGTTCACTGACGAAGTTGTGGGTGCTTCCGGAGTCTACGAGAATATGAACTGGTTGCCCTGCTATCCACGCCTTTAGTTGCATGGTTTGGGAAGTTTTGATCCTTGTGATGGCGTGGAGGGAGATCTCTGGTTCTGATGCTACAGGTTCATCCTCGTCCTCTTCGGGTTCTTCTACCAGAAGACGGAACAGCTTCTTGCACCTATGCCCAGAGGAGTACAGATCATTGCAGTTGAAGCATTGCCCTCTTGCGCGCCATTCTGCCATCTCGGCTCGGGTCAGCCGTCTAATGGGGGGTGCTGTTCTGCTACTTCCTACACTTGCTGCCGATCTGGAGGGGTTATCGGTAGGAGGCCTTTGTTCCCTGCTGGCTGTCGAAGAAGGAGGCACCCCTGCTGTCTTCGAAGGTGCCTAGGTTGTTGCAGATCGTCCTATACTGAGGTTTCCGTGGGAGAGCTGCATTTTCCTTTCGAAAGCACGTGTGAGGTTCATCGTTGTGGCCAGGTTAGGAGGGTGTTGCATCTCTACGTCCACTCTTAGAGTTTCTACTAACCCTGCTGTAAACATATCTACTTGTTGATCTACGTGAACCGAGGTTGCTCTGGCGAGAAGGGTTTGGAACTGGCATTGGTACTCTGCCACGGTTCCGGTTTGCTTGAGATTGATCAACTCGCCCAGTGGGTTGCTTGTCAACGGGGGTCCAAACCTGAGGAGACAATATGATTTAAACTGCCCCCAACTGAGACCAGGTTCTTCTTGCTCCAGTCTGTAGAACCAGAGCTGCGCCTCTTCTGATAGGTGGAAGGTGGCCAGACTGACTTTATCCTTGTCATCAGTATGCTAGTTACGGAAGAACTGTTCGCAGCGATACAGCCATCCTAACGGGTCTCCGGTGCCGTTGTAAGATGGAAATTCCAGCCGGCTATACTTGGGAATAACAGCGGCGGTCGGGGCAGCGATCTGCTGTTCGCTGGACGTCTCTGCCCAGTCTGGACGGCGGCTGTTGGTGGTGGCGGTTCCCTCAGAACTTCTTTCTTTGTTGGAGAGGAACGCTTCCAGCAGGCGTCGCAGCTCCCGGACATCATCCTTGACTTCACGAACCTCCATGCTGGTTTCAGCGAGCCTATGCTCCAGCTCATGGACCCTGGAAGACAGCGGCTCTTGTTCCCCCATGACAGTAGGCTCTAATACCAGAATGTTATGGGTCCGGGCGTAGGATCTCGTCGCAGGTCGGTCCACGGGGAGAACCTCTTGCTTCCCCTTGCGCCTTCCCTTGCTTGCAGACCCTATTGTGGAAACCGAATGGGTGATTTGTCCAAGAGACCACCTGAACTCTCCTCACTCTACTCTTACTGGAAAACTGAATGCTTTATTCCAATTCATGGGCTCCTTAAATAGGAGATTACAAGAGGGGGTTCCTTGATGTATTCGACTAGGCTAGGATAATCCCTCTCTAAATCAAACTCAAACTCCTACTTTTAATGGTAAACAAACTCCTACTTCTAGTGGCAAACAAAACTCTTACTAAGAACATAAGATAAGATAAGGATAAGGGATGAGGGATAATGTAAGCTGGCGGCGAGTTGGCGAGCAGAGCTGTCGTGGCAAGATAAGTGTGGGCCCCCTGATGAGCTGTGGTGTGGGCCCGCTCCTTACTGCTGCTGCCGGCGGCGGTGGTAAACCTTTCCCACGAATGCATCCATAACAGTGAGGGGTTTGCTAGGAGGGCCTTCAATGAATTCGAAAAAAGGAGAAATTGAAGAAAAAAATTCTCTCGGCAGGAAGAAAAGGATGGGATGAGGATGTCTCAGATCACGAAGATATTCTCACAGATGAAGATTGAAGGGGGGCAATTCAGGGAGAGGCTTTTGAGGTGGGTCAGTTGTCGGTTGATGATCCTTGTTTTTTTGAGGATCTGTCTTGGGGATGTCCAGGGTATTTGCTTGGCATTAGTTGGGTTTTCTTGTTTGTAAGTTGTGGGCTCTTTGGTTTATTCTGGGTATATGGGGGTGTTGTTGCTCTTTGGTGATATCTTATCACCTCTGTTGTTTTCATTCCTTTTTTTATTTTAATAAAACTTTTTTCTTTATCTTTCAAAAAAAAAACCATAGCAAAGAACTTTATAAACCAAATAAAAAAAATTAAGAGATTGTAATTAGCTACATTTCTCCTTGTCTCCTTTTTTGTCCTTGGTCATCTTCTCTTCTTTATATATATGTTAGTTACTTGCTATTTTAACTTTTGTCTTTATTGTTACTATATGTTTTGATTAGACTAAGAATACTCTTCTGTGGTTATATGTATTTTTCTTCTTCTTTTGAGTTATAGTGACTTATTAAGTAAATCATATCAAAGTAGTAAGTTAATTATCCAATTACTGATTCTCTGCTAGTTATTTTAGGAAGACATTTTTGAAAAATTATGATGCTTCTAATGAAATAATGAAAAAGTTTTTAATAATATTCTAAAATTTTAAGCTTTAAATATATAGTTTATCAATGAAATCTGATATATCATTTGACATTTTGGCAAAATATCAAAGATATCGTATCACCACCATGCAAATGGGGATATTTCTCGTTCTCCAAATATCATCAATATTGTGGGATATGTATAGGAGTAAACCTACATAAATACCCTTGTTGCTTACTACTGCATTATCTCATAGGAAGTATATACTTAGGTTTGTTGAGAATATTGGAAAACTTGGGTTCAAACCAACATATTTTTGTAATTGATCCAAATCAAGTTTAGTGATAGTCGTGTTCGTGAATGATGCATGTGCAAGCTCAAGAAAAAATTGGAGTTGTTAGAATCATGTCTATTTGGGAGGTTCATTTACTCTAATCTAGAAGAAGGCAACATGCAGAGATGGGCAAGAAAAGAATGGAGACAGATTAGTGTGGTAAAGGTTAGGAGGTTAAATATGGGTTTATTCCTGTTCATATTTAATAACAGCATTGTTGTTAAGGAAATTCTGAAAAAAAAGCAGATAATCCACATGAGAAGTTCATGAGGTTTGATCAATGTAATGGAGTTTGCAATCAAATTTATTCAACGAGAATCTTGAGTTGGAGGACATTAATGAGATCCCGATGTTTCTAGACCTGTGTATTGCAGGAGAGTTGTGTGAACTGAGGATTATGATAGAGGGGGAAGACCCAACATTTGGTCTGGTGGTTAGTTTCAAAATGGCAGATACATGGGAAAGAAGGTGGTAAGAAGGTGAATAGCTAGTTGGAGGTTTGGGAAGAGGGGAGTTGATCAATAGGAAGGGAAAAAAGGTAATTGTCCATGAGGATATTGAAAAAAGGCAGGTGGACCCAGAGGATAGTGTGGTGATTTTAGTCTTCTTGAAAAAGGAAATATTTTTTCTTATTGAAATCCAAGGGGATGGTGAATTGACATGGACCAAGAAGTTGGGTCTAGGGTCCATTTTTTCGAGCTGGGTCAAGCAGATTGAAAGGCAAAGACACCCTATGGTGTTTACTAAGTTGACATGACTCGCAATCTAACACTGTAATTGAACTCAATGGCAAAATCAATTGCTTTAAGACCTGGAGAGATGGATGAGCAAAATGACAATGCCATCCAAATAGTACAATCCTTTTACTTCATGGTCTCCACCAATCATCATTTTCATTTTGTGATCCTGAAAAACACAATATGAAGAATAAAATGAAATTGAGCAATATGAGAGTCTTGGTCAGCTTATAGAGAGATGTAAGGCTAAAAGGAGCTTAGGCATATAAAAAATTGAAGGCAAAGTAAGATTTAAATTAAGTGATAAATTTCCAGTACTTGAGATGGAAGATGCAATACCATCGGCCAAGTTAACAACCTATGATGTAGAGGGTGGGGATAAGGGCCTAATCATATCTGGAGATCTAGTCATGTGATTTGAAGCTCCAAAATCTATTACGCAATAAGGGGATTTAGAATGAGAAGCAAGTAATGTTTTAAAATGCGAAGGTGTGATGTGAGGCATGGTTCAGAATGCAAGAGGCATAAGCCTCCCAAGCACAAAGAGTAAGCCTCCTCAAGAGTAGGCATAGTTCAGGATCTCATCTTGTTTTTCTTGTTCTTTTTTATGTAAGATGTCTTGTATTAGTTTTTGGAGTCCAATAGTTGAGAGGTTTGAGAAGAGACTAGCTGGGTGGAAAAGGACTTATATATCTTTGGGAGGTAGTATTACTTTGACTAAATCCACTTTAGCTAACCTCCAATCTATTTCATGTTAGTCTTCACAATGCCCTAGGCGGTTCTGAAAAGGACTGAGAAGTTAATGAGGGACTTCCTATGGGAGCGAGGGGAAAGGAAAATAGACCATTTAGTCCAATGGGAAAAGGTTACTAAAAGGAAGAAGGGGGTTTGGGAATTGGTAATGTGAGTTAGAAAAACTTGGCTCTCTTGAGCAGGTGGTTGTGGCAGTTTTCTATGGAAAATGAGAAGTTGTGGGAAGTATTATGGGCTATCAAGCAATGGATGGGATGCTGGTTGTTTGCACAGAGCTACTCTTGCTGCACCCTGGAAAGCTATTCAAGGTTCTAGGAAGATGTTTGGGTAGGAGAGTCTCCTTCAAAAGATGTTTATCCCTCCCTGTTTGTTCATTCCAACCTCGAAGAAAAGTTTGTGTTTGAGTTTCTTCTCTCTCATCCCTCGCCTACTAGGTTGAATTGGAATTTGGATCTCACTAGGAATCTTAGGGAGTAGGAAATCTCCTATTTGTCTAGATTGATGCACCTTCTAGATTCTATTGTTTTGGAAGTAGAGGGTTTGGATAATCAAGTCTAGGCCCTTAATAATGCTGGGGTGTTTTCTTGTTAATCCTTCTTCAAGGCCCTTATTGCACTGCTTCTTCTCCCTCCTTCCCTGTAAAACAAATTTGGTGTTTCCCTATTCCTCCTGAGGTCAGTGCTCCTTGTTGGGAAGTATTCCATGGAAGCATTAACACTTATGATCTGCTGCAGTGCAGAGAAAAAAGACCAGACTGGTCCTTATCCCCCAACTGGTGTTTCTTATGTAAGTAGCATGGTGAGACTGCTTTCCATTCTTAATCTCCTGTCCCTTTGTTTTCTATATTTGGGAATGGTTCTTTTCCCTTTTTGGTTTCGGGTGGAATCCTCCTTCAAGATTGGAAGGATTGTTTAGCCTTTCTGTGTTGAGATGCATTTCTTGAAGATGTAGGATCTATGGAGGTGGAGGTGCACTCGGGCAGCAGTGATTTGGACAGTATGGAAAGAAAGAAACTCAAGAAGCTTTGAGAAGGAGAGGAACAAAGAGGTGTTGATAGAAATCATAACACTGAGTAGCTTTTTGAGTGAAGACCTTGAAGTTGTTATCGAAGTTTAAGGTGGAAGGTTTCTTCAAGATTTGGGAGCTGGGTCCTCCTCAGGATCAAAAATCCCTTGAGGTGTGGTCTCCCCTAATGGGTGGGTGGTTGGAATTGGACTTTGATTGTAGTAGTCTAGGCAATCCAGGTCCTTTAGGAATTGGAGGGGTGATAAGAGATGAGGGTGGTATTATACGTGCTTTTTATTCAGGCCTAATCGAGCAAGGTGATTCTAAGTGCAGAATTCTTTGCTGCAGTTTTTGGGGTAAAGATGGATAAAGATATAGGAATTGGAAGGTTGGTTCTTGAAGGTGATTCAAAGCTGGTAGTGGGGTGGTTAAAGAAAGGTGAATGGTGGTTTGGAAGCTTAGAAATGAATTCAGGCGCTTTAAATGGCTTTCAAAAGATATGACAATTCAAATCAATTGGGTTAGGAGATTTTCTATCAAAAGATATGGCAAGTCAAATCAATCGGGTTAGGAGATCTGCTATCAAAAGATATGACGATTCAAATCAGTTTTAATATAGCTTGACAGTTTTTGTCACAACTTCTTGTTGTAATCTTTTCTTTTTTTAGTTAATATGATTGAATAATGATTTTCTGTGATTCTGATAAAAAAAAAGAAAGAAAGAAAGATGTCTTGTATTAAGAAGAATGAGGATGCATAACACTAGCTGAAGGGGGGGGGGGGGGGGGGGGGGGGAGGGGGTTCTGTTGAAGTGGACTACTACCAACTATTTTATTCAAGTCAATACTCAGTTGGGTATCAAATCTCTCTTTGTAGTTGTAGTCTATAGACATATCTGATCCTGGTTTATTGGAAGACCTCCCAACCATCCTTCTGAGCTCACAAACGTAGTATCAAACCTATTAATTGGAATAGTGTCGTTCTGTAGAGAAGGTCCTCTGCTGCTACAATGATGTTTGGCAGACAAAGTTGTACTTTTCCTTCTAAATAGAGATATAGGGGCAACTTCGTAATTTGGTACTCTCTGTTTACCCAAATTAAGGCTGTGTTTGGTTTGAAGGAAAAGGTAGGGAAATGTAGGGGAACCTTTACAAACTTTGTATAGATTTCCCTAGCTTTTCCTTCCTTTCCTTACATTTTCCTTCAAACCAAACATAGCCTAGCGGAAGGGTTAACAGGTATAGTTTGCCCCAAATGTGGAGGGAAGTTTTTGCAGAGGTGATGTCAAAATTCATAGGAGGTTAAAGCATTTGTCAGACACTATAGAGGAGGTTTATGCAATTTACCCTTGTTTTTATATGAGGTGCATGCTTTACCAATTTGTGACATGAGGCGGTGAGCCATAAACCACCTCATAAAAATTGAAGCAGTAGCTTCTTGGCCCATTGACAAGGCATTTGAGGCTAGGTAGTTTGGTTCCACCTCATCTTAAAGCCTTTTAAAACATGATCTAAATTTAATATCTGAATACCACCTAGGAGATGGTTTCACAAAGGCTCTAGGCATGATTCAATATCAGATGGTGTGAGGGGCATGTGAAATACAATTTTTAGTTACATTCTCTTTAGTATGGAAAGTATTGTCTTTTTGGGAAGTCCTAATCTTAGGAAAGGAGATAATAAATTATCACTCGCATGTGCAGGCTATAATTTAGAGGATCACCTCTGCAACCAATTGTGCTTGTTTGTAGAACTAACTCCAGGGGTTTTGGCCTTGGGGAATTCTTGAAGGTGGATCTGGTTAGTGAAACGGAAAGGTTATTGATCTTGATCAGCTTATATTGTGATGATAATTTCCAGTTGACACAATAAGAACATCATCAGCTTTTAATTTTGATTCATCAGATGAAGGACAATGTCTTCTCTTTTTTTTTTTCCTCTCTTTTCAGCGGGGTGGGGGGTAATCAGTAGACAATTGATTTTTCGCTTGACTAAAAACTATGGACAGACTATTCATAAAAAAAAAACAAACAAACAAACAAAACAAAACAAACGAAGTATCCAGCATGATGTGGTACCTATTTACAGGTTTCCAGGTGTCATAGGTTGTGGTCATATCTTTCATTATTTATTTATTTATTATGGTTTGTCAGTGAAACCTTTGTGTTTGTTCTGTGAGGAGTTTACTCTTGCTTTATATCCCAATGAAAGTTCAATTTTCAATCATCAAAATGAGATTGTTGCCCATCTTGTTTAACCCTATGGGGTTTGTTTTTCTAAGATCGTTCATTGCAACCACTAGAAGAAAAATGAAAAAAAAAAAAAAAGTTTGCTATTAAATGATAGCAACTTTGAAACTTTATTCAGTGAGTCAAGCACGGATGTATCTTCAACTTAGATTATATTTGGAGCTAAAACTTGTTTCTTAAGTGAGTTTATGATCATATTGTTCTGATACTGGTACTTTACATCATCATCATCCATGCCTTATCCCAACCATATGAGGTCGGCTACATATCCTGTTTCTTGCTACTTCTACCCATGTCCTTTCTGGTCTATCCCTACTGGTACTTTATATAAGAAACTAAATATTTACTTTGAATCGTGTGGTGCAGATACCATGAAACATATTAGTATCACTTAATTTTTCCTCTTCTTTTTCGATAATCACTTATTTTTTCCTCTTATTCTTCTTGTTTTCCTCTTTATCTGTTTTTTGCAGATTAATCTTGCAGTGAGTTCTGCACTTAAAGTTATTGAAAGGCCTGATCAATTTTCTCCTCAACTTTTGCAAGCAAGCCTAAATGATCAATTTCATAAATTCATGTCTTCCATGAAAGGACCTAATTTCAGCTTCTTCACTGCTGGTGTAAATTCGCCAGTTCTCTCTACAAGCGGCTTGCAGCACTTGCCCCTGGAAAGCAGTGGTCCACCCAGTGGCTAAATGTCTTAGTTGTGAAATCATTCTAACCAGTTGGTTGGCATCAGCTATTAAATCAATGAATGTCAGAAAGTGACCAAGCGTTTTGCAGGAGTGATAAACTAGAAAATAGCATGCTTTCCATGACTGTTTAAAGTAGCATTTATTCAGTTAGAGGAATTACCATCACTAGACAAAATGTTAATAGTTTGTGAGGAATGCTAAGCATAAGGGTTGACCAACTCCTTACAAATGTGCATTAAACACCATAGATCCGATCTGGTGCATCTTATAGAAGCAGAACCCTGTTGAATAGTCCGTTTTCTTCTTGATCAACCTGTATTCATAGCATTATTCATAGATTTGTATATTTCCTATTGGTTGAACCAGATGAGCCTGACTACTTTATTAGCTGATACAAACCTGATATAGGCGATACGGATGAACATGCGAGGAACGGTATCAATATCGGGTCATTCTGTATGTGTCACATGTCGCTCAGCATGGAAACTGTTAATATTGTATCAATATTTTAAACCTTTTGTGGACCCAATGTAGAATTGCCAATATATTGGTTAGCCGTTAGCCAACTAACCTGAATCACAATAAAAAAATAAAGAAAAGCTACATGAAAAACACCAAAATTAAAGTAACTAATCTTAAAATTTCAAATATAAAATAAAAAAACTTGAATATTTAACAATTTAAAGAGTAAAGATTAAATAGAAAAAATTAAAGAGTGGAAACTTCTAACAGTGTATAAATAGTCTCAATTAGACTTGACAATTGAGTCAGCAGGTTGACCCATGACCCAACCCAATCCAACCCAGTTTTTTTTGGGTTGGGTCATTTTCACATTCAGGTAGCTAAATATGAGATCCTAACCCTATTTTTTAGGTTGGATTGAGTCAGATTTGCGGGCTGGGTCAACTTTTTGCCAGATCTAATATTGTATCGTTGATTCAATGTCATAGGTATACTGGGTTCGTGTATAGTGCACATCCACGATAGAAGAGAGGAATATCTTTTTCTTGATTCCTTTTTTTGCATTATAGTTAAAATAAATACTGGAAATGTAATCAGACATGCAACCAACATTGTATTAAGATTTAAGACTTCAATTTGTCTTTCATAGGCTGATGTTCAACTCATTATATGTGCATTTAGTTGAGTGCTTTGAAGGTCTTTAAGGCTTAGTTTGGGAAGGATGCAAATACAAATATTTACAGTGGCTTACCAAGAAGCCCATCTTATACCAATCTTATTATAATAATGATTTGGAGTGGACCTCTCACTATATTAACTCCCCCTCAAATTGGAGTACGGATATCATGAATGCCCAACTTGTTGAGGCTGCGTTTGCTTGCAGTGCAAGTCATATTTGCACTAATGCAAACGCATGGAAGTGCAAATCTAATTAAGTTTTGCATTGACATTTACACTTGTCTTGTATGGTTGAATGTGGTGCAATTGATAAAACAATTTTGCATTTGTTTGTTTGAGTGGTAAAAAACAAGTGCAACAAATAAAATGCAAAGCTTGGATGATGATGATTATTATTATTTAGGTTGACATGTACATATGTGCCACATGTGGGACCAAAATACGCATTAGAATGTAAAACCATTAATACATTTTACATGTGGCCCCACCCCACTTATAAAACAAATTTATTTAGTTTATAAAAATCAGTCTTACCATCTAAACTCTATCCCTACTAAGATAGGCTCACATATACATATGTACCATGTCTACGACCTACATAGGCATCAAAGCATGGGGTCATGATAACATTTAAATGTGTGCTCCACCTACAAACCCAAAGAACTTATAGGCAACATGGTCTTAGTGTGGAAAATCAGTTATTTTGATGGGCATATCTGAATCTTCATTTTATACAATTGTTGATTGAAATACAAAATTCTTGAATTGGGGGGCCAAAGATGATCCCCTCCATACCTATTAACTTTAGAGGAAAAAGCATCAAATGTTGGCAAGAAACTTGGGTGGACCTAATCAGAAACCTCCTACCATAACCAATAAAAGAAAATTAGTAATAGAAAGACAATAATTTCAAAAAAATCAACCATCCAATTATAGTTTCAAGATTTTATAGTATCTATCAATTGAGCAGGTATGATCTTCTCTCAGCAATTCTCTCATATACCATAACCAAGAAAATTAGTAATAGAAAGACAATAATTTCAAAAAAATCAACCATCCAATTATAGTTTCAAGATTTTATGGTATCTATCAATTGAGCAGGTATGATCTTCTCTCAGCAATTCTCTCATATTAAATGTCAACAAAAGCAAAGGACGTGGAGCAAACCTAACTCGAATTCTTCATGAATATCATATACAGGTCCATGGAGTTTTCTCAAATATAAACATAACTGCTATTGATTGGACCAACATAAATATAAACATAACATTAAAATTGTCTCATGATAAAAGGATTTAAGCAATTCAATGAATATAAGAAAGGATTAATGCAAATGATTAGATAAAAAATGGATTGAGCAAAAACTCATTAAATATAAACAAGAATGAATAGAGGCTTTATAGCAATATTAGTCTCACCATGAATTGAATCATCCTCACAAATCAGACCTGAAAACACAAGAATGCTTTTCACAATCCCCAAGTTCATTTCCTATCCCAAATGGTTCTAGGTTTCTAATAGAATTTGCATATATGGCTCTTAACCTTTTAGCCGTTGTTCTCCCCATAATATTGCTTTAATCAAGCTAGGTTTAGGCAATGTCTGTTTTTGCTATAGTTGAATGTAGGACATCTGAATAAGTATTGAAGTTACATATTAATAAACTAAAAAGATTTTACAGAAAAAGGTTGACAAATCAATAGAATGAAACCTAAACCATATGGATAGATTTACTGAGAATACTGATATGGGAAAATATACTTCCAGATTTAGAATACTGCAATCACAATTCCAGTTTTTTAACTTTCCTTGGTTCCTTCTATATGTGTGATATAGCTCTAAGCCTCTAACCATACTTGACAAAGAGTTCCAGGGTAGATGGTTTGGATTGTGGCGTTCAGAGGCTCACTAGTGGTGGAGGTGGGTCCTCTGTTCTTTTCTAGCGTAGATGTTGTTAATAAGTTGGGCAATGAGTAGGTGAAGATTGTAGGCTGTTGGGTTGACTTGAATGGGATCTGGCTTGTCTCGAGGATTGATGATAAAAAGTGGATCAAGACAGTCTACAAATACCCAAAAGGGCAGAGCATCACTAGAGGTAGGTATTTTTGAGGATTTTTCATCCAATGGCTTTGAATTGTTCGGTTTTACGTTAGTAACTTCCTATTGATTATATTCAGTTGGGGAAGTTAATTAAGAGTCTAAAGGTGTAAATTGATTATATTCACCCAACTTTTTCCTGTTTCTTGTCATACATTTGGAGAGATGAATGGAACAAAGATAATTGGATTATTTTTTCCTTCAGATATCTCCATTCTAAACAATTGTATAATTAGTAGTTCCTTGATAAATATTGGGTTGGACATATTTAAATATAGGTGACTTCTAACGGTAATGGTTCAATAGAAGGAACTATGTTTGTCTTTGATTTTTTTTTTTTTTTTGAACTAGACCTAGTTATATTGACTGGTTTTTAGGCAGTTGGTGGTAACCAATCAATGTAACTAGGTTTAGTTTAAAAAAATGATCTTTCTAATTTCTACAGGTTTGTGGCTTCTAATTGGAGGTCTCATAGGGGTTGCAGTAGTAACAGTTCAGCGTGACAGCCTAGCTACAACTGAGTAACGAGCTCGTTAAAGTCCTCACAGGTCAGCTCGCTATATTACAGCTTGCCACGGAACGAGCTCACTACAGCGCAAGCTCAAGGACCCCAGTATGCTGAAAGGGAACACTCCAAGCTAAGTCTATCCCAGCTTGCGAGCTCGGAGAATCAGCTCGCTCTAATACTTAGGCAAGGGAACTGCCTCAAAGGCAACCTCAGGCGGAATCACCTCGAAATACCTCCAGGAGCTCGCTACAAGGCAACTCGCTATTGAGCGACACGACGTTTTCNCCTCGAAATACCTCCAGGAGCTCGCTACAAGGCAACTCGCTATTGAGCGACACGACGTTTTCAGGAAGCTTCTTATCTGACAAGACTGTACCCATCAGACTTCACCATGTCTCCTAACTGACGGTGCAGTCCCTGCCAGCCCAGCGGACTGCACCCACGTCTCTCGACAGGTGGCGGCGTGCCTGTCCTTTCTGGATCGTGTCTCTCAGTTGATTGGGCAGTACTCTGCAACGGTTACCTGCGCAGCCCTGGCAAATAACGGCTGCAACAGAGGGCCAGTGGCGGTTACGCCCGATTTGACAAGAACATCTGTATTTAAAGGCCCCAGTTTCCAAGGGGCGGAGGTAATTGAACTGATCTAGCGCTATCTACACTCTTAGCTCTCTTTGCATTTCCTACAGCTCTCTCAGATCACCTTCCTCTTCTCAGGTACCGTCCGTCGCCAGCTAGGAGCTAGACGTCCGCCAGCTAGGAGTGCCCGGATCACGTTGCATCATTTGTTGTCGTCTGTGGGAACGCTTCAAAAAGCCTTCCTCTAATCTCTACAAGTTTCTCTAAGAACTCAACATTCATGGGGAGCGACCTCAGCTCCCCACTGTCTGCATTGGACAGTTCATTGTCCCCCTCTCTGTGGACGGAGTTCCCAGCCTAAATATGCCTCAGACAGTGGCACCTGTGAACGCTCCGCCCCCTTCCACGGTTGGAACAACCTTCGCTGAACCTTCTGTTGTTCCCCCAGCGATCAACCAAAACTAGCTTGAAGACCTGGTGCAGTGCATGCGAGCTATGCAAGCTCAAATGCAACAGTTCCAGCAGTTTCAACTCTATCAGCAACAAGTGTTGCATCAAGTTTCCCAGTATCAGTATCAACAGCAGTTCCCTTCACTACCTCAAGCCCAATAGCCGCTTCCCCCTTGGCATCCGGCCATGCAACAAGCCAAGCCCCCCCATCAGAGCGGACGCCCCTGCCAGGGAGAGGCCTCTCAAACCCAGAATCCTTCCAAGAGCCAAGCCTTATCCCACGACAGGAAGGAGAGACCAGTCACCCCCGCTTCGCAGCCTGCAGGCAAATCGGGGGCCTTCCAGCCGGTTAGGCCCGCGTCACCTCAACACTCTTAGTTCGAGCTCCCGCTCACCGAAAACCGGTTTGAGGTCCTAGCTGCGGATTACAGGCAAGGCCCTTCGGTTCACAGCTATCATCAATAGTCCGAGCCCCTTCTTGGGCCCATCGAGCTCGGCGATATTGAAGCAAGTACCACCAACGCCGAGCCGGAGAAGCAACAACGGAGGCACCGACGAGCTCGCCGAACAGCCACTCGCGACCTGCCTGAGCTCAAGGGTAAGGAGGAGGTAAGCTCAGGTGAAGTAAAAGCTACTCCTCTCCTTTCAGTTCCCTCCCCCCTGTCTCCAGAACTTCTTGTTGTTCCTATGCCAAAGGACATCAAGCTTCCTCCCCTGGATAAGTATGACGGATCCTTCGATCCGAATGACCATGTTGATGCCTTCCAGTCCTAGATGCACCTGGCAAGGGCCAGTGAATCCTGCATGTGCATGGCTTTCTCCACCACCTTCAAAGGAGTAAACCGCACATGGTACCGGAATCTCGTGCCCGGATCAATAAAAAAATGGGCGCAATTCGTGCAAATCTTCACTTCTCATTTCGTCACCAGCAAGAGGTGCCCGAGAACTCAGGAGAGCCTCCTTGGCATAGTCCAGAAGGAAGGGGAGTCCATTCGGAGTCAAATCAAGCGGTTCAATGATGCTTGTTTGCAAATACCCGACCTGGACCCCGTAGTTCGGCTCACCACGGCCAAGTGAGGCATTACCCACAAAGAATTCAAGTGGCACGTGGTTGTTAATCAGCCCAAGACTGTGACCGAGTTCCTCAAGCTCGCGAATCAGTTTATAGGGACGAAGGAGGAGATCAACCAGAAAAACGTAAGTGCGCGTGGGGTCCACTACCCCCATGATGATGCGCTCGTTATAAAGGTAAAGATTAACGACTTTGGAGTCAGGCGTGTCCTCGTCGACTCTGGCAGCTCGGCAGATATCCTTTTCAAAGCAGCATTTGACAATCTCCAGCTCCAAGAAAGCGACCTAAAGCCCGCAAATACTCCCCCGATAGGCTTCGGCGGAGAGGAAGTCAGGCCCCAGGGAAGGATTACAGTACCTGTGGAAGTCGGCACCTAGCCTAGCATAGTGAGGCTCAACCATGACTTCTTAGTGGTCGTAACCCCCTGCCCGTACAATGCCATAGTAGGACGACCGATCACTCATGCCCTACGTGCTGTGGTCTCCACTTACTATTTGGCAATGAAGTTCCCCACGGACTTCGGAATTGGGATAGCGCAAGGTGACCAGCTTGAGTCTCGCAAGTGCTACGTCGCCGCCCTCAAAGGGAGAGCCAAGGTGGCCGACGACCTCGAGCTGGAGCGACCTACGGAGCAATGCGAGGAGCGAGCTACACCCATGGAAGAGTTGCCTCCATCCCGACATCGACGGAGGACCCAACTCGGACACTTCAGATCGACGCTTCCGTTGAGGATCCTCTGCGATCTCAACTGGTAAGTTTCTTACTTGAAAATTTAGATGTTTTTGCATGGTCCGCGGCAGAGATGTCCAGCATAGACCCTAGCCTCATAACTCACAATCTTAATATTAATCCTGTAGTTAAGTCCGTTAGACAGAAGAAACGCAACTTAGCCCCAGAATGATGGAGGGTAGTCGACGAGGAGGTCGGGAAGCTCCTCGCAACCGATTGTATAAGAGAAGTTCATTACCCGAGCTGGGTGGTCAACCCCATTCTGGTAAAAAAGGCCAACGGTAAATGGTGCATGTGCGTCGATTATACCGACCTGAACCGAGCTTGCCCAAATGACTGTTTTCCACTCCCCAGGATCGACCGTTTGGTGGACGCGACCTCAGGGCATGAGTTGTTGAGTTTCCTACACGCCCATTCGAGCTACAACCAGATCAGGATGGACCCAGCTGACGAAGAAAATACTGTTACAAGGTCATGCCCATTGGATTAAAAAATGTCGGAGCAACCTTTCAAAGACTTGTAAATAAATTGTTTGAGCCATTGATTGGCAGAAAAATAGAATGTTATGTAGATGACATGGTCGTCAAAACCCAATTTTCGCATGATTTAATACAAGACTTGCATTCAGTCTTTGAAATTTTGCAAAAGTTTAATATGAAGTTAAATCCGAATAAGTGTGTCTTCGTTGTCACCTTGGGTAAATTCCTAGGGTACATCATTAACCGGCGTGGCATTGAGGCTAACCCTGATAAAATTAAGGCCATCCTAGACATGAGACCACCCCGAAAACTGAAGGAGGTTCAGAGGCTAAATGGCCGAATAGTTGCCCTGAGCCGCTTCATGTCCAAGTTGGCAGGCCGCTGCCTGCCTTTCTTCAAGGCAATTAAAAGCAAAGGTTTTAAATGGACCGAAGAGTGCCACCTCGTGTTCGATGAGCTCAAAAAATACCTCGCTAGTATACTAGTCTTAACCCAGCCCGAGGAGGGTGATGTTTTAGAGTTGTACCTCTCAGCAAGTGACGAGGTAATTAGTTTGGTACTGATAAAAGAGGTAGATCGGGTCCAACGACCTATCTACTATGTTATTAAAGTGTTGCAGGGAGCAGAGACGAGATATCTAGAGATAGAAAAGTTGGTCTATGCACTAGTTATTGCCGCCCGGAAGCTTCATCCGTACTTCCAAGCTCACACTGTCATCGTCCTTACCAACAAACCTCTGAGGCAAGTTCTGCTCAAGCCCGAGGTCTCCAGTAGGCTGACGAAGTTGGCCATTGAGCTCAGCGAGTACGACCTGCAATACAAGCTGCGAATTGCTATCAAGGCCCAAGCCTTAGCAGACTTCATCGCGTAATGCACTTTCAGCTCCGAAGTCCTCAGGCCGGTCGAACACGAGGTCCCCAGCTAGGGCGGACCCGAAGTTCCTAGGCCGGTTGAGCTCGAGCACCGTGAAGTAGCAACCAATACGGCATCTCTCCTACTTAGGCCGAGCACGAACTGGGATGAGGAGCCCTGGATCCTTCACGTAGATGGCTCGTCAAACCACCAGGGCAGCGGAGCCGGAATCATTCTGTACGGCCCAAGCGGAACAAAACTGGAGTACGCACTACGCTTCAAGTTCACGGCGTCCAACAATGAAGCGGAGTACGAGGCGTTAATAGCCGGGCTGGCTCTAGCCAAGGAAGTGAAAGCCAAGCATATTGTCATCTGCAGTGATTCCCAGCTCGTGGTCAATCAAGTCACAGGCGAATACGAAGCTTGCGAACCAACCATGACCGCTTACTTAGCCAAAGTAAGAGAGGATCTGCTTAACTTTCAGTCACACTTCATTAACCAAATCTCGAGATCGGAGAACGCTGAGGCCGACGCCCTATCCCAGTTAGCCAGCACCAGTGATAATACCATGAGAACAGTGTACATAGAGAACTTTCCTCGGCCAAGCATTCTCGGGGGGGCAGAGGAGGCCGCTCCAGTCGTGCAAGCAAAGCCGAGCTGGATCGATCCGCTCGCGAGCTTCCTGCTGCAAGGGACCCTCCCTGTGGACCATAATGCCGCCAGAAGGGTGAAGCGTCAGGCGACCAAATACGTCATAATAGACGGACGGCTGTACCGGAGGTCGTACACGCTCCCCTACCTACGCTGCATGCGACCTTCTGAGGCCGAGCTCGTTCTCCGTGATACTCATGAGGGCTTGTGCGGTGAACACTTGGGGGGCAGGGCTCTTGCCTAGAAAGCGATACGACAGGGATACTACTGGCCAACAATGAAAGCAGATGCGATCGAGCTCGTTAGAAAGTGTGACAAGTGCTAGAAGCACACCAATATCCACCACCAACCTACCGCCGACCTGAAGTACCTCACTAGCCCGTGGCCTTTCACAAAGTGGGGGATCGATATACTCGGACCATTCCCGCCAGCGACAGGACAGAGAAGGTTCTTAGTGGTGGTAGTTGATTATTTCACTAAGTGGGTACAAGATGAACCCCTCGTAACGATCACAGCTCAGAACCTATAGAACTTCTTCTGGAAAAATATAGTGTGCCACTTCGGGTTACCTCGAGTACTGATATCTAACAATGGTAAGCAGTTCAAGGACATTAAATTCTAGAACTGGTGCCAAGACATGGGAATTCAATAGAACTTTACCTCAGTCGCACACCCTCAAGCAAACGGCCAAGCGGAAGTCACGAACAGAGCTATCCTCCACGGACTGAAGGCACGCCTGGACCGAGCTAAAGGACTATGGGCAGATGAGCTACCCAGTGTTCTATGGGCTTATCGGACCACAGTGAAGACCGCTACAAGCGAGACCCCCTTCAACCTCACCTACAACACTAAAGCAGTCATCCCCGCTGAGATCGAGGTTCCCTCACTACGTCCAGAAGCGTATGATGACAAGGCAAATGAAGACGAGCTACGCACCAACCTCGACCTACTTGCCAAAGTACGGGACCTCTTATAGCTCGGTACTATAACGCCAGGGTCAAGAAGAGGAACCTCCACGTTGGTGACTTGGTCCTTCGTAAAGTTATGGTGCCTGAGCCTGGTGTTGGTAAGCTCGGGCTAAATTGGGAAGGACCCTACCGAGTAAAGCGGGTGCTCGAGGAAGGAACATACGAGCTCGAAACCCTAGAAGGGAAACAAGTACCTCAGGCATGGAATATTGTCAACTTAAGGCAATATTACCTATAAATTACTGAGTAGACCACGAGTCACTCCTAGAGCCTAAGGGCCAAAATGTTGAGCTAACGAAGACCTCGGCGCGATAAGACCCAGTCGCCTCCATGGCATGGGCGAACTCCAGAAGGGGCAAGATGTAGTCGCCCCCCCTCCCCCAAAGCCTAAAGGCCAAAACGTCGAGCTAACAAAGACCTCGGCACCATAAGACCCAATCACCTCTATGGCATGGGCAAACTCTAAGAGTGGATTATAAGTCACTCCCCCAGCCTACGGGCTAAAATGCCGAGCTAACGAGAACCTCGGCACCAAATAAAACCTACTTGCCTCATCAGCATAGGCTAAGTATTAGTACTTAAGGCATAGGCAGCTCGGGTGTGAACCCTATGATGTGTAGCTCGCCTCGGTATACTAGTTGAACCCGATAAGGGACAACCTACGTCAACTTAACCCAGGTGCATACAGGTCGGGCATGTGCTTACTATGATAACCACCTTGGGGTATACCACAAACTCTCCCCGAGTACTAAGAAACAGTTCGGAATAACAACGATTGAGAAACCCCACTTCGGGCTTTTAGCTCTAATAGTTCGAGTGATAAAGTCACTCCGGCAAAAAGTGAAGAGCATACAACACTTAGCATAAGAAAGAAACATCTCATTACTAGTTCTTATAAACAAAAAAAAAACAAATAAAAAGCAGGGCCTAACAGCCCGAGACAGATCATCAAGAAAAAAAAAAAAGAAAGAAATACTTAAAGCCGGGTTCAGACACCCGGGAACAACCACTTCAGAATTCAGTCAAGAAGAAAAACAAGAACTATCGGCCTCAAGGTTCCACCGCCTCCACGTCCTCGTTATCCTCAGGAGAGTCGGGCTCCTCCTCCGCCATGTCCATCGTTTCTCGGTCCAGACCCTTCATCATTATGCCTTCAAGGTTGAGCCCGGAGAACTTCTTCCAGACCAGCCATCGGTAGAGTTTGAATCCCGAACGGTAGGAGCTCGAGCCGTACTCCACCTGGAGGTCGTGCTACTCCTGGGGAGTCTTTGAAGTCCCACACCGCCTTAGCTCGCTTTGCCTCCACCATGGCGTCAAAGTTCCGAGACCGATCCTGGAGCATGGGCTCCAAGTTTTGGACTTGCTGGTAAAGGAGCTCCCTCTCTGCTATCACCCTCGATGACTCCTCCCTGTAGAGAGCGCTCTCCTCAGACAGTTGGGCGATCTATGCTTCCTAGTCCCGGACGAGCAGCTCCTGAGCATTGCTCCCCTTACGAGCCTGGAGGATTTCACCTCGGGCCTGGTGAAGCTCGCCTCGGAGCTTTTGCACGTTCGACCTCTAAGTGAGGGCATCCTTGAGTGAATGTTAGTCTGGAGGGCCATGGCGTGGATGGTGGAGTTCACCTGACAGCAAAAGGTTGAGGCTAAAAAAAAAAAGGAAGAAGAAAGGAAGGAAAAAAGCAACCACTTACCACCATGCAGTGAGTTGAGGCCAGCCTGGCGAGCTGCCTAGTGTCCATCCCTCCCCAGTTGGTGACCTCCCCGTGGCTGACCGCCTGCCAGCTCCTTAGCGAGGCCACGAGGAAGTTGGTGATGCTTTCCTCCTTCCCCTCGGTAGGGAACTGCAGGAAGGCGATGGGGCGGGACTGCACAGACGGAGGGTATTGCCCTTGGGGCAGGACCTCCCTTTCTTCTGCACCACCTTCCGTGGCTACTCCCTCAAACGGAACCGGCAAAACCTCTGGCGGCGGCAAAACAAAGGCTGGATCCATAGGAGCCTCGAACTCAGCGCTCCCAGAAGTGGACGCTCGGTCAGGGCGCAACCTCTTTGCCCTGCGCTTCTGGTTGCTCGACAGAAGGCAACGTGCATCTACACCAAACATGTTGGCTGCCAAAAATCGCAAGGCATTAGTCCAGCAAAAAAAAAAGTAGCGCGACCTAAAGGCAACCTACCAGGGCTCAGGCCAGCTTGCGCAAGTTTGTCCTTGGCCAAATAGTCCGAGCAATGGAAGCTAATCGCTGCCCAGGACTACAGTGTCTCTCGAACTTTTGGATCCAAGTCAACACCCGAATCATGGATGGCGGCCCTCTAGTGGGTCGGAAAGGGCCACCCTTCAGGGTTGCGAACTACAAAATAATTATGCTTCCAAGCCGGGATCCTATTCGGTAGCTCGTGAAGGAGATTGAAGCCGGGACGGGGAGAAAAGTAATAAGAACGCCTTTCAGGAGGCGCTCCGGGAGAGGCATTCTTGATGGAAAGAATAGAGGAGAAGATGTCGAGGTCGAGAGGAAGACAATACTCATAAAACGAAGAAATTGTCCCAACTACATTTCGGATTGAGTTGGGGTGAAGTTGGTCTATAGTAACATTAAAATGGTTTAAAACCTCCACTATCAAAGGATGCAGAGGAGGACGAAGGCTAGCAATGAGTTGTTCCTGGAAGATCACGATTTCGTCGTGACCGTGTTTCCAAGGATAGTCGCCAGATGGGAGACTGTAGATGAGATTTTCTGGGAAGGTGAAATTGAAGGACCAAGGTCCTGAGTCTCTCCATCGACATGGAGGAAGGACCGAAGCTGTCTAGCTCCCTACCCCGGGATGTGGAAGCCATTTCGCCGGAGGCCTCCCGAGCCTCCGGAGCCTGCCCCCAAGCTCCCCCTGAGCTCGAAGGGGCGTCATCTGGGTTAATGCCCCGGGGAAAGATATTGTACGGGTACCCAGACATTGCTGACAGAACAAGAGGACTCACCAGGAAAAAGTTGAACCGAAAGGACGGTGCGAACAGGAGAAGAGCTCGAGCAACTAGGCAAAGGCGCGATCTCAAATCCGAAAGCAAGGCAAGTTGGCGTGAAAAAAATGAGGCCTGGGGCCCTCCTATTTGTAGCCACTATGCCAACAAACCGACGGATAAGATCAAGGCGAATCCGATGGTTCGTATCAAACTGACTGCACGTCTTCTGAAACTGAAATATGACTGGTTACATATCTTCCATGATTAAGGTAATGCCGGTTGCACGTCTTCCAAAACTGAGAGCCGTTTTGGCACGCTTTTTGGCACTTGAAGAGTCCATAAATCGCCTAACATTCGCGTGTGTATTTAATGCGATCAGTCAATCCAGTTTGAATTTTGGGTCAAATCCGCCCGTCACCTCATGAACTCCCCGCGCAAAGAGTGAGACCCTTAGCCCGAGGAGTGGAGGGCAATTGATGGAGGGTGATTTGACCCGACCTCCTAAGAAGGCGACACATGGACATGACTCGACATAAGTAACAGCACAGCGTGACAGCCTGGCTACAACTGAGTAACGAGCTCGTTAAAGTCCTCGCAGGTCAGCTCGCTACATTGCAGCTCGCCACGGAACGGGCTCGCTACAACGCGAGCTCAATGACCCCAGTATACTGAAAGGGAACACTCCAAGCTAAGTCTATCCCAGCTCGCGAGCTCGGAGAATCAGCTCGCTCCAATACTTAGGCGAGGGAACCGCCTGAAAGGCAACCTCAGGTGAAATCACCTCGGAATACCTCCAAGAGCTCGCTACAAGGCAGCTCGCTATGGGATAGCTCGCTACAAGGCAGCTTGCTATTGAGCGACGCGACATTTTCATGAAGCTTCTTATCTGACAAGACCGTACTCGTCAAACTGCACCACATCTCCTGACTGACGGCGCAGTCCCTGCCAGCCTAGCGGACTGCACCCACGTCTCTCGATAGGTGGCGGCATGCCTGTCCTTTCCGGGTCATGTCTCTCATTTGATTGGGCAGCACTCTGCAATGGTTACCTGCGCAGCCCTGGCAAATAACAGCTGGGACAGAGGGCCAGTGGCGGTTACGCCCGATTTGACAAGAACATCTGTATTTAAAGGCCCTGGTTTGCAAGGGGCAGAGGTAATTGAACTGATTTAGCGCTATCTACACTCTTAGCTCTCTTTGCATTTCCTACAGCTCTCTCAGAGTTTTAACTTAAGCATCAGAGTATTCCCACCGGGCGAGCTCCCCGGGAATCCTTCACCTTCCTCTTCTCAGATACAGTCCGTCGCCAGCTAGGAGCCAGACGTCCGCCAGCTAGGAGTGCCTGGATCGCGCTTCATCAGTACCAATCTATGGACCAGTTTCCATCTGTACTGTTCATGGTGCATTTTGAAAGAAATAATTCAAAGAATATTTGATGGAAAAGCACATGGAAAACTTTCCTACTATAATCTATGTTATAAAAGTTTGAATATAGTGTGAAACTTTTTTTGGACTAAAATTATCCTTTATTTCTTTATTAGAGAAAGGGTAAAGTCATTTCATTATAACTTTAATGTCAGTTTTAATGGCTATTATAATGGCCATATTTGTATATTTAATCTATCTCTAATTGTAAGGGTTAAAACTATAACTTCAATTATTACTTTCCACCTTATTTAATCCCCTCTCATTAACTCTTATACTTAAAGGTATAAATCCCATTTTTTCTTATTAAATCCTATATTTAAGTTATTTTTCACTAATAAATGGTACTAATTAGATTTATCTTAATACTTTTAACAATATAAACTCATATATCTTAAAACTGACTAAAAAACAAAAACATTCTTTATCCAAATGATGGCTAAGTAATTCAACCATTCAAATCAAATTGGTAAACCTATGAAGTCATAGTTAGGTAAAGAAAATTAAAATAAAAATAAATATAGAAAATTACAAAAATGTAGAAAATATTAGACACATTAATGATACTTTTATTAATCAAATTAAAAAAAAATAAGTGTAATAAAAAGAATTATTTTTATTGATAATGAAAATGAAATACATACTTTAGAACTAACCAAAATGAAATTATAATACTATTTGGCAAGATCATTAGTTCAACTTTTGGGTCAAATGTATTAACATTTAATGTCATAAATAAATAATAAAAATTAATAAATGTTACAAAAAATACACAAATGTTACAAAAAACATTCAGGCACATGTATAATATTAATTAATTATCATATTAAACAAAAAGTAAGTGTAACATATTAGAATTATTTCTACACAAAAATATAAAACAAATATAGAAAAAATTAAAGACGTCTATAATTCTATATTTACACTACAATTAAAAATATAAATAAGATTGTAGAACTTTCTTTTGACTAAAATCAATGTTTTAAAAACCAACAAAAAAATGGAACCGCTTTGGCTTCCGGTTTCTGAGCCATCGGTTCGATCATCGCTACAACATCGCTTGCCCTCTTCTTACATCTCTCACATCTCTCTAAATGTCTCTTAAATCCAAAATTATTTGAATCATTGGTGTATTTCAAATTTAAATATAGGATCGGTGTTTGATCTCTCATCTCTTGCATCAAATTTTCAATTTCTTCATTGGAGTTGCAATTTTTTGTTGTTACAACTTAATAAGAATCATAGAAATGAGAAAAGTTAAAATCAAAATGGAAAAAATAAAAAACCTAACTAATTTTGGCCATTGGGAATAATCGAACAAGATTTTATTATTTTTTATTTTCTAATTTATATTTTAAAATAAATAAAATATTTGGAATGAGTTTGAAAGCAACTTGAGAACCGTTAACCGGGTTGAACATTTTAATGGTTAAATTGTCCAGATAAACAATTCTCTAACCATTTCAACGGTTTTTTGTAAAATAGCAATTCAGGGCCAAAACGGAACCAATGACCTAACCAGTTCTTGGGCCAAAATGATTTGATCGTTTGGTCTAGCCTGGTTTTTAAAAATTGACTAAAATACTCTTGTTTGAATTTAGTCCCTATTTAACTATAAGGTTTAAATTGTAAATTAAACTACTACTTTTCACTTCATTCAATTCCCTCTATTTAAATCTTACATTTTTCTAGTAAATGAACAAAAGAATAAAGATCTATAATCTATACTATATATAAAAGTGTGAATGCAATGTGAATTTTTTTTTGGACTAAAATTACCCTTTATTTCTTTGTGGAACTTTCTTTTGACTAAAATCAATGTTTAAAAAACCAACAAAAAAATGGAACTGCTTTGGCTTCCGGTTTCTGAGTCATCGGTTCAATCATCGCTACAACATTGCTTGCCCTCTTCTTACATCTCTCACATCTCTCTAAATGTCTCTCAAATCCTAAATCATTTGAATTATTGGTGTATTTCAAATTTTAATATAGGATCGGTGTTTGATCTCTCATCTCTTGCATCAAATTTTCAATTTCTTCATTGGAGTTGCAATTTTTTGTTGTTACAACTTAATAAGAATCATAGAAATGAGAAAACTTAAAATTAAAATGGAATAAATAAAAAAACCTAACTAATTTTGGCGATTGGGAATAATCGAACAAGATTTTATTATTTTTTATTTTTTAATTTATATTTTAAAATAAATAAAAAATTTGGAATGAGTTTGAAAGCAACCTGAGAACCGTTAACCGGGTTGAACATTTTAATGGTTAAATTGTCTGAATCAACAATTCTCTGACCATTTCAACGGTTTTTTGTAAAATAATAATTCAAGGCCAAAACGGAACCAGTGACCTGACCAGTTCCTGGGCCAAAATGATTCAATCGTTTGGTCTAGCCCGGTTTTTAAAACATTGACTAAAATACTCTTTTTTGAATTTAGTCCCTATTTAACTATATGGTTTAAATTGTAAATTAAACTACTACTTTTCACTTCATTCAATTCCCACTATTTAAATCTTACATTTTTCTAGTAAATGAACAAAAGAATAAAGATCTATAATCTTTACAATATATAAAAGTGTGAATGCAATGTGAATTTGTTTTTGGACTAAAATTACCCTTTATTTCTTTATTTGAGAAAGGTATAAAAGTCATTTTATTTCAGCTTTAATGGCTATTAAAATGCCCATAACTGTGTATTTAGTATATCTCTAACAGTAAGGGTTAAAAATGTAACTTCAATTATTACTTTCCACCTCATTTAATCACTTCTCATTGGGTATTCTATAGTGTGGATGAGAAATTGGTGGGTGTGGACTAGTCCACACCACACCCTGTGGCAGGGACCAATCCACAACTGTTCTAAACTGTGGACAAACTATGTGGACTGGACCAGTCCACACCCACAATTTCGTTCTGTAGGCGTTGTGTGAACCAGTCCACACCACACTTTTATGAATGATCTATATAGTCGATCATAAAACGTCTAAATTTTGCATTTTATATGATAACTATATTGAATAAAGGCATCAATAAATTAATATTAACCAATAAATATTAATTTTAATAAAAACGATAGCAAAATAATTAAAAAATAATTTTTTTAAATATTAAAAATATTTTTTATTAATAAAAACATTAAAAAATTAATATTTAAATAAATAAAAAAGAGTGGAGAAGGAGCACCGCTAGGCTTGTGCTAGAATTAAAATTAAAAAATATTATTTTATGGAGAAGGAGCACCGCTGGGCTTGTGCTAGAATTAAAATTAAAAAATATTATTTTATATATAAAATATTTAAAAATTAAAAATTAAAAAATATTATTTTAAAGTATAATTAAAAGAAATAAAAGTATGTAGAAGAAATGCATTGTATCAAAATAGAGTGTGGAAATGTTGTGGACTGGCCACATCCATGAGATATATGTGTGGCCAAAATTTTAGGCTGTGGATGGGGACAGTCCACGATATAGTGTGGATTGGTCCCGTCCACAACCAACTGAACAGAGAGTACATCCCGTGGGGTGGACCAAAATGGTCCATCTCCACAAGATGAACACATTACTGAATGCCACCTAAGTTTTATACTTAAATTATTAACTTTCATTTTTTTTATTAAATTAGATCTATGTCAATAATTTTAACAATATAAACCTATATATTTTAAAGTTGGCTCAAAAACAAAACCATTTTTAATCCAAGTGGTGGGTAAGCAATTCAACGATCCAAATCAAATTGATCAACCTCATATTTAGGTAATAAAATTTTTAAAATAGAAATAAATATAGAAACTTTAAAAGGTTGAAAAAAATTACACACATTTATGATATTTTTATTAATCAAATTAAAAAAATAAGTGTAGTAAACAAAAATTATTTTTATTAAAAATGAAAATGAAATACATAATTTAAAACTGACTAAAATGAAATTATTTTACTGTTTGGAAAAGATCAATAATTCAAATTTTCGGTCAAACATGTTAACCTTTAATGTCATAAATAAATAATAAAAGTTAATAAAAGTGTGGATGCAATGTGGTAGAAGTGGAATTAGTGGCAAAGGATTACATGGTTCCATTGCACAATGTGGTATAATTGGCCATTGACGAATCAAAGTGAGAAGATAGCTGGCTTTATTAGACATCAAAGCTCTGATACACAAATCTATACTATATATAAAAGTGTGGGTGTAATGTGAAACTTTTTTTAAAACTAAAATTACCATCCACTTCTTTGTCTGATAAAGGGTATAAAAATCATTTTAATGCCAACTTTAATTGCTAATAAAATGCCTATATTTGTGTATTTAATCCATTTCAAATTGTAAGGGTTGAAAATGTAACTTCTATTATTATTTTCCACCTCATTTAATCCCCTCTCATTAAGTCTTATATTTAAAGTAGTAAATCCCATTTCCTTTTATTAAATCCCATAGTTTTAATTTTTCACTAATAAATACTACTAATTAGATCTATGTTAATATTTTTAACAATATAATACCATATATTTTAAACTAACTCAAAAACAAAACAATTTTTTATCCAAGTGGTGGCTAAGCAATTCAACCATTCCAATCAAATTGATTAACCTACGAAGTCATAGTTAGGTAATAAAATTTTTAAAATAGAAGTAAATATAGAAAATTATAGAAAAAAATAGACATTTATGATATTTTTATTAATTAAATTAAAAAATAAGTATAATAAACAAGAATTATTTTTATTGATAATGAAAATGAAATACATAATTTAGAACTAACCAAAAATAAAATATAAAATTTAATAATAAGTAGTTCAACTTTTGGGTTAAATGTGTTAACCTTTAATGCCATAAACAAATAATAAAAATTAATAAAATATAAAATGCAAAAAATGAAAAAATACATAAATTTTGCACAAAAAAAAAACATTGATGCACATGTATAATATCATATATTTATCATATTAAATAAAAAGTAGATGTGATATATTAGAATTATTTTTACACACAAAAATACAAAAAAAAAATTGTAGAAAATTGAGTACATCTATAATTCTATATTTACATTACTATTAAAAACATGAATAAGAATGTGGAACTTTCTTTCGACTAAAATACTCATTTTGAATTTAATCCCTATTTAATTGTAAGGTTTAAATTATAAATTGAACTACTACTTTTCACCTCATTCAATTCCCTCTATTTAAATCTTACAATTTTCTTTTTATAAATGAACAAAAAAGATACACCAAAAAGAGAAAACACTACAAAAATAAGTCTAGCCAAGCAAGTAGGCTTGTCAATGATACTTGAAACTTTACAACTCGATCCAATTATCACGTATTTGGATGAGGTATTTATGTAATTAGATTTGGATTTTGAAATTTGCATATAATTAATAATAAAAAATATAAATATAAAAATACATAAATTTTATAGAAAAAATTGGATATTTTATTATTACCATCATCATTATCTAGAATTGACATGTGCAAAGCACGTACACGCTTACTAGTGTTACTAATAAATGGGAAAACACTGAGCTTGGGCAGACACCACAATATTCTGCAAAGATCAAGCCACAATTTTTCCCCATGGATGAAGGCACTCACATAGGATTGGAGGAGGTAAAATTAAGAAATCTAAAGAAATATTTGATCGTTTAGAAAGTTTCTTTTCATTATCTAGGACATTTATTGACCCAGATTATCGAGGACATTCTTTTAGTCACCTCAATTACATACACCAATTCATGGAAGACTCTTATTTACTTATTTATTTCGGTAAAAGTGATGGGAGAATTCAATGACCATGTTATCAATGTATTTTCAGACATGAACATCAAAATTCAGGACTAAAAATGCCTACAATACTCTACTAATGCTATTTATAAATCTCTAAATCAAGTATTTCACAAAATTCTTTCCTTGATAAAATTCAACTCAAAGAACAACTTCACTACTTTGCATCAAGTATTCCTTCAAATGGTATACCTGATTCAAATCCAATTCAATCCATTTGCATTTCTAAAACCACAAATTCAAACTAATTTACATGACCTAGAAAGAAAGTGACCAAAGTCAATGAAGCCAAACCATCATCATTGATGACTAGATGGCAAAATGTCTTTTAGTGAATTGCTGGTCCTCTCTTTTAGTGAATTTCCCTTCCCACTCTAATGAACCAAATTCATGAATGATGTCTCGAAAGCCTGAAATTATGTTTCCGCAATGTTCTTCAAATACTGGTTGAACACTTGGACCCAACTAGCCCTATCTTCACAATTGATGAGTGATAACAAAGAAGAGAAAAAAAAAAAAAAAAAAAGCAAATGGTGTCCTTTACAACCAGGAACCATGACCGTCTATATAAAGAGGAAAATGGTGTTATCCCTTTAATGCTTCTTAAGCATCCAAGTTTGGTTTACATCCCTAAGATCTAGTGAAGAAAAAACAACAAAAATTCTGACTTTGGTTTACAGTGAAGAAAAAACAACTACGAACTGATGTGTAAGAGCATATCATAACAACAGATCCAATGTATACGAGTATAGATCTAGGTTTTGACGGTGGCCTACCTCAAAACTAAGCTTAACAAACCTTAATAGTGATGTTAAAGCTATGCTTTTCACGATATGATGAACTAAAAGCGAAAAAACAATGGTTGTATCACACAAACGGTAAAAAATCTATGAAAAATGACAAAAACTGACCTAATTTTTACCTTCTTGTAGCTAGAAAGTTGCTTGTTGCCTGAAACTTTGACTTTTGAAATGCTGCTCCAAGTTTGATTACCACCATGATCGAAAGGAGATGGGATGCACTTATGTCTTGTTTTTGCTCTCGTTTCGAATGGGTACATAGAAGTAGAATACAGTTGGGGCTCATTGGTGGGCCATGGTGCTTGTGACAACTAGTGGTTGACTAAGGCAAAGTTGGGTATAGGCTCATCTACAAAATGGTTCTGTAAAATAACAAAAGGGCAATTTAGGGTCTTAGATTGTTTAAACTCATAGATGATGGTTGTATGAGAATTTTTTTTTTTGTAGAAACATGATTGTATTTTATGAAGTTAACTGAATGCTAATGGTATGGGCAAAGTGTTGGAATATGAAAGTTTAGGGTGGGTATTTATAGCAAACAAAAGTTCAAGGAGCAAAGTATCACTACCCCCAAAGTAAGGTGGCAGTCTATAATGTACTTTTTCTTTCTTTTTTCTCTAGGCATGTTGGATGCATTGTTGTGGGTGAACTAACGTGACATGCAGACCCCTATTATAGCAAATGGTATTTGCTGTGATCACTGGCATGTTTGCTCATGATTGGTTATCCAAAATTGCTATCAAATGTAGGGGTGGCAATGGGGCAGGTTCAAGGAGGGTTTTGTAAATTCTAGACCCTACCCGCCTCTATAGGGTTTTGAGGCAAAAAATTGAGTTTTCTTATATAGTGGGTTTGTAAAGATTGCAAAAAATTATCCAAAATAAATAAAAAAAGGATCATCCCCAATCAAACAGCCGGATACACTGTAAAATCCTCTAGAAGTTTTCAGTACATTGTATTTTGTAACTTGTGACCCAATGATTGGGTTAAAAGGGTCAATGGTTCAATCGCCTAGGTCAAACAGGGTGGGTTTTAGGAAACTTGGAATTAGAAATAAGGTTGATTGATTGTTTGAATGGTTCAACTGTTCGAGTCAACGACAGATTGAAACCATTGAATAAAACATCATATAAATTATAGTCCATTTTATATTCCATTTGAAAATAATAAAAATTAATTAACCATAGTAAAAAAAATTAGTAAGTGACTTAAATAAAACAAAAAATATCTTTTATTATTGTTATTGACAAATGTATTTTTATTAATATAATAAAAATTAATAAGTTAAATTAAAAACTAATATCAATTTAAAATTAATATAAAACTAATACAAAACTACGTAACAATTATTAGTTTTGTAATTAATTTTTACTAATTTAAAATCAACTTAAGTTCCACAAAAAAAATAAAGACAATATAGTTAATTACATTTAATAAGGATTAACAAAAACAATATAATTAATAAAAATTATTAATTTTAAATATAGTTTAATTAATTTTAAATCAATTTAAATTCCATTTAAAAATTGGGAAAATTATAAAAACTTCACTGGGTTTTCTAACAATCGTATGAAACTCCCCTATATTTTTACCTTAACAAAAACATCCCCTATTGTTTTGAAAAAAAAAGGTGCAAATACCTTCCTTCTGTAAGCATTCCAAATAAAAATGCTAATATAATGCATTAATTTTTTTAGAACACCAATTTTTCCCTTAATTAACTACTTTCACATGTAAATTTACTAAAATATCTTGAAAAAGGACGGATTTACTTCTTTTTATTCCAACAAGAGTAAGGAGAATTGTTCTTTGAAATTTGTCTTGTACAATAAACTAGTGGAAGGTAAAGTTGAGACTTTAAATTGTGTATGGCAATGCCTTAACAATGATAAGGGTGTTTTGGTATCTTCATTGTCTTTGTTAAAAGGCCAAATGAAACAACTTTAAGATACAAACAAAATATAAATTTATCTAGAGCATAGGAAATTGGCAAATCTTTGTGATAGGATAAACTATACATAACAAAAAATAATACTTAAATTAAACTTAAATAGATAATGCTTAATTGAAAATATAAAAGAGCTCCATCTTAATTTTACTTATAAACAAAGCCCATGTATCACGAGTTTGGATATGCTCATCACAGAGTGCACCTCACACCAACCTCACAACTTGTTTCAGTCGTGCATCTAGAACATCTTCATAATTGTAAATTTGTTTTCATGGGAGATGTTTCCAATGCACAACTAAAATGTGTTGTGAGGTCGGTGTAAGGTGCACTGTGTGAGGAGCAAATCCAAACTGATGCATTACATGGCTTATGGGTACTTGTTAGTTACTAGTAATTAAGTACATGCATTGCATGTGGAAAGTTAAATTACAATAAATTATTATTATTATGAAATTTGTATTCCATTTCTGTTATCAATAAAAATAATTTTTATTTTAATAATAATTTTATTTAATATGATAAATATATAACATTAGAAATGTTCCCAAATGTTTTCAACAAAATTCTATACTTCTTCATTTTTTATGTTCTATATATTTTTAAATATTTATTATTCAATTATAGCATCATGAGTTTCTTTGAAAAGTTGGATCATTGACCCACCATCTAGATAAGAAAGTACTTTTTTCTTTCAGATCAGTTTTAAATCATATATTCGTCTACATTATATAAATAAATTTTACTTATCACACTTAATTTTTGTTTGACATAATAAATATATAATTTTTATATATTTGTTTGACATGTCCATTTGATCTAAACCACTAACCCACTGCCCAAAAGGAAAAATAGTTTGATTTTTATGTTAATATTAAATTTTGTATTACATTTGCATCATTGATAAAATTATTTCTTATGTATAATACTTATTTTTATTCAATATAATGAATGTATAATATTAAAAATGTTCACACTATTATATATATATATATAGAGAGAGAGAGAGAGAGAGAGAGATAGATAGATAGATAGATGTAGGGATACTTGGCGGGCCTCATCGTGCCACGTGGCATCGGCCATATCAAATCCTAATCGCACATCACCAACTGCTTCCAACCACTCCTAAGGCAAGGTTAGCTATAAAAGGGGGCACTCACCTCAAGGTAAGGAGCCATAATCCAGAGAGAACCATTCTTGGCTATTAAGGACTAAGCTTTGAACACTCGTCTCTTGTCTAGTCCAACCCCTCTTTAAGCACTCAACTAACTTGACCTCAGAGTCTCCGCCCCTGGGATAACACCCGGGGCCTTTTGACGTGTGCTCTTCTCTTGTTTACAAATTGGACCAGTTAACTTCGAATACTAGCAAAATCACCTTGTTGCCCTCAGCCTTATATTTGGAAGCAACAATTGGCGCCATCTGTGGGAATGTTTTCAAGACTTCCCTCTAAAAACAACATAACTTAATCCATCAAGTTTCTAATATGGCTGATAAGCAAGACAAGACTCCTAACACTTAGAACCTAGCCACGATGGACCAATTCAAGCTGGTCCTAGGCAGGCTGGACAACCTAGCCCAGCAGTTGGAAGAGGTAGGGCATCGAACAGGAGGCCGCCCCTAATCGGCTAGGGGAAGGCCGACCCCTCAACATTCAATAACAACAACTGACAGGTTAGCAAGCCCTTGTCAAAGACCTCTTGGCTCCCCAGCCAGAGAGGCGAACCCGTGGGGTCCCATGACAACCATAGAGACCACGATCGCCGCCATCGCCACACGGAGAGCAACCGAGACGATGATGGGCACTCCGGCCACTACAGTCCTCCTCTAAGGGCTGGAGGTTGACACCATGCCTCTCCCCCACCAGTGTCTGACCTTCGTGATCTCCTCAATGATCGCCAAGCTCGCAAGGCTCAAGATGTACCAGCATCTGAGCACTTTGGGAATAGGGCCAACCCATCCCACATTAAAAAGAACTTGGACGAAGTCGAGGCCCCGATTGACTGATGTCTCCGTAACCTTCAAGTGTACATAGGCGCCATCAAAGATCAGATTCGACAAGTGAAGGAGGGTTGAGGTGATGCCTCCACCAGTCAAAACTTCTCATCAACCCGAATGGAGGCCTTCATCGACTCCATTACCTCGAAGTCGCTCCCATCCTAGAGACCTAAGATGGGAGCACAGATCCGGACGACTACTAGGAAAGCTTCAAAGCCCTCGTGATCCTCTACAGGTACTCTGATGCCCTGATGTACAGAGCCTTTCAAGCCACCTTTAAGGGAGCAACACGCAGATGATTCTCCACACACCCCCCTTGGTTCGTCAACTCTTGGAACCAGTTTACTAATCTCTTCCTCTCCCACTTCATCAGCAACCGACGGTGCCAAAAGATTGGTGTTTCCCTAATGTCCATCAAGTTGAAGCGCGGGGAAAGCCAGCAGGCGTACATGGACTGATTCAACTAGGAAGATCTTGAAGTAAGGGATCTTAACCCCTTGGTCTCTATGCACGTGGCCATCAGCGGCCTCCGGCTCAGACCCCTCAACTGGTCCATTTCCAAGACTTCACCCAGGAACAAAGTCGAGTTCTTGAAGAAAGTCCAAAAGTACATCGTTGTTGAGGAGGCTGAAATCAACAAGCGGCTCCAAGAACCAGGAAGTCAACAAGTGACGCCGGTGCCTCGTCCTCGTAGCAACATCAACAAGCTGGGCCTCAGGCCCATCACCCTCTAACTGGGGTCATTGAATTCATCGTTGGGAGCTCTGCTTCGGGTGGAGCATCCGCCTTGGCCCAAAAGGCATACACTAGGAAATACAATGTCCAAGGCTTGGCACTTAAAACGTTGAGGCCGGAAGACACCATTCCTTCTCTGATGACGACCTACAAGGGGTCTCGTTGCCCCTTGATGATGCTCTAGTCGTATCTATGACTATTGCCAACTACATGGTGAAGAGAATCCTCGTCGACAGTGACTTCTCGGCCGACATCTTGTTCTACGGCACATTCGAGAATATGCAACTAACGTTGGATCGGATCCAACCTGTGGGCGTGCCACTAGTCGGGTTCTCCATAGTAGTCATCAAGATCAAAGGTAAGATCACCCTACCATTCACAATAGGGACCAAACATCGGCAAGTCACCCGGATGACCAAGTTCTTGGTCGTGAAGATAGGCTCCCCATATAATGCCATCATAGGAAGGCTGACCCTTCATGAACTCAAGGTGGCCATCTCGTCCTATCACCTTGCCATGAAGTTTCCCACTGAGCATGGCGTGGGAGTAGTTAAGGGGAACCAACAAGCTGCCAGACGGTGCTATGTTACAACACTAAAAGGCAAGAACAAAGAAACATTACCACTGGAAGGGCTCGACCTCAATGACAAACCAACAAGCTGAGGACCTCATCTCAATTCCCTTAGATGAGGTCGAGCCCAAGAATATGGTACTAGTCAGATCATGCCTCCCTCAGGACACACTTTTCAAACTGGTAAGATTCCTCAAAACTAATGGACGTCTTTGCTTGGTCTACCACTGGTATGCCAGGGATTGATCCCTCGGTCATTACTTATAGGCTAAGCATGGACCCGAGCTGTAAACCAGTTCGGCAAAAGAAGAGGAACTTTGCACCGGAGCATTGGAATGCCATCAGAGAGGAGGTACATAAGCTACTCGACGCTGACTTCATTCGAGAGGTACACTACCCAAAATGATTGTCTAACGTGGTTATAGTTAAGAAAGCTAATGGGAAATGGTGCATATGCATTGACTTCACATATATTAACAAGGCCTACCCAAAGACAGTTTTCCTTTGCTGAGGATTGATCACCTCGTTGACTCCACCATAGGGTACGAGTTGTTAAACTTCATGGACGCTTTCTCTAGGTACAACCAGATCAAGATGCACCCCGACGACAAAGAAAATACCCCATTCATCACCAACCATGACACCTACTAGTACAAAGTAATGCCTTTCGGATTGAAGAACACCAAGGCCACCTATTAATGGCTGGTGAACAAGATATTCAAGGACCAGAAGGAGAGGAATGTTGAGGCCTACGTCGATGACATGGTAGTGAAGAGCTTGAAGGCTAGCCATTACACCTCGGACCTCAACGATACCTTTGGGGTGCTAAGGAAGACTCCATCAAATATGCATTTGGCAGTACCTCGGGCAAGTTTTTGGGCTTCGTCGTCACTCAACGAGGCATAGAGGCCAACCTCAAAAAAATACAAGCCATACTTGACATGGAGCCTCCTCGGTCCATCAAGGAAATTCAAAGACTCACTGGCCGAGTTGCAACCCTTAGCCGGTTCATGTCAAAGTCAATCGAATGTTGCATACCTTTCTTCTAAGCTATCAAGAAACTGAAGGACATCCAATGAACTGAAAAGTGCTAGAAAGCCTTTAAAGAATTGAAGTCATACCTCACGTCACCTCCTCTGCTCACGCGATCCCTCTTGGGAGAGACCTTGTTCTTGTACCTCTCGGCTAGGGACAAGGCTGTCAACTCAGTTTTGGTATGGGAAGACAAAGGAATTCAGAATCTAGTCTATTATGTCAACAAGGTCCTCTATGACGTCAAGACTAGGTAACCAGAAGTGGAGTAGATAGCCTTTGGGCTGATAGTCTCAACCAAGAAACTAAGGCCCTACTTCCAAGCTCACAGCATCTCGGTACTGACTAACCAACCCCTCAAGTTAGTACTCTCCAAACTAGAGACCCAGGGTCGGCTAACCAAGTGGGTCATCGAGTTGTTAGATTTTGACTTACACTACTAGCCTAGGCTCACAATCAAAGCACAAACATTGGCGGACTTCTTGGTCGAATGCACTTTCAGTCGCGCCCTTAGCTAGTCCTCGAAGAGGATGAGAGGCCTTGGCCCACCTAGATTTTGTTCGTGAATGGATCCTCCAATGCCAAAGGAAGTGGATCTGACCTCATACGTCTCACCTCAGATGACAACAAGTTGGAGTATGCACTGCAGTTCAACTTCCCTACCTCCAACAATGAAGTTGAGTACGAGGCCTTGCTCGTCGGCCTACAGCTCGCCAAAGACCTCAGAGCTAGGCACATTGAGGTCTTCATTGACTCACAATTGGTCGTGAACCAAGTGAACGGGGAATACAAAGCTAGAGAATCAAATATGGGCAAATACTTGGCTAAAGCCTGAGAACTGATCAACCACTTTCAGCGCTCCACCCTACACTAGGTCCCACGAGCCAAGAACACAAGAGCCGATGCCTTGTCCAAACTAGAAAGCTGTTCGGGATCGGCCCTTAGCCGTACAATACACATTGAGAACTTAGCATGGCCCGACATTGAAGAGAAGTAAGTCTATCCCATCCGAGCTAAGCCTTGTCGGATGGACCCCATCCTCGCCTACCTACAACACGAGTAGCTGCCATCTGACAAGAATGAAGCAAGGAAGGTCTGACGGCAGTCAACCCGCTACACACTACTTGAACACAAGCTAGATAGAATATTCTTCACTTTGCCTTACCTTAGATGCCTTCACCGAGAGGAGGGCGAGTACGTACTCCGAGAAATCCACAAAGGAACCCACAACAACCACCTGGGGGGCAGAGCTCTATCACAAAAGGCACTTAGGCAATGATACTTTTGGCTGACCATTCAGAAAGATGCTATTGAGCTGGTGCGAAAGTGTGACTGATGCCAGAGGCACTCTAGCATCTTCCATTGGCCTACGATGACCTTCTCAGCTCTCAAGAGAACTTGGCCCTTTGCAAAATGGGGAATGGACCTCCTCGGACTATTCCCCCAGCCATCAGGAATAGGAAGCACCTTGTCGTTGTAGTAGATTGCTTCACCAAGTGGGTTGAAGTCGAGCCCTTAGCAACCATCACGGCTAAGATGATCTAGAATTTCTTCTAGAAGAATATCGTTTGTTGTTTCGACATCCGCCATATGCTTATCACAGACAACGACTGACAGTTCAACGATTCTAGCTTTAGAGAATGGTGTGGAAGTCTGGGGATAAGACAACAATACACCTCGGTCATCTATCCCCAAACAAACAGGCTAGTTGAGGTCACTAACAGAACCATCCTGGACAGACCGAAGGTGAGACTATACAGAGCCAAGGGACTTTGGGCAGATGAGTTATACAACATCTTGTGGGCCTACCAAACGACACCTCGGACTGCCACGGGTGAAACTCCCTTCAACTTGACATATGGAATAGAGGCTGTCATCCCATCAGAAATCGACCAGCTGACGCTTCGAACCGAGGCATACCAAGAAGTTGAAAACAATAAAGAGTTAAGGAACAACCTTGGTCTGTTACAAGGCGTTCAAGAGCAAGCTTAAATCAAGGTCGCGGCCTATCAGCAAAGAGTTGCCAAATATTACAACTTCCAGGTTGGAAAGCATCACTTCGAGGAAGGTGACCTCGTCCTCAAGAAGGTTATGATTCCCGAGCCCGGTGTCAGAAAGTTTGGCCCTAAGTGGAAAGGGCCTTACAGGATCAAGTAGGTTATCGGTCACAACACCTTTCGGCGGGAGTACATGAGTGGAAGACCAGTACCTCGTACCTGGAACTCCAATAACCTCAAGATGTATTAACACTAATGTAAACATGGCTAGTGAAAATGGTGAGGACTTTATCTAGTGTTTGTTCGAAGAAAGAAGACTTAGGGAATCGGTTGTTGGTAGTCGAGGTCTTTGCGATCACAAGTGAAGACTCAATGTTTGAGCAAATGGTGAGGACTTGCTCCACTAACATCCCTATTTAAAGGAAAACGTACGACTCAAATCCTTTTAATCCAACAACCGTAGACTAGCTGATTTGACAGCCCGAACTGATGGGTTACATGTGGCATTGACCTTGGAAAGATGAAATGATACCGAAGGAATGAGCCAGTTCGCTTGTTAGCTCCGGGTCAAGAACAACCCAAAGTAGCCGAGTCATATTTGGCAGTAACACACACACACGCACACACACACACACACACACACATATATATATAACATTAGATATTTCTCTATCTCTTTTCTTACATTTCATATATTTCTCTATTTTTTTTCTTTCATTTCATACTAATTTTTGTTTAGTATAATGAATATGCAATATTAGACATATGCCCAAATGGTTATTTTAAATATTTATTATTTAACTCTGCATATTTATTAACCCATTTGATCCCAAATGGTTGATTTGTTTACCCACCACAAGGGGGGTGTAATAAAATGGTTTTGTTTTCAAATTACTTTTCAAAATATTAATTTTTATATTATTAAAATTAATGTTGTGGATATAATTAGTAGAATTTAATGATGAGAAAAATATATTTTAAATATAGGATTTAATGGGAGTATATACTTTAAATATGAGATTTAATGAGAGTAAGAATATAGTTTTATTTCCAATTGGTTTTAAATTTTACATTCCATTTCCATCATTACTAAAAACATTTTTTATTTATAATACTTATTATTGTTTAATATGTCAAATATATGATGTTAAAAATGTTACCATTTTTTTTTTAATTTCTATATTTTTTGTATTTTATCTATTTTTTAATTTTATTATTTAATTGTGGCAACATGGATTGACCTATTTGACCCTAATGATTTAATTTCTTACCACCACCTAGAGGAAAAATTATTTTTTTCTAGGTAGATTTTAAAAATATAAGTTTTTATGTTATTAGAATAATTAATTTATTATGTATAAATTTAGTTAATAGAATTTAATGATGAAAAGAAACAAAAATGATTTAAATATATGATTCAATGAAGTTGAATGTAAGTTAATACCTTAAATATTAGATTTAATGAGAGAGAATTCAATGCACTAAATATTTTAAAATTACCTTTTTCTAACTCATTTAATATTAATAATCTGTTATCCTAGTTGCCCTCATTTTTATCAATAAATTTAAATATAAAACGTAATTTTTATCCTAAAAAATTTCAGAAATTTTCTTAAGACTATTAATACTTTTCAACTTGTATAAATAAAAATTTAATTGTTTACAGATCGCTTTTTCTATTTTTATTAACAAAATCTATGTTTTGGATTTTGATGAAAAGCCGTCATGAATTTTGTTAATAACAAATTAACAATAGTGAGAAAAGTCACCAGCATTTGTCACGTTGTCCGAGGGTCTTGGATTTGCCACCTGTTGCAAATCAATTGGTTGGTAATCCGCCACGTGGACGTAAAAGGCTGGTCCAAAAGGTTTCCAAACACCTGGTTCTCTTATCACCCAACGTACCACCCACCCAAAATCCCGAATGCAGGGTTTAAACTACATGGCAGTCCTTCAAGAGTCAAGACCTTCTATCCTACGCCACCGCTGCTTAAAATGCGCACCCTGAGGCCATGCATCTCCTGCTCCTCCTTCCAGCCTCACCTCACTCCGCGTAGGCCCAGCTTCCCTTGCACTCCTTCACCTTCCTTTCTCTTTAACTTCAGACCTAAGCGGTTCTATGTTCTCAAGCCATGTTCTTCACTGAAAGAAACCAAGAAACAGACTCTCCTAAAGCCCTCCAGCATCCCGCAAAGCCTAAGGAGGTTTGGGAATCCGAAGAACGACCGCGATGATTCTGATGAAGGCCGTGACAAGCTCGCAGGAGATGGCGGGGGTGGTTTGGAAGGGGAGACTGCAGCTAAGGGTACTCTTTTAGCGGGTCTTTTGCTTGTTGGTGTTGTCGGTGGTTTTGCATCGGTTGGGTATCTCTACAAGGATCAAATCAATACATTCTTGACGCAGTTTTCGGGATTCATTGAAGGTGATCTTGTTAGATTCTATTGGGTTGTTTGAAAATTTTGGTTTAATTTTGTTCATTTCTTGTTCAAGTTTCACCATTAATTTTAGATTTTAGCTTTTAGGCTTGGTTTTGAAGTTCTTAGTTCTAATTTTGGAAATGGGTCTGACTTTTTAGTTTTGCATTGCATCGTTTTGCTTTAGATTTTAGCTTTAGTTTGCGTTGCTTGATTCGCTTTGGACCATTAAAACTCTAATTGACCATTAACAACCAAGCAGCAACCATTGTCTTCTTAGACACGCCTTATTCATAGTAAAATTGATCTCTGAAAACTGAATGAATCGGTCCAATAAGCAAGATTGCTTACTGTAATATTAGATCCACACCAGAAAACAAACACTAGAAAATGGCATTGAATGGGGATATTTTCTTTTCTCATCCATTTCTCGGTAACCAAAGGGACCATAGGTGTCAACATCCATTGATGAATGAGACAATAAGTAAGTACCTTACTGAAATATTTCCTTTTCCACGTCATATTTCCATTTACATGGGTGGGTGCTGACACAAAATATTACTGGAGTTGACATATTCCCCGATTAAAGCTACCGGTGCTATGTGGAGTACAAGAGATGGTATTATAACATAAAACGGAGATAATATTTTAGATATGTAGAGTAGCAGTGTTATTTCCCACGTAATGGACATGATTATTAGGGGTGTCCACGGTTCGGTTAATCGAACCATGGGCAATTTTTGCAAACTGGTACCATCGGTTTTTCCATTTCTCCAAACCGAAACTGAACCGGTACCACCAGTTAACCGGTCTGCTTGTTTTGGTTTTTGACCGGTTCGGTCTTCGGTTTTTTATATTTATAATATATATTATATAAATAATGTTTAATATTATATTATAAGTAATAAATGATATATAATATTATAAATGTTTTAAAAGTACATAAATATATAATATATTTATAAATAGATTATTATAAATATAATATATGTATATATTTATAAATATATAATGATATATATATATATATATTTATATATAATATATAGAAAATATGTGACATATAAAAAATATATATAAAATATACACATAAATACCGGTCGGTTTGGTTAACTGTCGTTTTTTTGTAGGTTAACCGAAAACCGAACCGGTCCTTCGGTTTTTCAAATATACCAAATCGAAACCAAACCGATCGGTTTGGTTAACCGCATTTTGCAGTTCGGTTTTCTCGGTTCTGCTCGGTTTTTCAGTTTTTCATGGACACCCCTAATGATTACCATTTAACCAGCTCGAAATTCTTTTAAAACATGAAGTTAAATCTTAGTTTATATTGTATAAGAAATTATTCAGTTAATCTATTAGAATCATTTGCCCTTTCTATAAGTTCAAATTTTGCTTGAACTCCCTCTATCATGCAGTTTTGGTGATTTGGAACAAGATATTAATTTAAGAGGGTCTATCCATGCATCTTTTATCATTGCATAAAATAACACACTGTATTTTTGCATATTTCACAATATTTCTACCTTGTCTATAATTTTTACAATATTTCCATAAGATGTCTTTGACATTTTTGACATGTTTCCTATATTTGGATGATCAATTTTTTACCAACATCAACATTTTAAACATTGACTTGGAGTCAACACGAAATACAATAAATAATGAAATTTCTTCATTTATTTATCTAATATCCTCATGGAATATGGTTTTCCTAAAGAGAAACTCAAAGAAAAAAAATACTTTCTTGCAAACAAATCCTGTATCTCTTGAAGATTTCCACATATCTAGCATATGTTGAGGATCCAATAAAGCTTGAAGATTTTTAGGAGAATCTTGTGAAGACTTGATATTAATAGAATCTTCTCCATATTACATGACAAAGTTTTCAAGGAGCCAAGGTAAGGATAGGTGATAGGGAGGCTTTGTTGCCTAGTTGCCTGGGCGGGTGCTTAGGCATCGCCTAGGTGATGATTTCCTTTTTTAAATAAAAATCACAAATCCTAGGGTAATTTCCTAGGTTCCAATTCCATGCTAACCAGCACCATCCTTCACTTGTAATAATCTATAATCTTCACATAAAAAGTATAAACTTTATATTAAGACATAAAATCAACAATGTCTTTTTGTTATAAAATAATAAAAGAAACTAGTAATAAACCCACAAAATGAATAATTTAGTTTAATAATGTCTCTTTTATTATAAGCTCAAAAAGAAAGAATATACAAAACATTTCACAATGCCATGTATGAAATGGCTTGGCATTTAAGCAAGGGGACTAGACCAAGCAATCAGGTTGGGGTTGAGTTGGGTCAAGGCATTTTTTTGGGTCATTTCGGGTTAGGTCGGCTTTTAGGTTGGGGTCGGCAAAGGCTAGATCCTAACCCTAAATATTCAAGTTAGGAGTGACCTACGGGTCAGGTGGGTCAATGGTTTAATCGTATAGGTCAGTTGGTCTTTGACCAAGCCAATGACTTTTTTACCAAAAATATGGGTTTAACCATCTAGTTCAAATTGCTCAATCGTCACAACCAACATCGATTTGAAAATAGGTGACTTGGTAGTGACTTGTGAGTTGTGACCTGACCTAACCAACCTGAAATCTCTTCAGGTTGATAGAGGTGTAAAGTGGGCAATACCTGCCTGGCCTAGAACCCTAGAAGAGGCAGAACCAATGACACGAGTCCAGGTAGGCCCGTGTTGGGCTGGGCTGGGCTATGCTGCGGGCATGGGTTGGGCCAATCCGTGGGCCTAGGTTGTGTTGGGCCAAGTCTTTTTTTTTTTGCTATTTCTTTTTCATTTTTTGCTAAGTAAAGATGATACACATTTTGGGAAAAAATAAAAGTTTTACAAAAAATACTTAACAAAATACAAAGTAAACAACAAATTGAAAAGAATTTCATAAATTTTATTTCATTTGAATTTAATGAATACAAAGTAAAAAAAATTGGAAAAATACAGTGAAATTGTCATAAAATATAAAAATAATGTAATAAAATTGAAAATAAAAAATTACAATGGTATTGAAAAAATCACAAATAAGTAATAACTTTTAAATAAAATTGAAACACATTTACAATAATTTTTAAAATGCTGTAAAATTATTGAGTATACAAAAAAATATTGACTTCATTATTTTCTTCAAGTTCCGCCTCCATCTCCTTGACCTTGGATTTTGATTTACATTATATGCCTCTAGGGAAACATTGGGTGAAGTGTCATTCCCTCCTTGATCTTATGGTCTATCCTCAAAATCCAACCAACCCTTTAAGCATATACACATCTCCAGGATTTTGTCATTCATGTAGCTTCTTTTGTTGCCCAGTACCCTAGTCCCTACACTAAAACAAGACTAATGGAATTGTAGACATTGGATGGGTTAGTAGATCACCTGCCATAGCGGCAAGAGCTGGATAGTTTTTTTCCATGTTCACTCTACTAGGCTAAAATATCAAAATAATTTAATTCCTCTGAGTTGAGGGAATCTATTAAATTAGTAAAATTAGCTTGTAAATAAAAATTAAGTTCAGTAAATGACCTTGATGATGAAGTGGTAACTGATTCCACTACTAGATGTTTTAGTAGTGGAGGTTGTACAAGTTCTCCTATATCCTAATAATTGAGATTCATATGGATTGTACATATCAAATAATAAATTATTCTTTTTTGTTCAAATTCCAGTTTTCATAATTTCGTAATAAGATTCAAGTACGACATCTAAACCATCTTTTCTAATCCTAGGATCTAATATTGTAGCTAAGCAATATAGGGGAGAAATGTATTCCCAATATATTTTAAATTTAAGTTTCATTACATTAATAATATTTTGAAATTTTAAATTATCTGTATATTTTGAAAAGCATTCACTAATTATAAATAATTGATTAATTAAAATACAAGAAGTTGGGTAATACACACTAAAAAATGTTTTAGTTGTATCATAAAAAATTAGTAAAAAAATCTTTTATACAAACTACAATTTCCCAATCATTATCGATTATAAAATCATGGGGTATTTTCTCATTATGAAAATTAGTGAGAATATATTTGTATGAAATACAAACCTCTAACATAGAATAGGTGGAATTCCACCTATGATGAATATCTAATACAAAATTTCTATATTTTAGACCATATTTTTGACATAAATATTTAAATTCTTGTTTTCGTGCACCAGAACTTCTAACTTCTAATATACATAATACAATTTCTAATTTTAGAAATATGATGAGAAATAATATCTAAAGCATGTTGAACACATATGTTTAAGATGTGGTATGCACATCTAATAAGAAATAACTTACAATTTAAACATGGTTTTAATTGATATTTTAAAATATTTATTGCTGAATCATTATTAGTTATTACTGACATTATCAAAACTAATAGAAAAAACTTTGTTTTCAATTCCATAAGCATGTAAAGTGTTTAATATACTTGTAGTAATTGCTAGGCCAGTATTTGGCCATTCAAGTTTTGTAAAACTTAAAATTTTATTTTGTAAAAGCCAATGTTCATCAATAAAATGCCCCATAACATAAATATAACTTATATTATATTTGGAAGTCCAAATATTAGATGTAAGTGCAATTTTAAAATTAAGAGTTGACATAGTAGAAATTAAATTTTGTTTATATGAATAAGAATTTTTTTAAAGCATCTGGATTTACTAATTGTTGTCAAAATCTTTCTGGCCTAGGGTCTTCAACTAATAAAAACGGCTGTTCAGCATGTACAATATATTTAGTTAATTCTTGCCTCGTTTTTTCTTGGGAATATTGAAAATTATCGAAAAAACACTAAATTTGTGATTGGTTTTGACTAAAATCACTCTTACATATCATGCAAACAACTCGTTTTCTCTTCCCCTCAAGAGTTTTTAGAGTAAACATTTTCTAGACTGGGCTAGACTTTTTCTTTCCCCTAGTAGTAGTAATAGGGGTGGCTCCGACAGCATCAACCATAGAACCACTAGGACCCATATTGGTGTTGTCGTACTATTTTTTTGATGGGAAACAGTGACTTTCACTAATGGTAATGGATAAAAATTACAGCTGCCACCATCCAAGGGTTGGATGGAGAACCCTTTGATACAAATTGTCTCATAAACAAGCCCAAAACAACTCTTGCCTATTGACTCCTTGCTTTGCTAAAGCATAAACCATGTCATTTGCTGATTTTCTTGCCCAAATAAACCTCACCCCAATCTCCCTTGCTAAGCTTGATATTTCCCTTGGCTGATGTTTGAAAAGCCACGTGCCCAAGCTTCTAGATTGCAGCCAGCCTATTACCAGTTTGGAATCTCTCTCTACTTCTAACTATTGCAATCTGCAATGCTTTGCCAATCTGAGACCTTTGAGTAAAGCAAAAACTTCTACTCCTAGGGAGTCTCCCAACCCTATAGGGCCAACACTCTACCCCCCTCATCTATGAAAACACCCCTATTCCCAAGGGGCCTGGGTTGCCTATAGGGCTTTTGTCAAAATTTAGTTTCACTCTAGAACAAGGTGGCAGGGTCCAACTTTCCTGAACTAATGGGGAGAAAGATGAGGAACCAGCTATGACACTCCATCCTCTAGTGAAGTTAGTAAAAGAAAAGTCTTTAAATAGCTCTAAAGCTATCGGCCAATGTATGATCCTGGTAGTGATGCCCTCTATAAGTGTTTCCTTGGTTCTTTCCTGTCCTTGGAAAATCCTATTATTTCTCTCCTCCCACATTGACCATAATATAACTGCTCTTGTTGTTTTCCACATCACCCTGCCTCTCTTCTTTGGCACTTGGAAGAACCTAGAGTCGAAGAGGCTCCACACAGATGGAGAAGTCCACCTGCAACCAAAGAGAGAGGAGAACCAATCCCAAATACAAGAAGTAAAAGGACAGGAAATAAATAGATGAGCCACTATCTCTCCATTCTGTAGGCAAAGGCAATGGACATGAGATAAATAGATGTACTTTGAAGTACATCCAAAGTATTGACCTTCTGGAGAACCACTTCCCAGCAGAAAGCCCTAACCTTTGGTGGAACAGGAGTACCCCACACTTGTTTTGCAGGGAAAGGGGTAGACACAACAACAGAACTAAGGCATTGAAAAAAGAAGAGCAAGAGAAAAACCCTAAGGGGGACATTGACCAAATTCTAGTATCTAGAAAAACCCTAAGGGGGACTGCCAAAGCTCCTCCCTTTCCCTATACGAATTTGGACCATAAACATTTGTTAGTGCCCATTCCATCCCATCCTCTATCCTCCTAAATTTTGTTGTAACCTTGAATCTACCAATTAATTCTTCGGAGCAGTCCATCTCTTCATTTTTCCAGATTGTCAGAATTCCCCCCGAAGCCCCCCAAGATTGTGCAAAGGCCTAGCTTAGTCCTCTAGAAGCCCAGACACTCCTCACCCATCTCCTATCTACTTCAGACAACTTTGATTCTTGGATTAGCACAATATCTGGTCTCTCTTTTCTAAGTACTTCCCCGATCACTCTTCTTTTCCATGAACTCCCCAAACTCTTACATTCCAACTAATTATCTTTATCATGAAATCAAAGCTTCAAACAGCCCCTACCTAGAATTCCCAACTAATCCAACTTCCATCCCTTCCTTCCGGTGCAACCTTTATCATAGTCCACTCCACACCTAAGCTTCTCCACCTCACTCAGCTTCTTTCTCCTCTTTGGTGTCTCTCCTAAGACCTTCTTTTTATTCTCCTCTTGATCTGTGGATTTCTCTCTTTTTCTGACTCTTCTTTTGCCCCTTTTTGTTTTTTTTAGCTGCTGTACCTTTCTCAGAGCATTCCTTGCCTTTCCCTCTAGCTGTAGGATTTGGAGTGTTAACCTCCTATTCCTTTTCTAGGTCTTTGCCTAATTCCTCCTCTATCAGAATGTGAAACATATGCATTACTAAGGCCCAAATCCTTTATCCTTCCTCCTTTGAAAGTTCTACACCTCCCACCTCCCCTAAAATCTCTGCTATTTCCACCTCATTGGGGCAGGCAGCATCTGGAGTGGACAAGGTATCACCTGTATGTTGGACAACAAGGGAAGGGGAGGGATTATTACAATAAACTTTATGAAAAACAGGGGGTTGACTCAACATACCATAGGTTCCAACACCTGAGATCTTTCCAGACCCAATGGACTTGTGAAGGAAAGGGCTTTCACTAGGGGTGCTCTCCTCCAGGTTGTCTTGTGACGCACCAAAAGGGGGACAGGGAGAGACTATTTCTTTGCCTTTCAAGTTGGGAGAAAATAAGCTTGGACTACAAATTCCCTGGCCTAGCTCTGGACCCAGAATAGGTTCTCCTTCACCTTGAATCGAAAGGATTTATCTCACCCATAGGGCGACCCTCTACTTGTTCCTACCATGTTCCAAAGAAAGTCTTGCTTTTGTCGGTGATACATCTCCAAAGAGAAGCTATGTACCAAAATTTGCCTCTGCCAACGATAACTTCGAAATGCTCTTTACACTGCCTAGGCTGGATTCTTTAGTCGAAACCTCATCTTCAGTCTTTCCTTCTTCGCAGTGTACCCAGTCTGAATTGAAAAGTTCTTCATCTTCCCTTTGGTGGTCAAACTTTGGGTTGGTGTACTCAGGAGTTGTGGAGTACGAGACCAATCTCGGTTTCCAATCAAAGTTTTCCACCATTGACTGTTTTGTAACAGGCCCAAATGGGTCAGCGGGCCTGACCCAGTTTTTTAAAAAGGCGCATGAGCCTTTAGTGAACCACGTGACTGGGGACATGACTTTGATAGACGAGGTTAACGGTCTATCATCGTCCCCAGTCGCGAGACAGGGGTGGGAACGCGCGCAGCGCCGAAAAGTGGAGAAGAAGCCCGATCTGTAGTGGGTTTCGCGACGAAGGCTGAAGGAGCTTAGCCCCTTGCGACGCCCCTCAGAGAGGCTGAAGCCAAGATACGCTAGGGGAAGAACTGAAGAGAACGAAGAGAAGAATGAAGGCTGGGTGCGTTGCAGTGAAGGTGATGAAGAATCGGAGGACTTTTCTGTTGATGGTACTAGTGTGGCCAGTGTAAATGACGAAGGCAGTTGTGCTGGAGGTGACATGGATGGGTGGAATATTGCAAGTTTATTCCAGGGTGAAGATTGTAAGC
>NW_010729323.1:574567-606796 GCF_000365185.1 Nelumbo nucifera
AGTAACTTCCTGTATCATTGTACTACACCATAATATAAATAATAGTACTGTCGACTGAGCAGAGCAGTTCGACATTCCAGCATCTCTTCTTCTTCTTCTTCTTCTTCTTCTCTTTTCTGCTACTTCGGCTACAGTAATTTAGCTTTCAAAAACGGGTCGTGCCGTGTTGGACCACGGGTTGTGCTAGCATGAACCACTTTGTTGTGTCGTGCTATTTCGGCCTACAAGCCTTAAAGCCCAAGCCTGGCATGGCCTGGGGGTATGGGCTAGATAGCATCGTGGCCCAGCGGCACAACCCACTTTACAGCTCAACAGGTTGATTTGGGTTGGGTCAAGTCTCCTTCTACTTTGGGTCACTACATTAGGGGACCCTAACCCATGTTTTTCAGGTTGGGTTGACTTTTGCCAAGTCTAAAGGTTACCCTCCATGGGCACCTTGTCACCTTGGTGTATGCCTTGACAACTATGTTAAATGAGGTCTACTTAAGTTGGTAGCTAAGTTATTGGGTTTGCTGGAATGGACCCAATATTGTGGGCCTTGAGTTTCAACTTGAAAATTTGTTGTGTTTAGGCTTGCATGCAAATCGGTTAGCCCTAGGGGCCATATTTATATGGATTTGTGAAAAGTCCAATTGCTGGCTTACTATGAGAGCCACTCAAAGGCCCATACAGACTTTGGAGAAAAATATGGTTTTTCTTGCCACTTCTTAGGCTTTGGTGCCACATATGATCTCTTTTCCAGGAATTACTTATCGTTTTTTGATAGGTAGAACAACTAAACCATTACTGATTATGTTCTGATAATAGCATCATTGTAATATAACCTGATACCAATAAAGTGAAAGAGAAAATAAGAAGGTAAGAGAAAGCAGAGGAAAAGAGAGAAAGTAAATAAAACATCGGTAAAATTAGCGAAACTGTCCTGCTGCCTATTACTAATATTAATCTTAGCACTTTTAATAGGGCTTTCCTTAATGTGAGTATTCTGCTATCATCTTTTGATGGAAAATGAATATCAAATTTCACATGGCCTGTTGTTTTGTAATCATTTATTATGATACACTGGTTGTAATCGTCAAGGCTTGCCTTATTTTCTTCCTTTTTGCTGTTTTAGAGTAGAAAGGCTTCCTATCATCAATGAAACCATTTTGTGTTACTGATCAAACCAAAATGAAAAAAATGATAAACTGGTTGCTTTATGTGCTCATATAATGCTTTCCATAAACAGGCTATGGTCCAGCTGGGTATGCTTTATTTGTAGCTGTCTATGCTGGGTTGGAGGTACTTGTGTTTCTATCTTTTTTTCTATTTTCTATTTTCTTATCCTCTTACTATCTTTCCAGCATCTAGATGTGGAAATTTTGTAGGGTTTCTTTGCATTTAAGATGTTTAATATTGCATTTGGGGCTATGTTGTAATTAGTGGAATTTTCCTTTGGGCTATGCTTGGGGCTGTGTTGTAATTAGTGAGATTTTCTTTGACTTCTTTTCTGCTCACAACTTCTTGTTCTACATGATTTTTTAATTTAATGAATCATTTCTGTGTTGCTGATAAAAAAATTCTGCAATATTATTTACTTAACAGACTAAGAGAAGTTGGAAAATAACTTTATTGTTAAATTTACTGAGGTCATGTTGGACTGCGAAATGGCTCAAATTTGACTTGGTCCAATTCTTTGAGGGTACTTCTGATTATGAACATCTACTTTCATGTTCACCTATTTGTGAAGCCAAGTGCTTGGTTATAGAAATAGTTTCACTAGATTTGAAGGTTTTATTGATTAAAAAGCTTGGTTAGAGAAGAAGAATGAAGAAGAAAAGAAAAAAAGAAGAAAAGAGGGAAGAGAGGAGAAAAAGAGTGAAAAGAGTTTGAGAGCCAAAAATGTAGGTTGCTAGTGCATCTTATTATTATTATTTATAATAAATGGTACAATTTTAGCATTGTTTTCAGGCCCTGTGGGAATAGGAGACTCTAATAGAGCTGAGATCTTAGCAGCTGTACAAGGTATTTAGATTGCAGAACAATTAGGAGTTCAACATTTGGTAGTTCAAGGAGACTCCAAAATTGTTGTGGGATGGCTGACAGAGCCAGCTTCAGCTATGTGGCGATACAGAGACTTATTGAGGAAAGTCAACTGGCTCACAAGAAATATGACAGTCACCTCTCTTTGGGTGGGAAGATCAGCAAATTCTTTAGCAGATGGGCTAGCTAAGCAAGGGGCTTCAAGGGATCATTTATTTTGGGCTGCTATTTGTAATTTTATTTCTGTTTTTTCCTGTTTTAATTTGATGTAATACTTTGTTAGAAGAGGCAACAGCTCGTGCCTCTTCATGGGTTTCCTGTATTGCCTTAATTTCTGGATTAATAAAGTACTTTCATTCATAAAAAAAATGGTACAATATTTTTTGAAGATAAAGAAAAAATTTTATTAAACAAAAAAGAAGATACCATGTCCAGACTAATGTTACAGGATTGCTCTCACAGAAAGTTAAAAATAACCCCCATGTCCAGACTAATGTTATGCATAGTTGGATTGACAATTAAATCATATAATCTAGATTTAGACACTTTGCGTAAACATTAATTTTTTAATTATCAATGAAAAAATTAATTTTCTACTTCACAAAAGGAATAATTACATCTCTAGAATTCTGGTAACCCACTTTCAGTTTGCAGATGGCATTATCATCTTTTGTGAGGGTTGTGATTTGGTGGAAGTGAGAAACTTGAAGAATCTGATTATCCTCTTTGATAATGCCTCTAATTTGAAAATCAATTTTGAAAAGAGTTGTGTGGTTGGACTAAAGTTGGATGAAGGGGTAGTGGAGACTATCACTGCCCTGCTTAGATTGCACCTATTCCAACTGGCCTTTGACCTATTTAGGACTTCCCCTAGGTGCCAACCCAAAGGAAAGTCGGTTTTGGAACCTTGTGGTGGAAAAATTTGAAAAAGGATTGGCGGCTTGGAGGAGGAACTACATTTCTTTAGGGGGCAGAGTAACCTTAAAAATAAATCCGAAGTTTTACTTACCTCTACTTCTTTACTCACTACCGTCTCTAAATCAATTGAACTCTCAATTTCATGTCTCATCAATAATTACATCTCCCTTTTCTGAATCTAAAGCTGCATCAACATAACTCCAAATTCCTCAACTTTTTGCTATGGTTTAGTTCTATATTTTTGTTTCTGCCTGTAAACCCTTGATAGCAGATTTCTCCCCTTTTCAGCCTCTTTGAAACCCTCCCATATTGTTTTACCAGATTTCCCCCCTTCTTTTCTACCTTTGCGGCTTTTTCTTGTGAAAGAGATTTGCAACAAACCTAAAAAAGGTCATTACTCAATGTTCGTCCCTGCTATCTAGTGTCTTGGGAGGGGTAGACCAGATATGGTCCTAACCTTCGGCTTATTTATTTATTTTTTTGAATAAAGTAGCTACTGTCAAACTCAGATCCATTGTCACAACTGTCAACCTGAGATTTTACCATTACACCAATTAATGGATTTGCGACGAACCCGTTCCTCCTAAAATTAGGGCTTTTTGTTGGAGGTCTTTTATGAGAAAATTCATACTTTTGATCAATTATCAAAAAAAAAAAAAAGGAAATTCATACTTTTGATGTTCTCTAAAAATGGCCTAATTGGTGTTTATCTCCTCAATGGTGCAGTCTTTGTAAATCTTCTAGTGAGGCTTTCTATCATTTTCTATTCTTCTGTCCATTTGTTAATTGCATTTGGGAATAATGGGTTCTCACTTTATTTGGTGTAGGCGGAATTCCTCGTTTTGCATGGCTAGCTTATTCTCGAAGGGGAAGAATCATGTTGAGATATACTAGAGCAACACTTCTTTGGATGGTTTTGGAAGAGAGATGCAAGGATATTCAAGGGACATGAGAGTAGTAAGGAGACACTAATTAAATGTATAATTAGGTTGTTTCGAAAAGAGTAGCATAGTTAGGGTGAATATGGAAGAAGGGGAGTTAAAGAGTATGCAAATATATTTGGGTGTAATGTTGCTCAGTGGCCTCTCAGTTATTTAGGGCTGCCTCTTGGTGCCAATCCAAATATACCCTCCAGCTTGAGGGGGAGTGTTAGAGTCAGTTAGAGAAGGGTATTTTAGTCGTCTTCTTCTTTCTCTCTTCTCTTCTTTTCTCTTCTTCTTCTTCTTCTTTCTTCCTTCTCTCTCTTCTCTTCTCTGTTTGGCTGAACACTTTCAACCTCATTGATGGCCTTCCAACGAGAAGCTCGAGTTGCCCTTGCCAATGCTCTAGCATCCCAGTCGTTATCCAAGAGCCCATGAATGCTTACTACCACCTTTGCCCATAACTTGTCCTAGTCTTGTGACATTTTCCATGGCCATTTCCCCATGAGAGCTAAGCTTCTTCTCTGTATATTACCTAAACCCAACCTCCCTACATTCTTACCTCTATTAACCACTTCCCGACTAATCCTATGATCCCTCTATCTTCTTTGCTCACACCCATCGGAACCTTAAAAACTGACATATAATAGACAAGTAGGTTGGAGAGGGTCGATTTAATCAAGGTAATTCTGCCCCTAGGATAAATACCCTTTTTTCCAATTAGAAAGCCTCTTACAAAACCTCTAACCACCGGATCCCAGAACCTTGCTTCTTTTGGAAAAAAGGGTATTTATCCTGGGGGGCAGAATTACCTTGATTAGATCGACCCTCTCCAACCTACCTGTCTATTATATGTCAGTTTTTAATGTTCCGGTGGGTGTGAGTGGTGTGTCTGGAAGCACGTCGTTAAACACTCCGGAATACCAGTTTAAACATTTATAATTTTTACCGTTTCTCAAACAACTAATAACGTAGTAAATGGGTGAGAACGGGTCGTATCCATAGGGAAGCAAGTGAAAAATTAATATATACTTAGATCCGGGCAAGAGAATGCAATCGGGAATGGTAGAAAGTACGAAAATAAAATCTATTATTACTGAAATTAAATGTTTCGAATTTAAACATGACAATAAATAAAAATCAGAATTTAATAAAGTATGGGAATCATCAAAGGAAATAAAAGAAATAAATAAAAAAAAATGATCCAGAATCCGGATCCGGTGGCGGTAGCTGTAGATCGGCCAGATAGCTTGCAGAAACCCCTCCTGACAAGAACCGGGCGTCTGCTCTTTCTACAACCCTCGAACCCCTCGAGACACCTTAGCCTTGAACCGAACGAATTCAGATCTGCAAAATAGAGAAACGAACAAGAATTAAATCTAAAAGATTGCATAAATAAAAATAAGAAAAAAGAAAATAAAGAAAAGAAAAGAATGGTTGATCCGATCCAGTGGCGGTAGTTGCAGAATGGTTGAACAGCTTGCAGGAACCCCTCCTAACAAGATCTGGGCGTCCTCCCCTTCTACAACCCTTGAACTCCTCAAGAAACCTTAGCCTTGTTAACTGGGTGAATTGGGCAACCCCTTCTATAGGGCCCCTAGGACCCTTTTTATAGAGAATGGTGGACACAACTGCAAATAGGGAGAAAGATGGGGGGCGACAACTAGAATTTAGCAAAGTTAGGGATGCCCTAGGGTTTCTAATGGATGGCTAAGATGGTTTTGGGGTGACTCTATGGCTGAAAATGGAAGGAGATGGCACCCAATATTATGTATGGCTGAAATTTGAACGCCCAGAAATGGAGGGTGTAGATTAGAACATCTAGGGTTGAAGGGTTAAGATTAAAAGAATAGGTGGTGCCCTAGATTGAATGGTTGGGATATAAGATGGAGGGAGTGGCTGAGATTTGGAGGTGAGGGGCTGAATGGTGAGGATTAGGTGGCGCCCTAGGGTTTAAAATTTATAAAGGAGAGCCCTATAATGAGTGGTTGAGATTAAAAGAGGTGGAGGGTGGAGATTAAACACCTAAGGGCGGCTAGGGTTTGCTAAGAGTGAAAAGATTAGGTTGAAAAGGCTCCCTAGGGTTTGCTAAGGAGAGGGGAGCATGGTAATACAATAGGATGGGCGCCAACTGGGTTTAGCAGATAGGAGGCGCCCTCCCGTTTTCAGTTCTTTACAAAAACACCCCCTCTCTCAGCTGGTCTTCACACTAGCTTCCCAAAAACTGCACTTCAGCCTAGAAAACTTCTCAGTTTTCTACATAATTTGCATAGAGACTCTTAGAGGTCACATAATTTATTTTAACTGGGAAAATGGTACACTTTGACTACTCTAAGGTCGAAAATACCCCTGAATTGATGCACTTAAGGCATCAAAATGCAGGGTTATCAGTGAGCAAAGAAGATAGAGGGATCATAGGATCAGTCGGGAAGTGGTTAGTAGAGGTAAGAATGTAGGGGGGTTGGGTTTAGGTAATATACAGAGAAAAAACTTAGCTCTCATGGGGAAATGGCCATGGAGAATGTCACAAGACTAGGACAAGTTATGGGCAAAGGTGGTAGTAAGGATTCATGGGCTCTTGGATAATGACTGGGATGCTAGAGCATTGGCAAGGGCAACTTGAGCTTCTCCTTGGAAGGCCATCAATGCGGTGAAAGTGTTCAGCCGAACAGAGAAGAGAAGAGAGAGAAGAAAGAAGAAGAAGAGAAGAGAAGAGAAGAGAAGAGAGAACCGACTCTAAAACTCCCCCTCAAGCTGGAGAATATATATCATATAATCCCAGCTTGTTACATATCTAGCTCACTCTCCTTGAACTCAACCCTTTTGTGAATAGATCTGCCCATTGATCACCTGTTCTCACATGCTTTGTCTTTATCACACCATTGATGATCTTTTCCCTTACATAGTAACAATCTACCTCTATGTGTTTAGTTCTCTCATGGAAAACTAGGTTGGATGTGAATAGCAGCCTGATTGTCACAATGTAGCTTAATGGGTTTGCTTACTGAGAACCCGTTATCCTGCAATAGATTCTTCAACCACACTAGTTTACATGCAGTGTGTGCCATGGCCTTGTATTCTGCTTCTACACTGCTTCTTGCTCTTCCAAGTCACAAGATTTCCTCCGAGAAAGGTGCAATAACCTGTGGTGGATCTTCTGTCTGATACAGATCCAGCCTATTCTGCGTCAGTGTATCCAACTATTTCAAGATTACCCCTTGGCTTATACAGTAACCCACGACTTGGAGCCCCTTTCAAATACCGCACAATCCTAAGAATTGCATCCCAGTGAGGTACCCGAGGACTCTGCATAAACTGACTTACCAAACTGATAGCAAATGAGATACCAGGCCTAGTGATAGTTAGATAATTCAGTTTTCCCACTAGCCTTCTATACCTTCCAGGATTATCAAACAATTGACTTGTGTCACTTCCCAACTTCACATTCAGCTCCTTGGGGGTTTCAGCTGGTTTAGCACTTAGTAACCCTGTTTCTTCCAATAGATCAAGTACATATTTCCGCTGACAGAGGTTTATGCCCTGCTTTGATCAAGTACATATTTCCTCCCAATATCTGTGCCCTGATCGGTTCATACTCTGCTTTTAGTCCCACCAAGAACCGCATAACATCAAGTTGTTCTCTTTGTTGTTGCTGAATTTTAACGTCCGAGGTTAAAGGATGATAGACGTTAAGTTCATTACGAAAATTTTTCATGCTGGCATAATATTCTTCAAGAGTCAGATTTCCCTGTTGCAAACTGAAGTATTCTTGATAAAGCTGATAAACCCTTGTAGTGTTGCCTTGTCCCAAATAGAGTTTCTTTGCATGTTCCCATATATCCCTCGTTGTATCTAAAAACATGAAGTTAACACTGATTTTTGGCTCCATACTGTTCCACAACCATGTCATGGTCTGAGCATCCTCTTGCTCCCAATCACTAAAACCCGGGGATTCACCACTCGGTTTCTCTTCCTGTACATGTTTCACTTTCTTCTTGGCCTTCAGAAACACTTCCACCGACTTGGCCCACGGAACATAATTTTCACCGTTGAGTTTGATGGATGTCATTTGTACACTTAAAAAATCAGGGGATATCATCACACTCGATTTCTGGTCATCACTTGAATCACCCACCGACGCCATCACTCTACGAAGCTGGTCACAAAAAAAAGATTTCAGCTACTTCACTACTATCCTTCTACTTCCACACCAACACACTTAAAGTCACCACTAGCTTGCCCTAGCATGCATTTGGCCACTTCGAACACCATTGATCTGCGCACTGGCAGATTTAAAAACACCCAGAATCCCCCTTGAAACTGCTCACTAGAGGGTCAGACCACAACCACTACACCCACTCGACCACCACAGCTGTCACATATAGTGGCAGCAGTCCACACACAGACAAAACCTTGGATTTCTTGTTCACTCGAACTGCTGTAGTTGTCTACTGTCACCAAAATCTGGGTTTCTTCACAGTCCTCTAACCCAGATTTCTCACACCATAAAAAAGAGTTGCTGCAGAACCCTTACTGTTGTGAAACCTTAGGTATTGCCGCAGAAATAGAAACCCTACTGTCATGAACCTCTAGATGTTGCCGTAGAGATCTGGGTTTCTTCTTCTCTAACCCAGATTTCCCACGCCCAGAAAAAAAAAACAAGAAAATAAAGAAGGAGAAGACAGAAGGTTGCAGCCGACTTCTAATACTGGCGCTTTGATACCATGAAAGTGTTCAGCCGAACAGAGAAGAGAAGAAGAAGAAGAAGAAGGGGAGAAAGTGTCAAACTGGGTAGTCTATTCGTCTAACCCAGTTGACCATATACTTTGCATTTGAAAACATAAGATACAAAAGACTGAAATGCCCCTGCATGTGAGGAGACATACAGCCAACATAATACATAAAGGGAAAAGACTAAAATACCCTTCTCTAACTGACTCTAACAGAGGTATTACCTTTGTTCTTACCTTTTATGAAATACAATCCTTGTAGTGGTAATCGTTCCAAATTTTGGGAACATCTGTGGTTGTGGTCTTCCCCTTTGAATGAACAGTTCCCCTCACTTTTTGCACTCACTTGCTTTAAAAATGAACCTATTTCCAAATTCTTGGTTCCTTTAACTTTGAGTAATGGCTTTAATTGGGTCGGGACTTGGGATTTTGAAGGGGCATAAGAGATACTGGACTTTAGAATTTGGTAACCCTACTTGAATTGTTCTAAGAAGTTTTCCTTGACCCTTCCAAGGATGATAACTGGATTTGGACTTGTACTCCTTTTGGTTCCTTTTCTTGTGCTTCCTTTCTCCAAGCGCTGTCTCAACCTTTTTATAGCTCTTTGCCTCCCTTTCCTACTAAGGAGATATGGTGCAAGCCTATCCCACCTAGAGTTGGAGCCTTGTGTTGGGAAGCTGTTCATGGAAAGATTAATACTTGTTACTTGATTCAAAGAAAATGACCAAAGTAGTGCTTATCCCCTCATTTGTGTACTCTATGTAAGTCTAATGGTGAGAGTTGCTATCACTTGTCTCTTGCTCCTTTACTACTTCTATATGGGAAGGGTCTTTTTCCTTGTTTGGATGTAGGTGGAATCCTCCGTTGGATGTTCAAAGCCTATTTGCACCATCTTCCCTTGCATGGCCAAATAAAAGGGAACGATCTATGTGGAGATGCTTGAGGGCTGTAACAGTATGGACAGTTTGGGAAGAATGAAATTCTAGAATTTTTCTAGAAAAAGAGAGAAGGAAAGAAGATGTAAGGGACACAATATTGCTTAGGAAATGGAAGGAAGTGGCTGAATCTTCATCTCCTAAGACTGCTTCTAGTTACCAGTGGTATCCACCAGAAAGAGTCTGTATCAAACTTACCTTTGATGGTAGCAGTATGGGATACCTTGGAAGATCAAGTATAGGTGGAGTATTCAGAGATGGGGAAGGCAAGATAATTGCTCTTTATTCTGGTCCAGCTGGGGAAGGAGACTCCCTAAGAGCAGAAGCTTTAGTCTTGATGGAGGGTGTACAAAGGGTGAAAGAACTAAACATTAGAAAGCTGATTATTGAGGGAGATTCAAAATTGGTAATGAGTTGGATACAAAGTGAAGAGACGAAGATGTGAAATTATAGCAATTAAAAGAAGAAATTGAGGTGGTTGACAGGAGAATTTTGTCTCTCACTGTCTTTTTACCATTTACACTTTTTACTTGTATGCTCTGTACAATCATCTTATGTTTATTTAATAAAATTTTGGTGTTATTGGTAAAAAATGTATAATTAGGGTGGCACATTGGGTTGAATCAATGCATGATTTTTTAAAACCTTTCTCAATAGGGGTGCATCCAGAGTCTTATGTGATAGGTGACTACCACTTCAGCTAAAAGGAACATTCTATAAAATAGTTGTATGGCCAACTATATTTTATGGAGCAGAGTGTTGGGCAGTTAAGAAATAGCATGTCCAAAAAATGAGTGTGGTAGAAATGTGTATGCTTAGGATGATGAGTGGTAAAACTGCAAAGGATAGGGTCAGAAATGAAGACATACGAAGGAACCTAGGAGTAGTTCCAATAGGTGGTAAATGAGAGAAAGTAGACTGAAGTGTTTTAGACACATGCATGGAAGATCATCTAGCACACCTGTTAAAAGAAGTTATCTATTACAAATTGAAGGGACTACAAGAGGTAGGGGTAGACTGAAAATGACATTGGTGGAAGTAGTAAGAAATGGTTTAAAAGCCCATAATTTGACAATGGATATGGTACTGAATAGAACGGAATGGTGAAACACGATTCATGTAGCCAACCCCATATAGTTGGGACAAGGCTTATGTGATGATGAAGAGCCTTTAGAGATGAAGAGGGTCATGTAATAGCTTGTTCACAGGCCCAATTGGAGATGTGGACTCTCTAAGGGCAGAGTTTATGGAGATTATTCAGGGAGTGCAGAGGGCAAGTGAGCAGAACTTGAGAAAATTAATCATAGAAGGTGATTCCAAGGTGGTGATTGGGGTTCCATTGCTATTGGAACAAATTTAAGAAGTTCAGGTGGCTGATTAGAAGCATACAAGTGAAAATTCAATTGGTACCAAGGTCAGCTAATAGCATGGCTCATTCACTAGCCAGAAATGGGGTATATAGGGAATAGGTATTTTGGGCTCAGTTGTGAAAGGAGATTCATGTGGAGAGATAGTATGTTCTATGCTCTCTTCAAGTTGCATGTAAAATTTGTACATCTTGTTTATAATAAAAAAAGTTTCTGCTATTCACCAAAAAAGTAAAAAAACTCATTTTTTTGATCAGCAGAAAATGATACTCGTTGTCCAAATTTGAATTTGAATTCGAGCTGGATAAGGGTGATTTGAATTCAATTTGTTAATAATTGGTTTGATTTGGCTGATAAAAAAACATAATTGGTTTGATTTGACTGTTTATGTTTCCATATACTTAAAGTTTAATATAATTTGTTTATAATGTCCTATTTTTACTAAAGAGTTGTAGGTTAGAGTTTTAGAAAAGTTATTTTCAAGTATTAATGTCCTACATGAATCGTGTTTCACTATTCCATTCTATTCAGTACCATATCCATTGTCAAATTATGGGCGCTTAAACCATTTCTTACTACTTCTACCCATGTCATTTTCAGTCTACCCCTACCTCTTGTAGTCCCTTCAATTTGTAATAGATAACTTCTTTTAACAGGTGCTGTAGATGATCTTCCATGCATGTGTCTAAAACACTTCAGTCTACTTTCTCTCATTTATCACCTATTGGAGCTACTCCTAGGTTCCTTCGTGTGACTTCATTTCTGACCCTATCCTTTGCAGTTTTACCACTCATCGATCTAAGCATACACATTTCTGCCACACATTTTTTGGACATGCTATTTCTCAACTGCCCAGCACTCAGCTCCATTAAATATAGTTCCTCCTCCATAAATTGGTTTATAATGTCCCATTTTTACTAAAGAGTTGTTAGAGTTTCATAAATGTTATTTTCAAGTATTTTTTGACAATCTGCCATATCTATTTTTCTGTGTTTTTTCCTTTCTTGTACATTTCTTTGGATTGTTTCTAAATAGTCCCCATACACATGGTTGCTGATCTTCCTTAGTTTTTGCAAGCGGTCACTCATGTTTATAAAAGCTGATGTCTATATGCAGACCTTGGAATTTTGTAAAAGCTTTTCTTGGCCTTTCTATAGCAGTATACCTGCTGGAATTTTTATTCCCTATCCCCATATGCCACCAAACAGAATGGAATGGTGAAACAGGATTCATGTTGCCTGACAATGGTGTCTATATAGTTGGGATAAGGCTTAGATGATGATGATGATCCATCCCCATATGGACTTTCCAGTTTTTGTGTTTTCCCTGACAATGGTGACAATCTTACACTAAAAACACTTAGGGTTAGTGATTTAAAAGGTGCGTGCCTAGGCGCATTTTAGGTGTACACCTCGGCGTAACACTTTTAATAGGTGCACTAGGCTGCACCTGATGTGCCTTGCACCTCAGACCAGGCATGCACCTTTTGAAATTTTTATGCTTTTTTGCTTTCTTTGAACCTAGTGGTTGGGCCGGAGGCTCTTCCCCCGGACCTCCGGACACACCCGTCGAGGCAAGCCCAAACAAATTCATATTAGGGTCTTAAATTCTTAATCCTCACACAAAAAGTGATGATTTTATAATTTGAATTGCCGTTTAAGAAGATATTTTTTTTTTAGGATGAATGAAGGATGTTGTTCATTCATTAGCTAATGGAAAACATTAGCAAATAGGATGAATGAATGAAAACTTAAGTTGTCATGTGACATGGATCGAATATGGGTATGGAGCACCCATTCTCTTAAGAAGATGATGTGCTTATCCAATATGGATTAAATCCTGTTCCAAATCTGATTTGAATTAGCTTCTAATAGGATTATGAGAGTGATCTATATAAGGGGGTAAGAGGGAGAGGGTGAACCATCCGTTCTTTCCACTCTCTTGCTCTCTTTTGCTTTTCCGTATGCACCCAAAAACCCTAGTTTGAACTGGCTTTGGTAGGGGCTGATTTTCATCAGTTCTCTGCTGTGTTTTTGGAAGAAAAACATTGGAGGATACCAGTTTCACATAGTGGCACTGGTCCAAGTAAGTTGGGTTTCGGTTTTGCTGAAATGGTGTTGCTGAATCGGCTTCACACACACAACTACACCATCTTCAGTTGGATGCCGATTTGGGTCTAATATTGGGCTTGAACTACCACTCTAGGAGCTGCATTCTTTGGACGCCGTATCAGGTAATGTTTAGTTCTAAATATGGGTTCCAAATCTGGTCCTGTTCAATGCAATATCGATCTAGAAATTTAGATTTCAAAATACTGAGAAACCGGTTAATGGGTTGGGTTAGATTTTTTTTTTTTTTTTAATTTGGCCAGCAACTATAACAAGTTTGGCCACATTAAATCAAGTTTCTAGCTTTTCCAACTGGTACTTCCTTGATTGAATTGACAAAATCAAATCACCAATGAAAGAAGATGGAGGCTAGTGTGACTTTGAACGAGAGTGTTTTTGGACAGCTAAGTTTGTTGAAAAGGAGTTTAGTGGGTCGATTTGTTAATTCGGACCTAGACGAAGAAGTTGTTGTGAAGGAGTGGGTGATCGTAGTATGGAGACCATCTAACTCCTTTTAAGTAAGGAAAATGGATATTGGTTTTCTCCTGTTCATTTTCTATAATGAGGAGGTGTACAAAACCATGACTCGTGAAGAATCTTAGGTCCGTTCCCCTGAACTGAGGATTGGGACTGACGAGTCAGGTGTGGATAAACATTTACTGCATTCCTCTACACGCGTGGTGTTTCCAGACGTTTGAAGCAGTGGGAGAAACTTGTGGGAGATTTAGGGTTGTTGATCCTAGAATGAGCTCTTGGAAGAATCTGGTTAGCACACATATTTTGGTCAAAGTGGAAGAAGTGAATCTTGTACCTTGATCTTTGTTTGTTTGGTTCGCTAGAGAACTTTTCGATATGAGACTCATTGTTGAGGGATCATATCCGTTAAGGTAGGTGGAGAATATGAGAGTTTGGAGAAAGTCGAGAGATAAAATTTATTTGGTTTTGGCAGAAAAGAATCAATAGTCGAATGGTTAGCTTAATTGGGTCAGCCTAGAGGTTGAAGATGAGGGTACATTGGGATTTTTGGAAGAAGTCTTCACTAATGGGGGTGGTAAGTAGACCTATTCATGGGCCGGGTGGCCCGACGGGCCGGCCCGGCCCCCGGACGGGCTTGAACATGTTTATAGGCCCGCGGGCTTAAACTCGGGCCAAAAAGCCCGACCCGCAATAAATTCGAGCCAGGCTCGGGTTTTGTCAAAATAGCCCGGCCCGACCTAAAATTAGACTTAAAAAGGGTTATGTGATTATGTCCATTTGAATAAATTTTTTGATTTAAGAATGTAAAAGAAAGGGAAAAAAACCATCTTGTAGGCCCATTATTCATTTAAATAGGAAAAAAAAACCATATGAATTTTTAATTCTAATTTGAATAGGGAAAATTGTAATTTTTTTATTTGGTCGGGCTTCGAGCTTTTTATCAGGGCCGGGCTCGGGCCGAAATTATAGGCCCGTTGGTAGGGCCGGGCTCGGGCTTGGGCTCGGGCCTAGCGTATTTCCATTAATGATGAGTAAAAGCCCGGCCCGGCCCATGAACAGGTCTAGTGGTAAGGTGGCCTCAACCCTTGCGGTGGCAGTTGGAATTTGAAGAATTAAGAGGGGATTAATACGAGGGCCGACCTCAAGATAGGCCCTCAACCCTTAGATCTTTTTGTGGTCAGTTTGGAAGATGGAAGGGTGAGACACGTGGAGGGACAGAAGTTTAATTATGTGGAGCTGGGGAAGAAATTCAAGTCGGTTGCAATTAAAGGACTGGGAGAGTTGGGTGCCCACCCCGAGGTGGGTCTTGAGAATGTTGAAGTGGCAAGTACAATGCCGAAGCAACTATAGGTGGGGTCCGAATACCTAGTGCTGACCTTGTAGGGGGTCCAACTCATTGTAAGCCGAGGCTTGGAAGAGAGGGGGGTCCAATTATTTTGATCTCAGTGGATGCTGCACCACTCCAAGATGTGGGTCCAGGTAGGAAGGATAGTGGTTTTGAGAAATTAGGTTAACATGACTCAACATTTGGGCATGAGGATCTTTTTATGGACTCTAACCCATGTCTATCGTCATCCTGTCTCATCTAGTCAATTCGTCTGAAATTGTTGTGCCCAGAAGGAGACTTGAGTGAAGCTAAGATTTTGAATACCGGCTTCTTTGATAGCAAGAAATAGTCGGTATAGGAGAGGTAAAGTGGACAAGAGGTTGATCTTAGGGCCTAGTAGATCAAATTTTAGAAAGTCAGGACATTTGGAAGGTATATATCGTTAGAGGCTGGAAAGAGAAGGGAGGAGAGATGTGTTTGGGAGATCACCAGGTATGATAGATGTGGCAAGAAGAGTTTTTTTGGGGGAGCGGGGGATAGTATCTTTAATGATCAGTCTACTTTCGTGGAGAGTGGCGATAGCTATTGCTCACATGCCAATAGTGAGCCTGCAGTGATTTTCTTCCCTTGTAAGTCTAGGATTGTGGATGCAGTTTCTCAAGAATCTGGTTATGAAATTGGAATCCCAACTTCTTTGGGTACTGAGGAGTTTATCCCAAAGGGGTCTAGGAGGTTGGAGGAGGATTTGAAAGAATATGGGAAAGGACATACCATTTCCATTGTTGAATCTGAAGCTGAAAATGTGACCTGAGAAGAGGAGACTACAGATGGTGGCGGGAATGTTGGCGGTAAGGAAGAGAGTCGTATTGATGACAATTTTTGCTTTAAGGAGGTGATGGTCGGGGGGCTGGGTGTAGACTTGGGTCGAAGAAGCAACACAGAGGAGAAGGAGAAGGAGACACCTTTAGAGGCGACTGTCAAAAATTAGGCAGTTTAAGAAATCATAGTTTCACGCATGTGACGAAAATCTTTTCCAGGTTGAAGCTTGGTCTGGTAGGAACAGGCCCTACAAAGAATTATAAATGGGTCTATAGGAGAAAAGGTGTGTAAAGTATTGTGTCAGTTGGAATTGATCACAAGGGTCAATGATGCAGGGTCAATTTTTGGATTCCCAATTGGGAAAGGAACAACAAGAAGACAATGTGAGTGTTCAGTCCTGATATTGAAGAGAATTTGTTGTCACAAATCGGCAACGATAGTGATGATGATTCCGGCTGTGTGCCTCTCCGGAAATTAGTGGAAAGAGAGGTCACAATTGGTAAGAGTTTGGGTTTATTTTTTTGGGGTGGTGTGGAGTTTGCTAGAAGGGCCTTTGAGGAGTTTGAGAGGAGGAAAAGGGATGAGAAGTTGAATAGAAAAGTTTGGTTGGAAGGAGGCAGAGATTGGGACGAGGATGATTCAGGGCAGGAAGATGCAATCATGGATGAAGATTGAGACTTTGTCTGTTTCACGAGCTGAGGATTTTGGATTAGGTGTTTATCTGGTGGCTACCTCAGTTTCAAGGGATTTCTCCGGCTGAGTTAGGTTTGTTGAGTCTTTAGGCCTTTCATCTGTGTAATTTTGGGTGCTGTGAGTTTCTTTTGGGTGATTCCTTATCATCTTTCTATTGTATTTCCTTTTCTTTTTAATGAATTTTCTCTTTATTCTTGAAAAAAAATCAATGCAACAGACCTCAACAAAAAGCCCTATACAAACTCTATCTTTCTTGATTTTTCAGAAGAAATCTTATAAAAATACTGAAGCAGCAGCAAACAGCCATGATTTGTATCAATGCAACAGAACTCACCAAATTGCCTTATATGAATTGTTGTGTCTCCTTGAGTCCAAACTCTATCTTTCTTGATTTTTCAGAAGGAATCTTAAAAAAATACTGAAGCAGCAGCAAACAGCCATGCTTTCTGCATCAAGGTTCTTTTGAAATCATCCTTGATCAAACCTGGGCCTGGGGGTTTTTCCTGTTGGAGGTGTCAGCCATCTATATGGTCTACTGATGTCATCTGATGGCAATGATAACATCAGCACATTGTTGAGTGTGTAGTTGTCTATGAAGACTTGGATCTCCGCTCTAATTACCAGTTTGAGGGTTGTATTGATTAAAAAGCTTGATTAAAGAAGATGAAGAATAAAGAGGAACAAAGAAAAGAGTCTTAGAGAGAGCATATAATATGGTCTACTAGCCCTTCTCATTAGTATTTATAATAGATGGTGCAATTACATGATTACCCTGACACAAACCCAACAACTAATCTAGGTTTTGCCATAATATCTCCAATAATTTGACTTCAGATGCTGTAAATCAGTATTGTTCTTCATGCTTTGCCTATCTTAACCTAGAATATTTCTTGACTTCTTGTTGTCCTAGATCCTTGCGATTCCAGCCATCCCATTAACTATGTCTGCTGGTCTTCTTTTCGGCACTGTTATTGGAACTATCATTGTCTCCATCAGTGGAACGGTAAGATGGTTTTTCTTTCAAACTTAATATAGCAAATTGAACAAGATGTGCTCATATTTGTGTTTTCACCATATCAGGTAGCAGCAACTGTTGCATTTCTTATTGCCAGATATTTTGCCCGTGAGCGTATTCTTAAAATGGTCAAGGGAAATAAGAAATTTCTAGCCATTGACAAAGCTATTGGGGAGAATGGTTTCAGAGTTGTCACACTTCTTCGTCTGAGCCCTTTGCTTCCATTTTCTCTTGGAAACTATTTGTATGGGCTGACTTCAGTGAAGTTCATCCCATATGTGTTAGGAAGGTCTGTTTATTTTATTGCTATTTGTTTCTTTCCTATAATCTCTGTTAGTTGGATGTTCATGATTTTTATGCTTTATTCTGTTTGGTAGGCAAAAGCTAAACATTCCTAGTTAAAAGATGAAAAATAATATTTAAATACATAGAATAGATGATACCTACATCTTTTGGTATCCTCTTAAATTGTATGAGGGTGAGAGCAAAGCAGTTCATGTTGTATACTCTTCCACTCTATTGCTTTTTTATAACCCATGTAGTGATCTGACAAATTGTAGTCCACAGGCCACATCTAAGTTAGGACAGTTTGTTAATGTTGACCCTACACATACATAATCAAAATGTTAACACTCTATTGCAAGTATTCTAATACATACACCTACATTTATTGGTGCAGTTGGCTAGGGATGCTTCCAGGGACTTGGGCTTATGTTTGTGCTGGTGCATTTGGACGTGCAATCATTGTAAGTCAGTTACAAATTTCTCATAATTTCTGATAATGAAATGATCCTGTTTTTTTAATCCTATTAGTAATTTACCTTGACATTTGATTGACAATAATAACATCAATGGCTGTTTACAAGACCTGTCGGCATTCTTTTAACTTATCAATAAAGTTATTAATAGGTGGAAACCCAAGGGGACATACTTTTTGGAGTCCAATCTTAGGGAGATTTAAAAAAGTTGTCTGTGTGGAAAAAGAACTACCTATTTCTAGGGGGTAGACTTAATCTCATAAACTTGACTTCGCCCAATCTTCTCATTTGTTTTCTCTTGGTTTTCAGAATTCTGTCAGCAATGACAAATAAGTTGGAGAAATTTATGTGGGGATTTTCTGTGGGAGCTGGGGGAGAGGAAAACAATGACCATATAGTGGAGCATGAATTGAGAAGATAGGTGAGAAGAATGTAGCTTTATTGGGGAAATGGCTGCTGGGGTTTCTAATTGAGAAAGAAAATTTATGGCATAAAGTGGTGACTAGCATTCATTGACTCATGGGAAACTATTGGGATGCTGGGTTATTCTCTAGGGTCATGAGAGCCTCTCCTTTGAAGGTAATTTCTAAAATCCTTGCAACTCCTTAATGATATAAGTTATGATGTTTATCCTGGTAACTCTGTGAGGTAATCTCTAAATTTGTAGTCTTTCCAGTTTGGAATGGGTTTAGTTGGGACTTGCGTTTCAGGTGGGGGTATTTGTGACTCAGAACTTCAAACTGTCACTAATTTGTTGCATTTGTTGGGCATTGTGTTTTTGGGCCCTTCCAGACCGGGTTGTAGGATTTAGGTCTTTCACCCCTTTAGGGTCTTTCTCTTGTGCTTCCTTCTTTAGAGTGTTGTACTTTCCTTCATCTTCCTTGCACCCATTCCTATTAGAGAAATTTGGTGTCATCCAATTCCTCCCAAGATTAGAGCTTTTTGTTGGGAGGTATTCTATGGAAAGATTAATACCTTTGATACTCTCCAAAAGAGAAGGCCTTTTTGCTGTTTTCCTTTGAACTGGTGTGTTCTTTGCAAGGCTTGTACCTACTCCTTCCGATTTTCTAATCTCCGGTTCATTTATTTTGGCTGTTTGGGAGTGGTTCTTTTCTTTGTTTGGGTGTAGGTGGGATTTTTCAAGCACCACGGTTGGACTTTTTGCTTTTTCAACTTTTAGATGGCGGAATAAAAGAGGAAAGGTGATGTAGAGAATGACAAGGGCAGCAATAGTTTGGACAACTTGGGAAGAAAGAAATGCAAGAATTTTTAGGAAAGAGAAGTGATATTTGAGTGTATTACAGTTAGGTTAGCACATTGGATCAAAGCGATGGACCACTTTTCATCATTTTCCTTTGATTGCATTTTTAGGAAATGGAAAGAAGTGGCAGAATCTAAAGGTGAGAAAGAAGCAACTCCAAAATATTGGTCACCACCTGGAGAAGGTTATATGAAATTAAATTTTGATGGGAGTATCAGGGAAATGCAAGGCTTTCAGGTGTTGGGGGAGTATTTAGGGATGAAGGTGTTGTGAACTTGTGATAACATTGTATTCTGGACCAGTTGGAGAAGGGGATTCTCTAAGAGCAGAAACCATGGCTGCATTGTATGAAATACAGAAGGCAAGAGAGTTAAACATCAACAAGATGATCATAGAGGGCAGTTCAAAAGTGATGGTTGGATGGTAAGATGGTTACAAAACAATGGGGAAATATTTGAGTGTGTTCGGTTAGGGTAACACACTGGCTGTCTTGCTGAACTCCAAGAGTCTTTGGTAGTTGTATTTTGCTGTTTGTAGTTGGGGTGGGGGCCCTGTTGGGGTGTTGGCCTTTTTTTCACGGGCCCTGTTGTATTAGTGTGTGAATTGCTTCAAAATTTTTACCTTAAAAAAAAAGAAAGGTTCAAGTGGTGAACCGGGGATATGAAAGTGCAGGTTCAATGGGTGCAGAGATCAACCAATAATATTGCTGATGCTTTAGCAAAGCAAAAGGAACTTGGGAATCAGTTTTTCTGGGCTGTTTTCTAATTTGAACAAAAGGGGGAGAGATATTTCTGTGCTCTCCACTGTTTGTATAATTCATTGTACATTCTGTTTATAATTAATGAATTAATGACCTTTTGGTTGTTTATAAAAGAAAAGAGAGAGAACATTAAAGTTATTAATAGTTACTGATAAAGAAGGCCATGTTGACACATCTTTATAGATCAATAAGAAATAAAAAACAGCTAATTCCTACTTGAGATTCTGAGGCTTACTTATTCTGACTTCAATAACATAGAAACTTACTACTAATATTACTAGGTATACTCACAGTCTAACCGCAAAAGTAGTAATTTCTGATTTTACCATAAATAGTAATTATATGAAAATTGTTATAAATAGTAATTATAGGAATTACTATAAATACTAATTCCAAAAGTTATTATAAATGGTAATTCTGTTCTTTAATAAGAATAGCACACTTTGAGAAGATAGTAATTCAACTCTATTTCTAAAAATCTAACAAACTAGAAAATGAATTAAAGAAATAAAAAATATTAAAATGCAAATCACCCAAAAATTAGAAAATTTCTGCTAGTTTAAAGACTTAAAGTATGGAAAACCTTTCTTTTTCTATAGTTTCTTTCCTTGCTGCCATGTTTGTATCGGTAGCATATTTCTAATTTGGCCTTAACTTGTCTGTGCTTTGGATGAATGATTTAATATTGAATGTTCAATGAAGAAATGATGTTGGACAGGTAGGGTTCATGCAGCTTTCAGATTTGGTAGAGAGGTTTGTAGCATGAAATGAAGACAATTGGGTGATGATGAAAAATAGAGATGGAAGCAAGTAGACTGATTGCTGTCTTCCAAAGAATGAGGAGATTAGAAAGAAAAAGACTCATGCTGTTAGATTTCACTTAGAAAAAGAAACAAGTATTAGAAAAAAAAAAGAAAAGGAGCGTGGATACAACCAGAACTCAGTAAACGAAACTCTTATTTTCACTTTCTCCAAGGACCAATTTTCAGCTTCTTAAATTCTGAACATGCGTAATACTGATAAAAAAAAAAAATTCTGAACATGCGTAATCTTACCAACCTTTTCCAAACTGCAGTTTAGGGTTGGTAATTTGTGGGGCATTATCCTTAGTACGGTCATCCAGTTTATATAGGTAAGTTGGTTTTCCTCGTGCCTTCTCTGAGATTTAATTCCTTGATTTTTCAGCAAGATGAATCCGACATCAATTTATTTGGAGGCAACAGTCAGTTACTGACACTTGGTCTTGGACTTTTGGCAACAGCACTGGCTGCAGCATATGTGACACAGCTTGCGAAGGTAACCTTCATTTTTATGGGCATGTTCTTCATGGTTGTTGATAACCTTTATTTCCCTTATTTATATGGTAGCAAAATGGATCTCTACCATGGCATAGATCATTTCTTTGAACTAAATATGTATCCAGAGTCCTACTTGGTGAGTCAAACAATTTGATTTGTGGAAATGTATATATTACCAAAGCCCAGACTGGAATTTCTAACTTATCAAGTAGAATCTGCTCATGGGCTGTGCAATTGTTCCAGACATAATCCTAACTTTACCCTTTGAATGCCTTTTTTGGATAAGATTTGAATACCTTTTTTTTTTTTTTTTTTTTTTTGTAAATTTGTGCCACAACTCACTTGGGTCTACCTTATTTTTAATTTTTAATATCACCAGTTCTTAGTAAATATCACATGGGGTCCACCAGCCACCCGCTTTTGAAAACGCAACCAAGGAAGAACTAGTGGGGTTTTTACTTTACCTCAATTTTGTTTTTGATCAATTTTACTTTACCCTTTTTTGATCAATAACAGAAGATTTTCATTAATTATGGAAACAAGTACAAAGAAGCACCACGGAGAGAGATAAGCTCTCTTATTAACTCAGCCTAAAAAAGTTGATCCCTTCCCACCCCTTGCTTAGACAAAACATCAGAAAAAGCATTATTGATAAAAAAAAACATCAGCAAAAGCATTTGCACTTCTTTTTACCAACTGCAGCTTAACTTCCATTTTTTATGTAATACGCTTAAACTTTTTTTTTTATCATTAACAAAATTCCACCAACCAATCTCCTTTTCTTTGTAGTCAGCTTGCTACTAACTTTGAGTCCCCTTCTATAATCAACCTACTGATGTTCAACTCCTTAGCCTTTTGAATTCCTCCCATTACTGCCATGATTTCATCCCTCAATGAATCACCCATGCTTATTGGGCCCAAGTAGAAAGCAATAATTCTTCCCTCCTCATTCCGGAACACCCCTCCAATGCCTAAAGGGCCCGGATTCCCCTCACTCAAAGTTCAACTTGAGAAACCCATAAAGAGGTGGGAGCCAAGTCATTCTGATGAAAACTTTTGAAAGAGAGGAATCGGCTACCTCTTTCCACTTTCTAAGCAAGTCATCAGTAGAAACACCTCCAAAACTGCTCAAATTCTTTACCCATTGGATCACTCTTATGCTAATGGTCTCAATTATTGCTTCACTACTCCTTTCCTTATTTGGGACGACTCTTTGGTTCCTTTCTTCCCAGACCGTCCAGCACACAGCCGCCCTTGTACACCTCCATTGAATTCACCCCCTTATCTTCCTCCTGTTAACAAAGGAAGACTCAAACAAGCCTTATACATTTGGTGGGGGGTTCCACCTGTGTCCAAATAAAGAGAAACCATTCCCAAATGATAGAAACAAAAAGGCAGGGGATTGATAAGTGGTATCAAGTCTCACCATTTGCCTCACAAAGGATACACCAGTTGGGGGGAAAGGCACCAATTTTGTCTCTTTTTTTGAAGGAGTGTTGATTCTTTCCAAGAAATCCTCACAACAAAAATACTAACCCTAGGGGCAATAGGTATGTTCCAAACCTCCTTAACCAGAAATGGCATTAAAGAACTGTCTGAGGTTTGGATTAGGGCTGAAAAGAATGAAGCACAAGAAAAAGACCAGAAGAAGCTAGGCACCAAACCTACTGTCCAACTCAGAAGGGTTCAAGAACACCCTATCCAAGCACTTTAATAAGACAGAAACATTGCTACATTCAGCATCTCTGAGCCCCCTTCTAAACCCCAGATTCCATGCGAAACTTGGACTCAAGCTAGAAGGCTGCAAAGAAGGAAAACACACTCATCCTTAAAGTTAGACAAATTATAAAGAGATGGAAATTGTTCCTTTCAATGGAGAATTACCCAACCACACATGTTCCCAACACAGATCACTCTCTCAAGATTCATGGTTGAGAATATGCAACTATTTCAATGTGAAAAAGTAGTGGATCTAATTCTCCTATGTTTCTCGTGAGAATAACAGGGCAGATTCCTCTCTCTTGTTTTTTTTTTTTTTTGAAAGGTAAAGATAAAATTCATTAAAAGAAAAAGAGAAGACATAAGGAAAGGTGACAAGAAATCACCTGAGAGAAGAGACAGACACCAAACAACTTACACCCAGAGAAACTGGAATACAAAAACATTCAAAACAAAGAGACAAAAACTCCATATCTGGCCACCTTGATCCATCTCCACGAACTCTGACACTACTTAGAATCCAGACATCAAACTCCCTAATCCTCATCAAGCATTTCCTCTTGCCCATCATCATCTTTATCCCACTTTTCTCGTCCTTCCCCAGCTGCCACTCTCTTCAACCTCTCTTCCTTCCTCTTCCTCTCAAACTCTTCAAGTGCTTTCTTAGCAAACTCCTCATCTCCCCAAAAAAAACAAGCCAAGACTTTTACCAATCTCGACTTCTTTGTCCATCAATTTTGTAGTAGTTACTCTTCCAAGCCTCTCCTCCTGATATCCAAGACATCTATATGGAGCTCTCACTTCAGAGTTGATGCCAGTTCCATTGTCTTTTTCAAGCTGATGAATCCCCACCTGTGAATCCGAATTGTCACGAGCCCGAGAGTCCATGCCCCAGCCTCTTTGATTGTTGGTACTATTGGTTCCCCCGCTCCTTTTATAAACTGTTTTGTAGGTCTTGCCCTAGCCAAACCAAATTTCATCTGAGAAAATACCTTGGTTATGTGAACAATGTGCGTATTCCTAGTTCCACGAGACTTTTTGGGAGCCACTTCAAACGAAGTATCTGTATCACCCTCTTCTGTCCTCCTTCCTAAATCCACACCTAATTTTCCAACCACCACTTCCTCAAAAGTCCTGTTATTAACAACAGAGCACTCCACCTGGGAAGAAACATAGCCAACACTGGGAAGAAACAGGGCAGACTCCTCTCTCTCATGTAAACAATCCGACCAATATATGATTTGTCATTTTTTTATAGATAGTATAGGATTTGTCATTTGAATAAGTCAACTCTGCGATTAAAGATGTAAATTTGCCTGACTTATTTGAAAACAAGTCAGACATAGGATCTGGGAAGTCCTTAATGAGTTGACTTGTGGACATGTGTTTACTCGCAAATCATACCAAATATGTGGTCTCCATGCAACACTGTTGGGAGCACATCAATATGTTGAGGCCATTTGATTTATAGATCTCAGGTACATGTGTAGTTTCTCAACCTAAACTTTTGCAGGTCAGATGATTTTCCCATTCTATAAACTATTTAACTTTGAGAATCATTTATCATTGCATCCCATGTAATGCATTTGTTTGATTGCATAGGATTGTCCAACAAGGACCTCATTGACTGAATAATCCAGATCCCTTATAATTTATAAATGGGTCATGTAACATTATTCCATGTTATAATTTTGTTGATAAATGACTAGTATTTTATTAATGAGAATAGATACAATGATAACAATATAGATATAGTCAATACATGCTTCCCAAAGAGAGATGTGAGGTGCGTCCTCTCTTAAACAGCAAAAAAAAAAAAAAAAAAAAGAAAAAAGTTAAATGTATGGACAGAATGTATATCACCAGAATGAGTCTAATTACACTTTAAACAGCCAAAATTGACCAATTTAGGTCAATCTGCAGCCAACATACAATTCAAAAAAAAAAAAAAAAAAAAAAAAGAAAACAATTACAACCACACCCAATACAGTTGTGCCCTAGAAACCCCTCAGCAAAAGCATCGACTGTCCTCACCCACTAGATTCTCAAGGTCTTGTTCCTTGTCAGCCATTTAAATTTCTTCATCTCGTTCTTGTAACCCCAAATTACAGCTTCTGGTTCCTTTAACCACCCTTACCACCTTAGAATCCCCTTCTATTACCAACCAAATGCAGTTTCTCTTCCAGCCCACTAGTCTTCTTGCACACTTCTCTAAAATTGGGCACCAAAAGCCTAAGTCATAGGGAAATTAGTGGTAGAGCACTCCAAACAGGCTGCTATCAATAAAAAAGTATACTTCCTCCAATCTAATTCCTACAACACTTCTTCAAATTGATTTTTAAATTTGAAAACCGTGCAAACATCTTGGTCAAACCTTTCAGATTAGTTACCTTTCTTAAGTCATTTCCTTCACAGAAGAAAATTATGTCATCTGCAAATTGCAGGTGGGTCACTGTGACACTCTCCCTCCCTACTCTCCAAACCTAAAATCCTCATCCCAATTAGCTTTGAGAATTAATCTGCTAAGCACATTTGCTACAAGCGTAAAAAGGGGATAGGGGGTCACCTTGTCTTAGACCTCTTGAAGCTGGGAGAAAAATCTTTAAGCACCCCATTTACCAACTCTCTCCAAAACCCTTTACAACTTCCCAACAATCCTAATAGAAAGCCATGGTAGAACCATCTGGTCTAGGAGCCTTGTTTCTACCATTGAGAAGATGACTCTCTTTATTTCCTCTTAAAATTTCTTTCTAAACAACTAGCTGCTTCAGCATCCAATATGGGCCTTCTAAAAATGGCCACCCAATCCAGTCCGACCACACTTTCCCTATCATTTAAGTGTCTTCTAAAAATGGCCTTCAAAAGTTCAAATGTTCCACGAAGATTCTAGCTATATCCCCTTGGTCAGAAAATGCCTCCCCCATTAGCCTTTGGTTTGTCAACATAATTTTTGCACCTTCTCTTTCATTGGCCAAATAGTGGAAAAATTTTATATTGCCATCCCCTTCCTCGATCCATTTTTGTCTTGATTTCTGCCTGCAATTGATTTCTTATCCACTTCTTCCAACTCCTTCAACTTCCAACATAGGCCTCTCTCCTCATCATTCAAATTCATCTGAGTCTCCTCATCTAATTCCTCAACTCTATTCATTAAATTTAGTTTACTCTCTTCTAATATTCCAAAGTGTTCCCTATTCCATTCCATAAGTTAAGAGTGTTTTTAAGTTCTCACAAGTAGCCGACTTACTTAGGGCATACTTGTCTTTGTACTCTCTTTTATTTATGAGTATATAATCTTATGAAAGGGGCAGCCAGACCTAATTCTGAGCTTCTCCCCATTCTCTTCTATCACTCATCTCTCTTTCTTAGCTGAAACCTTTTCTCCTCTTTCTTTTCTTCTTTCTTTCTTTTATAGTTTTTATATCAAAACAGGTTGTCCAAACCTTTCTACTAACAGGAGTGGTAACATCTTCAACATTTGTTGTTTTCATTCCTGGCTTACCCCTTTTTGGTGAGCCAATGCATTTCTGTTGGTGAGTTTTTGGAACACAATGACCGTACATCTTGTAGACATTTAGAATTTGGGAATTGTTCCTCTTCAATGCGGGTACAATCTGGTCAACTTCAGTTTTTGGATCTACTTTGTTTCCTACTTCCTTATCTAACCTCACTGTAACCCCTATTTCTGACTGTTCATGTTCTTCAACAGTGATACGTTTGGCACACTCTACATCCTCTTCAAGGAAAAGTTGCTGTATGAAAGCTTTCCTATGCCTATGTCTAGCTTCCAATTCAAGTTTATGCTGCCCATACTTGAAGAATCAGAGAAAACCGAATCACTTCTTGCTTCCAGATCACCCACCGTTCAGTTCAAAAAATTCTTTCTCCATAGTTTTCTTGCTTCTTGGGTTACATTTTTCCTGTGAGGCCGGCTCCTTGCATTGCAACGCCCTTAGCTTGGCTAGGACTTGTCGAAGAGGAACATGATGGATGGTACTTTGTCCATTGTCAATCTTTTTGTCCCACTCACATGCTCCTTAAGAGAATCACATGACCTCTCAATAGTAGGAGGCCCACTGATGCAGTACGGGATTCATACCAACAGAGTAAGCATTTACAAAGTTGGTTTTTGAAGACCCATCTTAGTACATATAGGGGGAGGATGATGCAGTACAAAAGGAAGCTAATAAGTTCTATGCAAGTTGGAACCACTACAAGACATGTAAGAAGTAGAGATGACAACATCAACCCAACTTAGTAAATATTTACCAAGTTATCATCATCGCAAAATCTCTATTTTAGTTCATAATTATCAAGTTAAGCATGACAACGAGATTTCCAAATTTGTATTCAATTAGGACTTTCTTTTTTGAAGAGATTATGTAGGATTATAATGAGTGTTTTATTAGATTAGGAAACTTCTTTGTAGGAGGCATAAGGGTGTAAGTCTAAATAAAGAATAGCTAGGGAAATTGTAGGAGAGTTTTATGTTGATTTTCTCTTAAGTATTCAGTGAAGAGTTGTTCTTCCTGTTTATTTCGGATTTTGCTCTTTGCTTTGAAGCTTCTCTGAACGTTGTTTGTTTCCGTATTGCGTCATTTGGTATCAGAACTCATGTTTGATCCTTCTTTGAATTATGGTTCCTAAGAAGACATAAGTGGCTCACATAATAGATTAGAAACTCAACAACAAAACACGGAAAGAGGTGGTAGAGTTGAGAAGACAAGTCGAGGCACTTGCTCGAGATCGCTACGTTCTCATTCCAAAACATGGAATAGCGGCTCTAACGCAAGTGCCTCAACTCGTTTCTTTTCATCCTCAAGGCAAGCATCTAGGTCGGCTGTAGTTGTGAGTGGTGGTTAGAAACAGTGGAAAATAGTTTCAGTATTGAGTTTCCAAAGTTTCAGGGATGTTTCTCTACTTGGCAAGAAACCAAACTGGCTATAGTAAGTGGTGAACAAAAGCTATGGGGAACAAATCTCAAGTTTGAGTTTTCGGATTTCATGGAGGTATAGCTCCAAATAAATTGATGGACTGGAGTTCTATGGAGGAATTAACAATTCCAAAGTCTGAAGGTAAAATCAAATCTTATGACTTTGTTGATTGCTTTAGGCCTCGTTTGGTTTGTAGGAATAGGGGTTTGGAATCAGAATCAGAATGGGCTATTCTGATTCCAACTATTTGGTTGGGAGGAATCGGAATCCCATTCCCATTCCTGCTGGAATGGCATTCCCCCATTTGAGGGAATAGCCATTCCCTACCCTTCCCTTGGGAATGAAATTTATTCTTGCTGATTCTAATTCTCTTTCCAATTCCTGTCTGAACCAAATAGACTATGGGAATAGACCATTTCGGTTCCGAATCCAACTACGAACCAAATAGACTCTTAATATTGTTAAGGATTGTAATGAAAATCTTGTGTGGCCATTCTCCTCAACAACATTTGTTGAAGAGAAACTTGTTGATTGGAGCCAAGGTTCAAAGTATTGATACGTATCGGCCCGTATTGGCCGATATGTATCATATCAAGAGCTTCCTGATAAGCCCCTACAGAGGGTGTATCAGGGTTTTGACCGGTTCAGGGGGTGGACAGACCTTAAACCGGCTCCTCTGAATCGGATGTGAAGAAAACTAAAAGAAAAACTGTCGATACTGCCCACTATGCCTTTTCAGGCGTATCAGGCGTATCGATATTTTGTACCTTGATTGGAACAAATCTCTAATCTATGATGAAGAACCCATTGCTCAAGAAGAATATGTTATCCTTCATCATGATTTTCAGGAGGATGGAGACTATTTATCATACTAGAGGTTTTGATAGCATTGTCTTCATACAAGTCTACGAGGATCCATATTGGCAAACATTTTTGCAAAATTCAGAATGGTCAGTGAAGGGAGAACTAAATCATTTGAAGGAAATGTGTTTCAAAAGTTAAGAGATGTAATGAAGACATTCCAATTCGTATTGGAGGGTTACACCACCATCTATTTATCAGAAAGTTGGAAACAGAGAAGCACAACAGAAGCACAATACGAAATGTTGGAGGACACTCACATGATAGTATGAATCCGATGACGTATTCTCTCCAACCTGGAGAGGATGATGTAGTACGGGATTCGCACCAACTGAGTAAACATTTACAAAGTTGGTTTTCGAAGACCCATCTTAGTACATATAGGGGGAGGATGATGTAGTACAGAAGGAAGCTAATAAGTTTTATGCAAGTTGGGACCACTACAAGACATGTAAGAAGTAGAGATGATGGCACCGGTCTAACTTAGTAAATATACCTTGTTAGCATCATTCGGAATTTCTATCTTAGTTCATATTTACCAAGTTAAGTGTTACAGTGAGATTTCTAAATTTGTATTCAATTAGGACTTTCTCTTTTGAAGAGATTTAGTAGGATTATAATAAAAGTGTTTTATTAGATTCAAAAACTTCTTTGTAGGAGGCACGAGGGTGTGAAAAAGTCTGCAGTACGGAAACAAACCACGTCCAGAGAAGTTTCAAGGATAAAAGCAAAAGCTGAAATAAACAGAAAGAAGAATTCTTCACTGAATAGTTAAGAGAAAATCAACATAGAATTCCCTTACTATTGTCCTAGATACTCTTTATATAGACTTGTTCACACCCTTATGCCTCTTACAAGGAATTTCCTAATCTTTCTTGAACACTTCTTAGAATCCTACTAAAACTCCTAAAAAAGAAAGTCCTAATTGATTACAGATTTGGAAATCATGCTGTAACGCTAACTTGGTAAATACAAACTAAGATTGAAACTCTGTGATGGTGCCAACTTGGTAAAAACGAACTAAGATGGGTTGTTGAAGCCAACTTAGTAATGATTTACTCAGTTCGTTTGGACCTCGGATTCAGGTTACCATTTTAGAGGCCGCCAACATGTTGTTGCACTTTCACCATGGTTCTTTGTTTCTGATCCTCTGATAGATATTAGTGGTGTAATCCTCCAATACGAATTGGAATATCTTCACCTTATATCTTATATTTTGAATCTCCTACACTTCATGTAAGATGGTTCTTCCTTTAATTATCTTTTTGAATATTGCAGAAGTGCTTGCCAATAAGGACCTTCGTTTGTTTGTATGAAGACTATGTGATTATAACCCCCATGATGGTAGGTATTATCTCCATCATCTTGAAAATCATGATGAAGGATAACTTACTCCTCCTGAGCAATGGGTTCTTCATCCTAGATTGGAGGTTTGGCCCAATCAACATGTTGTTCTTCAACATATGTTGTTGAGGAAAATGGCCACACAACATTTTCGTTACAATCCTCAACAATATTAATGCATTCAACAAAGTCATAAGATATGATTTTACCTTCAAACTTTGAAATTGCTAACTCCTCCATGGAATTCCAGTCCCTGAATTCATTTGAGGTTATACCTCCATTAAACTTCGGGAATTCAAACTTAAGATTTGTTTCCCATCGCTTCTATTCACCACTTGCAAAGTTGCAATTATAGCCAGTTTGGCTACATGTTGAGTAGAGAAACCTCTATGAAACTTTGGGATCTCAATATTGAAACCCGTTTCCCATTGTTTCTGTTCACCATCCACAAGTACAGCCGACTTGGATGCTTGCTTTGATGATGAAAAAGGAACGAGCAGAGACACTTGCATTGGAGTTGCTGTCCCCTCATAGCAATTTCAACTCTTGAGCGAGTGCATCGACTTGTCTTCTCAACTCTAACACTTCTTGTGTTTTGTTGTTGAGTTCATGCTCCATGATGTGAGCCACTTGTTTCATTTTAGGATCCATAATCCAAAGAAGGATCAAACATGAGCTCTGATACCAAATGGCACAGTACGGAAACAAACCACGTTTAGAGAAGCTTCAAAGAAGTTGAAAACAGTCCTCTTGAAGTATAGGACTGCTTGAGATTAGATGCAAAACTAGAAAAATGAACAAGAGAAGATTAAGAAGTTGAGAGAGAGAGAGAGAGAGCTGGCGGCAATGAGAGTTAGAGAGTGAGAGGTTCGAACTAAACCTCCTTCTAACACTCTAAGCATTTTATTAAGTTAATCTTTGAAATATTACAGAGAGGCCCTTGAGTGGGCAAGAAATTACAAAAACAAAACATTACAGAGTATGGACCCAGAATAAGGCCCATTACAGAGGGAAACATAAACATAACATGAAATGACAGTCTATGGGCCATTCGGCCCATCTCCTCTACACTCCCCCTCAAGCTGAGCATAGATGTTAATCATGCCCAGCTTGCCAGTGTCACGTTGAAGCCTTGCCTTGGAAATACCCTTGGTGAGGAAATCTGCCAATTGTCCTTCCGAAGTAATGAATGGAAGACACTTCACCGGAAGAGACTCTTTCTCGAATAAAGTGTCTATCAACCTCAATATGTTTGTTCTATCATGTTGTACTGGGTTGTGAGCAATGTTGATGGCAGCCTGATTATCACAGTACAACAACATGGGTTTGTCGATCAATCCCAAGTTCTTCCATTAAGGACCTTAGCCACAACAATTCCGAGACTCCATGTGCCATGGCTCTATACTCTGCTTCTGCGGAGGATCGGGCCACAACTGACTGTTTCTTACTCCTCCAAGAGACAACATTACCAACCACCAAACTGCAATACCCTKAAGTAGATCTTCTATCATCAATATTTCCAGCCCAATCAGCATTAGTATAGGCTTCAAGTTTCAGATGACCATGCTTGGTAAATAGAATTCCTTTTCCTGGAGAGCCTTTCAGATATCACAAAATCCGTTATGCTGTTGCCATATGAGTATCTCTAGGAGCATGCATGAACTGGCTAATACAACTGACAATATACACAATATCTGGCCTAGTCATGCACAGGTACAGAAGCTTCTCAAGAAGTCTCTGAAAGACCCCTTTGTCTTCCAACAATGTTCCATCCGAAGCTGAAAGTTTGACTCTTATCAATGGGAGTTGCAGCTGGTCTAGCACCCATTTTTCCAGTTTCAAACAACAAATCAAGGACATATTTCATATGGGAAATAAGAATCTCATCCTTGGATCTAGCAACTTCTATGCCAAGGAAGTATCTCAACTCCCCCAGATCCTTAATCTCAAATTCTGTACGGAG
>NW_010729323.1:610896-643425 GCF_000365185.1 Nelumbo nucifera
AAAACCAGAAAAATGAACAAGAGAAGATTAAGAAGTTGAGAGAGAGAGAGAGAGCTGGCGGCAATGAGAGTTAGAGAGTGAGAGGTTCGAACTAAACCTCCCTCTAACACTCTAAACATTTAAGTTAATCTTTGAAATATTACAGAGAGGCCCTTGAGTGGGCAAGAAATTACAAAAACAGAGCATTACAGAGTATGGGCCCAGAATAAGGCCCATTACAGAGGGAAACATAAACATAACATGAAATGACAATCTATGGGCCATTCGACCCTTCTCTACAAAAGAAAAGAGCAAAAGTTGAAATAAACGGGAAGAATAATTCTTAACTGAATGATAAATAGAAAATCAATCCAAAACTCCCCTAGCTTTGCCCTAGCTACTCTTTATATAGACTTACACCCTTATACCCTTATGCAGTATGGGATTCACACCAACAGAGTAAACATTTACAAAGTTGGTTTTCGAAGACCCATCTTAGTACATATAGGGGGAGGATGATGCGGTACAGAAGGAAGTTAGTAAGTTCTATGCAAATTGGGACCACTACAAGACATGTAATAAGTAGAGATGACGGCACCGACCTAACTTAGTAAATAATTACCAAGTTAGCATCATTGCGGAATTTCTATCTTAGATTGTTTTTACCAAGTTAGCGCCATCGTAGGATATCCATCTTAATTCGCATTTACCAAGTTAGTGTTACAACAAGATTTCCGAATTTGTATTCATTTAGGACTTTCTTTTTTGAAGAGATTTTTAGGATTATAATGAGTGTTTTATTAGATTAGGAAAATTCTTTGTAGGAGGCATAAGTGTGTAAATCTATATAAATAGTAGTTAGGGCAATTGTAGGGGAGTTTTATGTCGATTTTCTCTCAAGTATTCAGTGAAGAGTTGTTCTTCCTTTATTTCGGATTTTGCTCTTTTCTTTGAAGCTTCTCTGAATGTGGTTTGTTTCCGTACTATGCTACCCACTTACATTGGCCCCTGCTGATTTCGCCCCAATGTTGGGCCTGTTCGATGGCCCATCAACATTTCTCCCTTAACTCATTAAAAAGGCCCACCTTCTGCAACATAAGACCTCACGGGCCTCCATCTGAACCAGCGGTCTGCCCAGTCTGCTGGTTCAAATGAAGACCTGCCCCAAGTTGTTGGTCCATCTCTCCATATTTTAAAATACTTGGCTGACCATTGAAATCCCTAGCCACCACCAGTGCAAAGGTCTAACCACGCGTCTGACCAGAACTTTTGTCATTTCCCTCTTTGTAGCTTTCTTGTGGTAAGACTGGTTTTCCAGAAATTTGTGTTGCCATTTTTTGTAACTTCCAACTGCATCTGATTGTCCCAATCTTTTCGTGTCATGTAAGTCATCTTCTTCAAACTTCTCATCTCCCTCTCTGTGTTCTTCCCTCCTAAACTCTGCTTCAATGGAGGTAACGAGCTACACCGAGTAAAACTCTGTTTCAAACTTCGCATCCACTAACAACATGGCAGCTGAGAAAAGGTCTCTAGTAAAGATTCCTTCTAAAACACCTCCACACAAAGCAGCCAATGCCGTAAAGATCTCAGTCTTCCACAGATGGAACAGCAATCCTAGCAGCAGATGAACTGTAGTCCCTTTCTCCATGTTCACTGATTTCAAGTTTGCTATTGGAGACCACTTTGCGACTGTAACTTGACCAGCCTCTATTGGAATGCAAACAGTTCTTAAATCCAACCTATCCTCCACTAATTCAAGGAAGGCTCTGCGCCTTTGTGCTTCTCGATAGGGGTTACTATTACTGTACCTTTCAAGTGTAAGTTTCTTATTATCACTTGTGCAACCTTGTTCCAATCTTCTATCTTATCCATATTTTGAATCACCCATTTTTGCTCCCATTCCTTCTTGTCCCGGGTCAAGGCAATATTTCCTCTTACCTACTATGCATTCCGATCCCTGTTGACTTTCTATCTCCTCAATGGTCTTCTTCTCTGATTCTTCAGTTCTTTCCACTGTCATCATTTTGTCTTTACCTAGGGCCCCGGTCTCCTATAACACCTTCAGCACTGCATTCGAACCTTCTCGTTTTTTTTTATAAGAAAAAAAGATTATCTGCTTCTTGCCATGGCTGAAGTTCTCGACCAGAGTAATTAAAGTTCCCTTCGTATTCCACCTCAACTTAGCACTGAACTCTCTTCCTTCTAATGACTTCATGCTGTACCGTTCCCTTTCTCTACGGCTGTACCTCATGCTGTACCTCAACTTAACACTGAATATAAACAGTTTATCTTCGACCTTCAGGAATCTTCTCCAATGAGCTTTGCTCTGCCCAGTCCCCCATCTCCCTCAACCGGTTTCATGCCAATTCTAACTATTATCCCATATTATTATGATTTTGTTCTCTCTCCTTTTTTTTTTTCTCCGGTATAATATGGTCATGATTTCATATTGTCTTTAAACAAAACCTGTGATTTTTGGAACTTCTATTTCCTTAGGACTTGGCAAGGCGAACATGTTGAGTGTTCACCCATACTTGTTTTTGGCTAGTAGAATGAGGAGTTCAACTGTGGTTCTGTTTCAGTTATTTGTTTTGCAGTCCATTTCATATCATCCATTAGGCTTTGTTTGTTTGCAATGCAAATCTGAACCAGATATAGATTTTGCTCCTTGTTCAGTTTTGCATCCATTTGGTTGTGACTATGATTTGCAGGCCTAACTAATGCAAAATTTGTACTGTTTGTCTTATTGGTACTTATTTGCAGTGCAAAGTTTTCATCTAAAAAGCTGATGCAAAATTTGCACCATCTTCTCATATGAAATGGGGACTACATTTTGCTTGTCATACTCCACCTTTTTTTCATATGAAGTGGGATCACATCATTTTACTTCTTACAAACAAAAACAACACAACCTCAAATCCAAAACAAGAGTAAACCAGAATTTAGACTTTAAACCATTTGCACTTCCATTCATTTACATCTGTGCAAATGAAATTTGCATAGCAAACAAACAGAGCCCTCTGTTAGCGGTGCACATCTGAACCTGATACAAGTTTTGTATTTGGTTCAATTTTGCATGTTTGTTTGTCATTATGATTTGCACTTATATCTGAATAAAAATGTATTTTCTGTCCGATTTGCATTTACTAGCAATGCAAATTTTGCTTTGCAAAAAGCTGATGCAAAATTTACATCACCTTCCTAGTTCCTATCTCCTCTCTCTCTCTCTCTCTCTCTCAAGATGGGGACCACATCATTTTGCTACCTCCCAAATAAATAACCTTCTTACCTCAATTCTCTTTCATATAAAGTGGAGACCATTTTAGTTCTCACAAACAAATAGAAGACAGTTAAATCTAAAGCAAAAGTAAACCAGAAATTACACTTAGTCTGTTTGCCCCCCATGCATTTATACAAATTCACACTGCAACTGAGCCTTATGGAATTAAGTAAGACTTCAAAGTTTGTCATGTTAATTGGTTAGAGGCTATATATACTACTTTAAAAAGTACGAATAGCCTCAAGAATATTTTTGGAATTTTCTAAGGACAAAATTTACCCCTCTATATTTAAATTTATTGATAAAAAAATGAGGGCAAATAGGGTAATTGGTTCTTGATATTAAATGAATTGAAAAGAGGTAATTTAAAGATATTCAATGCATTCAATTCTCTCTCCTTAAATCCAATATTTGAGTTATTAACTTGCATTCATGTTCATTGAATCATATATTTAAGTCATTTTTATTTCTTCTCATCATTAAGTTCTATTAATTAAATCCATACTTAATAAATTAATAATTCTAATACCATAAAAGCTTATACTTTTAAAATCTACCTAGAAAAAATAGTGTTTTCATCTAAGTAGTGGTAAGAAATTAAATCATTTTGGGTCAAATGGATTAATCCATGTTGCCACGATTAAATAATAGATAAAATGAAAAAAATAGAAATTAAAAAAATTGGAAACATTTTTAACATACATAGTAAACAATAATGAGTATGATAAATAAGAAATGTTTTTATTAATGATGAAAATGAAATGTAAAATTTAAAATCGATTGGAAATAAAAATATTTTTCTATTCTCTCTCATTAAATCCTATGTTTAAGATATATCCATAATATTAATTTTAATAGTATAAAAATAAATGTTTTGAAAAGTAATTTGAAAACAAGACCATTTTCTTCCCTCTCGGTGGTGGGAAAACAATTCGACCATTTTGGGTCAAATGGATTAATAAATAATGCCATAATTAAATAATAAAAAATTAAAATAAATAACTATGAAATGTAAGAAGTATTTTTATTAATGATGAAAATGTAATGCCAAATTCAAAATCTACCTAGAAATTAAATGATTTCATAGTCAAATAATAAAATTTTTAATAATAGAAAATACAAAGAATCACAAAAATAAAAAAAAATAGGGAAAATTTTGGGCACATATTTAATGTTATATACTTATAAAAAATAAAATATTGGGTACATCTCTAATATTGTACATTCATTATATTGAACAACAAAAATTTGTACATAAGAAATAATTTTATCAATGATGGAAATGTAATACAAAAATTAATGTCAACCTAGAAATCAAACAATTTTTATATAATTTAATTGAAATATATAATTTAAAGGGAAAATTATAGTGAAAATCGGTTGTACATTTAAAATTAGGTTGCAGGTTGGTCTAGAAACCAACAAAACTCTGACAATTGTCTCTACATTTCAAATTATAAAAACCCACGCCATGTCATCGGAGGCTTATGTGGTTGTTGCCAACATGGAACTCGTATTCCATGTTGAACACAACAAAAAACCTATACCGAAAATAGGTTTTCAGTTTCTCTCCCACTTTCTTTGTCTCTCGATCTCCCGCTCCCTCTGTCTCTCCCACTCTCTCAGCTTCGGTCTATTGCCAAATCAAAACCCCTCTCTCTCAATTGTTCTCCCTTAATCTTTCTCATTCTTCTCCCTCACTCTTCCTCTCAATCAATATTTCCTTCTCCTTCAATCTATATCGTTCTCCAGTTGGTGTAAATTTCATAGCCAAGCGTTTCTTGTGAATTTTTATCAAATTGGTGTAATAATTTTTGAACTATACCAAGTTGGTCTCATGTTCTTTTATACGAGCTGATTAATACCATATGTGTGTAAGAAAATTAAAAAAAAAATGAGAGGGAGCGGGAGAGAAACTGAGGGAGAACAATAGAAATTAAGGGAGAATGAGAAATCGACCGAGAAAGAGAATGAGAGAGATTGAGGGAGAACGATAGGTAGAGAGAGAGAGAATGAGAGAAATTGATATAGAGAACGTAAATACAGAAACTAAAAACCTTTTTTTTTTCCAATCACCAACATTAAAGGGCAATTTCAATATAAGCTTTTCGTTGTGTCCAATATGGATTAAAGTCCCATGTTGGCAACATTCACATAACCCTTCGATGACATGGTGAGAGTTTTTCTAATTTGAAATGTAGAGCCGGTTGTTAAGAGTTTTGTTGGTTTTTCACCAACTTGTAGCCTAATTTTAAATGTACAGCCGGCTCCGACTATAATTTCCCTAATTTAAAACTAATTCAAAAGTAATGCTATTTTCTTATTTAGATGGTGGGTCAATGATCCAACTTTTCAAAGAAACCTATGATGTCATAATGTCATAATTGGATAATAAATATTTAAGTTTATTTTTATTCATATTGTTATTGGAACTCGTGTATCTGGACGGTCAAATTCCCAACGTACCATTTGATTTCAACAATATTGGCATCAAACTTTGTTACAATTTTCTTTTCTTTCAGTGTTATTCCCCAGCAGAGGTGGCATTAAATTGACGATTCTTATTTTATTGTTGTTTATGGTGCAGGATGCTGTAAAAGATATCGAGTAGATATGCCTCCATGAGAAATTTTACCTGAAAGTCTGATTATGAGGATGTTTAAATGGTTATAAGAAAATGTAAATTAGACTGGCAAATCACAGTGATGTAATTATTTGTCTAATAGAACGGACTCAATTTTTGAAGTGTGCTTTCAGTGTCATGAATTTGCGCACAGAACTCATGAAATAAATCATGAATTTTCTTGCCGTTCATCGGGCCTCGGCATTTACAGATGTACATTAAAGAAGAGGCTGCTGCAAAAGCTTGTAACAACATTTGGAGGTCAAGAAAGAAAAGAATAACACGATACCATCTGTACCATTATCTTCTGCTAATAATGACGGTGAAAAAAGTGAACTTTTGATTTGGCATTGCCTTTGCTCCTTTGAACCGACTGGATTTGAAAATGTTGTGGAATTTTTATTCGAAATCTAGCTGTGTAGTGGGTTTGATTTGATGCTGAATGCCTTATTCCCAAGAGTTATGGGTAAAGGCATTCAAATTTTCACGGTTGATCTCAGGTTTTAAAGTATGACCAGGTATAGAAAACATTAAAGATCTCACAGTGATGTCTAACATTTTTATTGGTTCACTTTTGTATTCACAGTACAATTTTTCCATCTTAGTTATTGTCCAAATTTTGATATACTAAAATGAAATATAGGCATGCATTGGTTTCCAAAGGGGTTGACACACACTTAGGTGGAATGGCCTGGTACCATGGTTTTAAAAATCGCCACCAGTTTCTGGGTTGATGGTCCATGACCTAGTAAATCTCACTCATATACTGTGCCTTTATTCCACACTTCTTGTACTCCATTAATTGGGGTATTTTTTTTTTCAAAATTTCAAATATTAAATGCCATAATTAATCCAAATCCTATCATTTAATCTCTTTTTGTTAAATAAAGATTTAATTAATTAATTAAAAAAATTCAGCTCACTTTATTAGTCAGATTTGAAAACGAGTCTTCCACATTTGTATATGATTACTCACCATAAAGCCATCATCCAATGATATTCTAAATTTCTAATATACTGTGCTTGGAGAGGGATCTTAACGGCAAGAGACCTTAGCAAGGGTAGTGGATGGGAGATGGGGAATGGTAAAGCAATTAACGTTTGGAATGATAGATGGGCTAGAGATACACCGATTGCTGATTATGTTACCCATGATTCAATTGAAAATAACGATCTCCTAGCTAGTGAGGTTTTGGATCATGAGAGAAAAGGTCTGGAGTGAAGATAAAGTGTGTAATCTAGTGCCAAGTCACATCTGGATAGGATCAAATTGATATTCATTCCCCCGGGCCCAAAGAATGATAGAATGATTTGAAGATTAAACTCTAATGGTATATTCACTACTAAGTTAATATTAAAAGTAAAATTCTGTTGGAATGAGGGATGATTTTAATTGGATTCCCAAAGTGTGGAAATTGAAATGCCCCCCTAAGAAAGTTTTCCTTTTCCTTCTCCTTAATAAAACATTTCTATGGAAGAATCTTCTAAGGAGGAGAGGAGTTAATATTGATGGTAGCTGCAGGCTCTGCCGGGGGAAGAGGACTTAAACCATATATTTAAGAATTGTATATTTGCAAAGCAAACTTGGATGCCTATTAATACAAATATAATGGGACCAAATGTCCAAGACTCTTCATTGAGAGATTGGTAGCCCAACGTTAGTAAATGTTTTATGGAGGATGGAGATAGGATAATGGAGAAATGTGTTTTCATTCTATGGCATCTTTGGAAAAATAGAAACAAAGATCTTTCAAAAACTCATCATCCCCCATCATATGGTTTTAGAAAGAGCCCTAAACTCCTTAGTGGAATACCATGACTATCAAAAATCCCAACATGAACAAGACCCCTAAGACATGGAAACACATGAAGTTGCAATCACCTAAGATTGACATGATTAAAATCAATTTTAATGCTTCCTGTATCGATGGTGGCATGTGTTCGATTGCTAATACTACAAGAAACCACCTAGGTGAAGTTGATGCCGAAGCATATAATCTTGGTGTGGCAACTATTAACATAATTGAAGCTCGGGCTGCCTGGGAAGCCCACAACCTGGTGTTAAACTTCAAAGATAATCTTATTATTGTAGAGGAAGAGTCAAAGCTTGTGATTTCCTGCCTGCAGCAAGTGATAGCCTCCTCCCCCTCTCCCCTTAAAACCTTAAAAACATCATTCAAGACTGCCTATAGATGAAGGAGCTATTCGAGAATGGATTGGTGTGCAACATGTTTTCAATGAGGCAAATCAATCTATGACTGGATAGCTCATGAAGTGTAGATGACTGTGGATGGTTTTGTTTATCTTAATCTTTTTAAGTTTCCATGGCCTTTAGCTTTCATTTGTTCTAGTGGCTTGTGGGAATGTGCTAATCCAAATAAATAGTGATATGAATAAATGTTTAACAAGAAAATTAAAAATAAAAGTTAATGATTAAAATAAGAGTAGAAAACTGTTGAATCAAAGAATCTGTAGAGAAAAGAGATATTTCTTGAAGAAGAAGAAGAGAAAGAGAAGAGAACAAAAGAGATTGAGAAAGGAAAAGAGAGCAATCAGTTCTAGCCACCCTCCACACTAGTATTTTTACTTTTAAATAAAAAGGGTACAATGACTAATATGCCTTTATAGGGTGACTTCCACATAAAACTGTATAAATAACTTTAAAGAACCACTGAAAAGGGACCCAACAAGAGTGTTGTGATCCTCACTTCTTGTCTAAACAAATAATAAATAAAAACAATTACTAGATGTGCACAAATTTGTCCAAAAATCTCAACACTCATCAAGTTGGGAGTAAATGTCACACATTCCCAACTTGCGTAGGTCATGTTCAAGTTTGTTCTTTGCAATCCCTTTGGTGAGGACATTAACTAACTGTAATTCAAAGGAGACATAAGGCAGACAAACTTTTTCAATTGTCACCCTCTCTCTTATGAAGTGTCTATCAACCTCAATGTGCTTTGTCTTGTCATGCTAAACTGAATTGTGGGCAATATTTATTGTAGTTTGATTGTCATAATATAACATCATGGGCTCTTCAGCTCTTATCCCAATCTCATTCAACAAGTATCTAACCCAAAGTACTTCTGAAACACCATGGGCCACAGATTTAAATTAGGCCTTTGCACTTGACCTAGCCACAATTGATTGTTTTTCTCTTCCATGAAACTAAATTTTCTCCCAAAAATGTGCATACCCTTGATGTGGATCTCCTGCCATTTAAACAACTTGCATCTATATAGGACTCCAGTTTTAAGTTCCCATGGTTTGAGAATAAAATCCCTCTGCTAGGATGCTTTTTTTAGGTATGCAATATCCTCTCAATGGTTTCCCAGTGCTGAACTTGAGGAGCATGCATATACCAACACAACACTACCAATATAGGAAATGTTTGGATGTGTCATACATAAATATAATAGCCAACCTACCATCCTCTGATATCTCCTCACATCCTTAACCAACTCACCATCCAAAGCATCAATCCTATGGTTTGGGTAAATAGGAGTATCATCTGGTTTAGTTCCTAGCTTCCTAGTTTCCTATAGTAAGTATAATAAGTTTAACACATACTTTCTCTAAGAGATGAATATCCCTTGCTTGGATCTTGCGACCTCAATCCCTAGAAAATATTTTAGTTCACTTAGATCATTGATCTCAAATTCTTTTTTAGTTACTTCTTGAGTGTATCAATCTCTCTCAGATCATTCTCTGTAACAACTATATCATCCACATACACAATCAATATTGACACAAGTGCTTCTCTCCTTTTCACAAAGAGAGTATGATCAGATCGAGTTTGTGTGTATTCAAACAAGATAAGTACCCTTTTGAACATATCAAACCATGTCCTAGGTGATTGTTTCAAACCATATAATAATTTCATTTAGCCTACAAACTTTTCCCTCACCAACATTTTCATAAAAATCAACTAGAATGTCCATATATACCTCATCTTGCAAATCACTATTAAAGAATGCATTTTTTAACATTAAGTTGGAAAATGGGCCATGAATAGGTAGTTGCTAGAGAAGAGAATTTGAACTGAACTCATCTTAGCTAATGGTGCAAAGGTCTCTAGGTAATCAATACCATAGGTCTGTGTATACTCTTTTGCAACCAACCTTGCCTTATACCACTCTATACTATCATCATCCTTGTACTTCACAGTGAACACCCATCTATATCCGACTGTCTCTTTGTTTGTAAGAAGATCAACTACCTCCCATGTCTGGTTCTTAACCAAAGCCTCTATTTCTTCTTGCATAGTTATTCTCCACTTAGGTTTGAAGACAACTTCACTGACTTCCCTAGGTATAGACACAAAATCTAGGAAAGAAAGGAATGCACGATTGGAAGGTGATAGTGCATTGTAGGAAAGATGGCATAAAATGCAATGGGTTGTATACTTTCTCTTTCCGTTGCGGAGTGTAATAGGAAGACTAAGATCAATGGGATAAGTTACAATATCAATGTTAGGTATAGAAACATCATCATCAAAGGAAATAATAGGCTCAGGCTCAAGGGAAATACCTAGAACTATATTAGTCGAACCTAGAATCTCAGATAGACTAACGAAGAGTGGTACATGTTCTTCTATTGGAGCATGTGTGGAGTCAACCCTCTTCATGCATTGGCACTAAAAACATTATGAGGTTGGCCGTATTGGATAAGGTAGAGGGACTAGAGTTGTCGATGGTGGAACAACAGGTGGAACTGATGGGTCAGATGAAGGAAGAGGATCAGATTGTAAGTTCTCCCCAAAACATTTCCCCTTAGGAGAACCCCTAGAGAAAAAGAATGTAGACTCAAAGAAGGTAACATCCATAGTGACAAACCTGTTCCCCGACATTGGATCATAACAACTATACCCCTTTTGTTTTGAGCATACCCAAGGAAAAAACATTTCTTGACCTTAAGATCCAACTTCCTGTGATGATGACGAAAAATGTGAATAAATCAAACACACCAAAAAACTCTCAAAGGTATATGAAATATCTCCCTATCTAGAAAATGAAGACTGAATGGCATTTTAAACCCCAAAATCCATGAAGGTACATGATTAATCAGATATACAACCATGAGAACTACATCCCCCCAAAAACGAATAGGAATTGAAGCACACACAATAAGACTTTTTGTCACCTCCACAATGTGTCTATTTTTCCTCTACTGCTCCATTTTGCTACGGTGTATATGCACAACTACTTTAATGAATCACCCCATGCTCCGAAAAATATGTGGACAAATCCTTCTCAAAGCATTCCTTAACATTGTTTTGTTAGACAGTGTATGCCCTTACCTCCAATCAGATTGATGTACATTTGACATTTATTGTAAATGAATAAAAGTACATAACTGATTCATGTTATATATGGTATGTTTTTGTGTAATTACCCTTAAACTAGACACTTATGAGACTTGTGTTAGTTTAGAATGTTCTTAGCCATTGGATAGACTTGGGGACGTTTATCTTGCCAAGGCTGGCACTAATGTTCTGCCAAGTTGGTTGAGGTGGCTTGTCTTAGCTGCAGGGTTAGACCTAAAGCACATGTAGTGTGGATTTGCTTGAAACTCTAAACTAGATCAATTTCCAGTTATGCCCTGAACCTTGGAGATGGATGGGAAAAACTGGAAAGTTACACCTAACCCCTAGACTTGATTATGGTACTGCACTAGGTGTTGGATTGGACTGTCTTTGAAATGCCAATCAGTGAGATCCTTAGCGGGGGTCAAAACCTGAGTATGTTGGGGCAGTTTGAGAATTCACCTGAGTGGGTGATCATAGTGACAGAATCAACCCCTTTGTCGGACAAAGTGAATGATTGGGGATAGCACTCTCTCTGATGGAAACCTAAACTGTCAACAGTTGATTTCAAATATATAATATATATATATATATTATGTTTTATGAAAATGTTTGCAAATGTTTTAATTCCCGGGATCCATTCCGAGTAGAGAGTGTAACACTGCACCTTGCAGCCGAGGGAGAGGTCTTTCTTGTCGCGCAGTGTTTGACCATTATGGGCTGAGAGGTTAAGTGTAAGACCATTTAGGGCTTATATACTTGATGGGCTAATCTCACTTAAGACCATAGTCCTTAGGACTTCATAAGGTGGCTGGACCCAAGGACCACTTAGTGTAAATGTTGGGCCTGCTAAGAGCCCATATTGATGGGCTCAGGGGTTCTCTATGTTCAGCAGTGAATTCGGCCAAGCCTTGTAACAGAGGCTAGGCTGAACCCATGTGGCTTTTGTGAAGATCAATGTAAGGGTCCCATGCCATACAAAGAGAGCCAAGTTATCCAGCAATTAAAAGGGAAGTGAGCCTGATAACTTAATGGGTTTGAAGCCCATATCGAACTAGGTTAATATGATTAATTAATATGGGAAAATCTGGGTTTAGAATTGGATTTGAATCAGCAAGAGGATAAGATAAGTCTTATCCACTTAAGAGTTCAGATCCAAATAAAGATTTGGATCAAAGAACTCTTTCTTAATAGGATTAGGAAAGCTGATCTTGAAAGGCTATAAATAGAGGGGACAAACTACATTATTTCTCACTTTTCTGCAATTAGTTATCTCCCTCTGTTCTTGCTGCCCTACCCTGTTCGATCTCCAGTTCTTGGACTGATCAAGATTCAATCTTGATTCTGATTTTTGCTAAAAAAATCAGATCTGAATTCGTGCTCACACTCCCTTGCTCGATCCTTGCTGAAGGATTGCAGTTCTTGTTGAAAGACTGCATTGCTAATCCTGCTTCATCTCAAGCTGCGCCATCTTTAGTGGAAGCGGGTTTCGGTGCACTTTTTGGGCGTGAACACCTACTTTGGGAGCTACACGTGTGGATTCCATATCAAGTATTGCTCTATCTTATTTTGGTTTCAAATCTGGTCCGGTTTGTTTTAAGAACAATCATAGAAAAATGCAATTTTTCTAAAACTGGGAATACAATTCCTGGAAGGGAGAAAGAAATTTTTGAAATTTCGCCCGGCCAAACTGCATGGTTCGGCCATCCATATGGTGGATCTCCCTTCCCTTCATGTTTGATATGAAAACCTTAGTCCTCACTCCAAATTGTGTGAGAACCATCTGATAGAACTATCGCACCAAAATATGTACATCATCACATGATCTCATCAAATATATCCAAGAATACCTTGTTTAATCATTCACAAACAAAAGAAAATAACGATAACCACCCATAGAATAAATATGATAAAAGAATGTCTACAATGCTTTCCCAACTAGCAACTTTCACATTCCAAACTAGATAACTGAATAGACTCAAACAACTTTGGAAACAAAGATCTTAATGAACTGAAAGAAAGATGTCCCTAATGATTATGCCAGCTACTATTGTAGGCCAATCCATCACTAATGATTATGTCAGAGCATAATCAGACTCACTGACTCTGATCCACTACTATTGTTGCTACTAACATGATAGCTCTGATGTCTCAGAATCTCATTCAGAAGGTAGACTCCATTCACCTCATGACTACTCCCAACCGTCCTCTTTGACTCCAAATCCTGTGTTCCAATCGTCCTCTTTGACTTCAGATCCTGCAAAACACAACTACTAGGAAGGAAAGTCATTGAATAGTTCAAATTTCTTGTCAAAAAATTTATAGAAAGAAAATTAGTATGGAGTCTAGGGACATGTAAGACAGAGGATAAAGTGATGTCATTAGTCACTCTAACTGTCCCTTTCCCAACAATGGGAATATGGGAACCATCTACTGTAGAAACTCTTTCTCTACTAGAGCATAACTAGTAAGAACTAAAAAGGGTAGATATATTGGTCATGTGCTCAGATGGTCCCGAGTCTATAATCTAGGGAGGTCCCTCCTTACCTGAGGTGGATGCATAATTTGCAATCGCATATGAACTACCTGCATGAGCAAAGGAAGTAGTGTGATTATCTCCTATACTCTGTTGCCCATCCGAAGAACTAGAATTGGCTAAATCCTTCTTGCTCATAAGTTGTCCATACTTCTCCAATTTAGTTTTAATTGCTTCTACTGTAATTGCCACATTTGCATTTCCATTCTTATTCTTGACCCAAGCTGGTATGAGATGTGGATAGAGCTTCCAACAAGTGTCTCTAGTATGCTTAGTCTTCTTGCAATAGTCATACACCAAGTCCTTCTTATCCTCCCTCCTAGTCTCACTACTTTCCCTGTCTCCATTTGGCTTAGATTTGACTGTACTAATCATAGATGATTGGTCAATCCCACAAGTTGTCTCAACATGACATTCCACCTAATCTCCTCTCCAAAAACAAAGGCATAAGCTTGAGAAAGAGTCACACTTTCTCTAGAAAGAAAGTGTTGCTTGGCAATATCAAATTCAGAGTTCAATCCATCCAATAACTCAAAGACCCTATTCTTCTCCAACAACTTCTAATAGGTTACTACATCCTTCGTACTCTCCCAAACCATAATATCTAAGTGATCTATCTCCTGCCAAAGTGTTTTTAATATGGACAAATACATAGCAATTGGTTTATCTCCCTATTTTGTATTAGTCACCTAATTCCTTAACTGATAGGCTCTAGCTACATTTTGTTTCTGAGAATAGGTTTCAGCTACTCCATCCCAAATATACTTTGTAGTATTAGCCCACAAAAAAAATTTACCAATGTGAGGTAACATAGAATTACACAGCTAGGACATCGCCATGTAATTCTTCTGTACCCACTAAGAGGAAACTATATCAAGTTTCTTCTCTTCCGTAGTGATGTACCCTAGCTTCCCATGAGCACCAATGGCCATCTTGTCTGATTGTGCCAATTCTAAATAATTTGTTCCATCCAATTTCATTGTGGTAATAATTCCATACCAAAAAATATCACTAGTACCTCCTATACCTAGACCCATGTTATCGGTGGACTTCTGTTCAGTACTCCAACTCTCCATTTCAACTTCAAACAATTGAAAAACAAGAAATAACTAGGTAGAAAGCCTCCAAGATCAAACCGATCTCACACACAAGGGTAACAAACCTTTCCGGAAGAAGAAAAATCTATTCAGAGAGAAATCCCTCTTCTCCCATTGTCTCCCACTAGAGAGAAAAGTGAATTGATCACTCTAGAAGGCTAAAAAACTCCTAGAAACCAAACCACCCTTATATAAAACCTAGAGAAGTCCAACAAGGTCCAAGTGCCCTATATCAAATAAAAAATGAAGAGTCCAACTTGACTACGACTCTTCCCCACACTCCAATTCTTCTTGACTTTGATGCCAAAACACAAATTACCCTCTTGATGACTGAAACCCACCAAAACATCTAAGAACTGGGTAGTTTGAAGTAGATCAATCAACCCTTTATCTCCTCATGTAATCAATTGATCTATGACTGCATGGAAGAACTCCAAGAAACCCTAGTCATGCTTTGATACCAAGTAGAAAACTGTTGAATCAAAGAATATGCAAAGAAAAGAGATATTTCTCGAAGAAGAAGAGAAAGAGAAGAGAAGAGATTGAGAAAGGAAAAGAGAGCAATCAGTTCTAGCTGCCCTCCTCACTAGTATTTATACTTTTAAATAAAAAAGGGTACAATGACTAATATGCCCTTATAGGGCTGCTAACACATAAAATTGCATAAATGACTTAGAAGAACCACTGGAAAGGGACCCAACAATAGTGTTGTGGTCCCCACTTCCTGTCTAAACAAATAATAAAGAAAAACAACTACTAAATCTGCCCAAAAACCTCAACAATAAGTATTTTGTACTATTAATGAAATTAATGATATATCAAATCCATTTACAAAAACAAAATTACTATAACTAGAATAATTGTTTTAATAATTAAAATTTATAAATTGCATGTGATGTGTATCTTAGAAACTGCATACATTTCTATAAATTATTGACTAATGTTTAATTTTTTGTAAATAACAACATATTTATTATTTAAAGAAATTAAAATTATATTAACAAAATTAAACTTACAGTTAAGTTGACTTACTGTTTTGGAAGGGTTAGAATATGATACTAGAAAAAGCTTGTAACCAATCAATTAGTATCAAGTAATAACCAATCAGGTGGTGTTTATCAAAGTTCACGGGAAGGGGGTTGACTGGTCAAACTTCTCCCATCATTGTCTTTTTGGCAATATAGATTTTCCCTTTTTGATAATATAAAAATATTAAAGTATAGAACAATTGATCCATTATTTAAAATATAGTAGTTGTGTTTTATTTGTGCCTTGGACTCTTTGATTTATTGGTCTTCTACATTCTCATGAATCTAATGTATACTTTAGATTAATTATATAACTTTTAAGGGGAAACCTTTGATGCTACAAAAGGTATGATACTAGATGAGCATTGATCAATCAAACCCACTTACACCTCCTCTCCCCTAAATTTTGACAAAACCACTTGATTAGTGATGAAAATCAAAAGTCGCTAATGGTCTCAGGATTAGCTCGGAGGTTGGGGGTTCCTACAAGAGAAGACGAGGTTAGGGGGCCTGGGGTGAAATCCTGAGCTTTAGACTTCGATAAGCAAGTCGGTAAGGACCGAGCTATTGAAGGTGGCAATGCTAGTAATTAACGAGGCCAAAAGTATACAATGAATGCAGAATTGTCCTTTAAATAGGCTCTTAGTGCTCATGCCAAAAGGGTACATGTGGGAGAGGTGTTGGACACTTGGAGGCTTGGGGAGACACCTGGAGCTCGGGCAGGACACTTGGAACTGAAGTGGAACACGTACAGGTGACTCATGCGCCACTGATTGATGAGACAACCATGCGTAATGATGATGTTGTCATGCAGGGCTGCCAGATGGCCTCTCCATATACACATGGTGGAGCTCGGGTGTGCTTCTTCTAGGACAACTCGCCTTGGTAAAATGTGCTTTATCATGGATTCAGTTTGGGTCATACACCGAGCTACCACTTGGCAGGTCAACGATTTGGTCAGAACAGTAATTAGGTCCCCTGTGATGAGCCCAACTCGCTATCGAAGAGCTATGTTAGAACGAGGTGGACAATGGGCGTTTGAGGTAAGTTCTGTGGGTCTGAGGTGGCATCAGTTGACTCACTTGACTGAGGTGGGAACTCATAGAAAGAGGCACAGAGGCTCTCAGAGTTGTCACGTGTCGAAATTCTATTGGAGGTCACTTCTACCCCCATCATTTAGAATTAATACTTTTATGAAACCAACTGGTTGGTTATAAATATTTTGGTGTCAATGTCCTTTTTTTTTTTGAAAAGCATCCAAAGAATAATCCATTCACCATAAAACCTCAGTTACATCAGCATCCAAGAATGGACCAAGAAAGTTAGGAACTGAGGACCTGGTCGAAACTGAACTACATGATAGAGAATATTTTTCTACTCAATGTGCAGCAATGATTCATTGATCTTGGAGAGAAAGTAAATGAGAAGGAAGGAAAGTGAGCTAATAAATTCTTGCAATCCATAAAGAGGGTATAAATGCTCCAAGGAGGGATAGGTTCAGCCTCAACAATAGATCAATGATTGATTTTGCAATGCCTAAGAATGAGGGAAAGTGGATAACCAAACATATTAATGACTTCATACATGTAATTTTTCAAAAAAACATTTAGTAGGTGTTTGGGGTCTTGGTTGATCTCTCTCTCTCTCTCTCTATATATATATATGAGGAGTCCTCTCACCATAGAGCTCACATGTGCCTCCTCATATTTTCCTTCCTCATATATGTGCATATTTATTTTTAAATGAAATCATTAAAAATATAACAAGGCAAAATTAAAACCCTAATGGGTCTTCATTGTCTCTCATAAATTCCGTATTTAGTCTCTAATAGCACCACTATTCTCTCTCTCACCTTAATAGTCAATGTTTTTAACATCCCCCGTTCCATTAAATCCATCTTTTCCTCTTAAATCTTAAAAAAGTAGGGATATCAATTAGATGGATTGAGGTTAAAGGCCACCTAAAAATGAACCCTAGCTTTGATCCATATTAATTTCAAAACCCAAATTTGGCCACTAATACATGGGGTGAACCAATTTTCTTCTTATATAAAAGTCTAAGGAAACAATTTCTCCTTTCCATGGGTTCTTAGGTTTTTCTCTATTATTTTATTAATTTAATGTATATTTGTTTCATGGATTCTTCTAGTTCAACAATAAAAATCATTTAATATGAGACTTGGGTTATTTTGAAATTATTTTTAAATTGGTTATCGATCTCATGTTAAGCACATTTTTTAGCTAAAAGGGAATAAATTTGAAGCTCAATAACTAAAAAGAAAAAGAACTAGAAATATATAAAAACCTTGCTGAATTAATGTTACTTCATCTTTTCCTTAATAATATATTTTTAAAAAATAGCCCAAGCACAATACAAAGCAAATCATTGCCATTGAAAGTCTTCTCCTCTAGAGAGAAGCAAATCATTAACAAACATGAAGCCACATCATTGCCATTGAAAATGATATGGAAGAGGCAAAAGCAACACAATGTTTGATTAAATCACAAAACTGGGTTGAGAATCCAAGGTGAGATAAAACATCAAGTAAGAAGACCCATTCAACCTTGTTATCTTTGTATAAATGGTCCTTATGTCTAATATTGCTTAGTCGGATATTAATTGGACGGAGAATATCAACCATTGTCTCAACGTTGTCTTTTTTGGGGATCAAAACCAAATGAGTACTGTAAGATCTTGAATCCGAGGAGGATCCAAAAATAACTATTGAATGAAGTCAACTAAGTTCATGGCCACTGACATCCTACTTTGTTGATAAAATATAGCATGTAGGCCGTCTGAGACAAATAGAGAAGGGAGTCATTATCAAGTTTAGTGATAAGGGTGAAATCAAACTCCAAACTACAGAAGAGAGAGATGGCTGTGAGGATGTGAAGATGGCTTCAAAGTGAGATCAAAGCATTGTAGACATGACATCATGATCCTTTAACCCACCCACGTACCCGATGGGGGTTTCAGTCGATAGATATGGTTTTACATCTGCCTGTGAAGGCTTTCAGGTGAAGAAACCTTGTATTCTTATCCCCAGCAAAGAGCCAATCACATCTACATCGAATGTGCCAGTAAGCCTCTTCTTTAGATTCACTGTTATTAATGTATTCGTAGGATTTGTTAAGAGTTTTTCTTAATGTATCAAGGTATATCTAAATCTTTATGCATATCTACAAGCTTAATTACTAATTGGCTTTGCGTTATTGATATTTTGAACATTGTTTATTCTTTTATAACTTCATTTGAAGCATCAAAACAGGGAAAAGAAAGACGAAAAAAATAGAAGAGAATGAAAGAGCTATTTATTAGCATATTCTGCACTCTGGGTCTGATAACTACAGAACAACCAGCGAGAATAAATTAATCTACTTCTCTAAGTTAACCCTACTGTGTACATACAAATCCTCTTCAGTGAATTTACATTCTCCTAAAAGGCTAAAACCTTTTATGCAGTTGTAAGTATTCCTCCTCATCTCACTGTAATCCATTTTTCATTAGAATGCAAGTCGTATTCTCTTTGTTGTTTTCTTGTCAACCTGCCCCTAAATCTATTATACCTAGTTGAGAATGGAACCTTGCTCGAAAGCTCTTCATTGTGTAGAGGCTCCGAATCACAGTCTGAATCGCTATCCTCTTCATTAAGCTGAACATCCAAAATACTTGTCGGAGAACAAGCATCCTCCTCGTATGGAGCCATCACGTTCTTCCTAGTAATGAATGGATGGTTCAGTAGCTCTTCGCTTGTCCACCTCAACTTGGGATCCCTCTGTAAGCATTTGGCCAAGAAATCTAAACCTTCCTTGGAAAAGTTGGTTGGGAATTGAGGAACGCCACTGCTGCAAGCAATCTTGAGAAGTAAGGCCATTGGATTTGAGACCTCATCCGCCCATGGAGGCCTCCCAGTGGCCATTTCAATGATGGAACATCCCAAGGACCAAATGTCTGAAGCAGTGTCCAACCCTTCATTTCTGAGAACTTCTGGTGCCATCCACAATGGTGTCCCACATATAGATTGCTGTGAAACCTTTGAACCAGCCTGAGAAGAGTTTAGCCTCTTGGCACATCCAAAATCTGCCAGCTTAATGTTACCAGTTGGGCCCAAGAGCACATTCTTGCACTTGAGATCATTGTGCACAATCCCTCTCCTGTGCAGATAGCTAAGACCTTGAAGGATCTCTCTGGTGTATACTTGGATTACTGTTTCATCCAGAGCACCACCAAACTTTTGGGCCAAATCTGCCAAACTTCCCCCAGCCATGTATTCCAGGAAGAGGTTTAGCTTCCTCTCACCATTTGCTCCAGTTGAGAAATCCCGCCCCAAGCATCGGACAATGTATGGGGAGTCGAGGAGTTCAAGGATGTTTGCCTCATTCTCCAAAGACTGAACTCCTGCTCCTGATGAAGCAGACTTCACAACAAAGATCCCCCCGGTGGCTTTGTTTATGGCCAAGTTGACAACTCCAAAAGAGCCAGAACCAATTACATTTCCCTTAATCCATTCCCTTGGTTGCGAACATTTTCCTGCCATTTTGTTTGAATATGAACAGAAAGGAGGAAGAGACTAGAGAATTTGTAGAACACGTAATCCGCTAACTGCTGATAACGAGAAAAATGGTTTGATTCGCCTTTTCCACGATACCCAAAAACGAAATCTTCGAGAAAGGGGTCTAACAGAGGACTCACAACAAACACAATACAGAAAGAACTGGGGACTCAAAGTATCTTCGCTTGTTTTTCTTTCTTTACCTAGAAGGTGAGGTCCGTCGCCACAGCCAAATTTGCCGGAACCAATGTACCCTGAGTCAAGTATGAATTCTGGCAAGAGCGGTTTTCCTTGGCCGGAAAACCGCCCTGGAGGATGGCGAGAACCGCCTCCGGTTGTCAGTTTGATGTTCCTCTGTTAATTATTGTGGAATTAGAATGAACAACAGGCAAAATTGGATTCATTTAAATAGACGAAACGGGTGGTGAAGAGACAGATCATTGGGGATCGATCCCTGGATTTCGGAGGGTGCATGGGAAATTGCCACGCGGTGCTTTTGTTCCTTTGTGTTTGTGGTTTTGAGAAGAACACGGTGTTCATTCTGTGGTTTTATTAGTTTCTGAGGGTGTTTCTGACTTTTACAATTTGTTTCATCCCAGCTTAGAATGAGAAGGGACCATAAGTAGTTTTATTGGTTGCATTTTCTTTAAACGGTTATATTTGTATGGTTGAGTGACTCAACTTGAGTCCAAAAGTTTAGGAGAGGGTGGTGTTCTTTGTAGACATGGCAATTGGGTTGGGTGGGTCGGGTGGGTCGGGTGAGGACATTTTGGATTGATTTCGGGTTGGCTTGTTAAATGTTAGATTCTAATCCTAAATGTTCGGGTTAGGGTTGACCTATTGGTCAATTTGGGTCATCTCAAAAAATAACTTAAATTTAAAATAATAAAGAATAAATACATGAAAATGCCAAAATTAAAGAAATTAATTTTAAAATTTCAAATATAAAATAAAAAATTTAAACATTTAACAATTCAAAGAGTAGACAAAAAAGAATCGAGAATAAATAGTAAAGATTAAAGAGTGGAAACTTCTAACAATGCATAAATAGTCCCAATTAGACCTGAAAATCGGGTCAGTGGTTTGACCCATGACCCAACTCAACCCAACTCAGTTTCTTCTAGGTTGGGTCAGATTGGGTCATTCTCAAATTCAGATAGCCAAGTATGTGACCCTAACCCTGTTTTTCTTTTTGTCTTGGGTTGGGTTGAATTGGCAAGTTGGGTCAACTTTTTGTAGGTCTCATTCTTTCAATTTTTGGCTATGAAGGAATAAAGCTTATTTATTCAATAAAACAAAATCACATCAGGAGTGGACCCAATTCATAGTTGGAGGGTTGACAAAGATAAGGTAATAGTGCATAACACATGAGCTAGATTATTACAATGTTATGCCTAGCTAGAAAGAAAGAAAGTGCAAACACTTTTAGGCTCTGATCAATTTTCAAGAACCTACTTTCTTGGGTAAGTGTTTCCTATGTTAGTAAGTGTATTTATCAATGTTTTTTTCTGTTTAATTTATTCATATAAATGTATCTTGTGGGGGCATTTTTAATCATTTTATTGTTTTTTTTTTTCATTTACTCTCTACTTGAGAAATTCAACTTATCCAAGTCCGAGAAGGGAATCACTTAATCGAATAAGTGATACCTGAGACAATCAATTTTACCATGACTTACAAATCACACCTTGGCCTCAGGCCGGAGTTGGAGAATCTCTCCTCCCTTAAAGATTGCCTCTAGAGATGAAAAGATCTTCCTAATAAAGATTTGCCTATTGAATCATTCTGTATCCTGGATGGCATGCTGTTGGCTTGGAACATATGGAATAAGAGGCTCAGTTTGGAAGGAATACAAATGCAAATATGAACAGTGTAAATACATACAAAATATAAAGTTTTGTATTCTACATATTTGCATTTGTACTCCTTCCAAACTGAGCTAGAGGAGCAAATTTGTTTTCGAAAAGAGTTCACAATCGAACTTTGACTATCCTACGAGCTCAGACACAGATGGGAGAGATCAAAGCTTCGATTGTTAAAGATGCAGACTCGGATGCTCCTACTTCTTCTCGCCCCAGAAGATGGTCAAGCCCTTCTCTGGGATGTGTGAAAATTAACATAGACAGTGCCAGAAGGGACACTCATGGGGCTGTGGAGTCACTGTTAGAAACTTGGATGGTAATCCTATTCTCAGCAAGGTGACCTCTGTTGCTCATTGTTCGACAGTGGAGGTGGAAGCACTTGCTTTGAAGGAAGCCTTGTTGATTGTTAGAAGCTTAGCCCTGTTTGGTGCGTTTTTTTTTACATGGATTGTCAGATTTTTAGAAGCCTGGCAGCCGGTGTTTTCGTCTTTTGTTGTTTGGTTGGAAAAAGGTCTAACCATCAAAAGATATCATGCCGAAAAGATGCATAAAACTCGTTTTGGGTGATTTTCAGGAAAGACGTTCGAAAAGACATACCTTAACCAAATTGTCTTCAAACTGTCAAGATTTTAATTAAAAAGCTTAATATGTCTTTTAATTGCCAAAGCGAAGATCTTTCAAAAAAAACTTATCAAAGGACCCCTAAATACACAACAGGTCATGACTCTTGATTGAATCAAATTCTCAGCTTATTGTAAGCTTCCGCTCCAAAATCCCTCTTCAGCCTGTTCTTGGAAAGCAACCTCAATTCTTTCTAAATTCTAATTGTAAATTCTTGCTTCAAAACTTCTTTCATCTAACCATCTCTTTCGTCCCTAGATCCTATAACCGTTCTTCACATAAACTTGCAAAGTTTGCAATAAGGTTATGGGAAGAGGAATATTATTCCCCATGTATTAAGGGAGCTCATCCTCAAATAGAAATTCTAATCTCGTTAGAGTTGATGAATGAATAAGGCCTATGGGCCATTTCCAAAAAAAAAAAAAAAAAAAATTCAATTCTTATGATCAGATTTGAATTTTATTGGTCAAATTTTCTTGGGTTTGTGGAGTAGATTTGTATTTAATCTAAATCTAGTTCAAAGATCGAATAAATTAAGAAAGGTAAATTGATATATACATATGATGAACTATTAAATTTATTAATTGCAATTTTTATTATTTATATCATATACAAAATGAATATTGAATGGGTCACACCTACGTCATCAGTTGGATACTTTGGACGTTTTGAACAAAACAAGATTAGCTAATGATTCACATGGTCTTTATAATGCTTGCTGTTACTAACAATTTATGCGTTAAAAACATTTATTAAGGTAAACAATGTAATGGTCCTTCGGGACCACAATGGATGTTGCCTCAGTCACAGAAAATCGCTAACAAGCTTGTTCATAGGTCATCAGGAAATGTTTCAGCCTAAAACAAGCAAAGAAGCATGTTTTATTTGGATTTTGGACCAATCCAATTCCTGGACTGGTCCTCCTGCTGATTACTTCCCTCTAGCATTTGGACTGACTGTATTGAGCTGTAGGTGATAGATCAATGATTTATTTTATTTTCATCTATAAATATAATAATATAAAATGAGTATTGGAGTGGGATCAATATAATTATGTGGTGGACCGTTATATTTTACATATAGGTAAAACTCATCGTGGACTGCTGGACAATTAAAATTATGCCTATTATTTAATTTGTCTTACATTCATGCACATGGTAAATTTAATTTAGCCACTTATCCCTTAGATTTTTTATTTAATTTAAAAAATACAAATTATGTTGAATTTATGATTGATTTGACAATAAACACTAGCATGTGCTGATGTGCATATTAGGCATATATGTGTAAAATGATGTGTAAAAATATAAATCACCCGTGGATTGATGTTAAATTCGAGTTCACATCTCCGCCCCACAGCATATCCGTTGTGAACATCTCCCGATGATAGTATCGGTCCTGATAATGATTATCAGGAGATGTTATTAATATATGGCGGGGATGTGTTGTGGGGCGTTGTAGGGTGGTTGATGGTGCGTGATTTAGATTTTCCTAGCTGTAAGCCAGTTCGGACGTTTGTTGCTAAGTAGCTTGTTTGAGCTGCAAAGAAAAGGGGGATCAGAGAATCTGGGGTGGTTAACTCGGTGAGGTCGCTCTGATGCTTAAGTCAGTTATTGTAATACGTGAGTTGATAGCTTAAGAGATGAAAGAGCTAGAATGCACTTAATCTTGTGTACCTAGGTCTTGGGGGTTGATGCCCTTATATAGTTGAGCTGCCGTGGGTCTTACAAAACGGCTCCGGGATCCTCGGTCAATGAAGTTTATCATTACCTTCTGATCCGGGCGGGGAGAGGATAAGGCCTTCCGTTACGCAACGTGATCTCGAGTGGTTCGGAGTCCACTGAGAAGCTTCTAAAGTCAATTACGTGTCACTCCGGTATTCGGGTGTCGAAGTGGCTTTGGTACCGAGGTGCCTAAGCACCCGAGCTCCCGAACTGCTGACAAGGCTCTCCTTGCTGAGTTGTTGTTCTATTGGCAGGTCATGTCCACATGTTCTTCACTTACTAGATCGAGCCAAATCACCCCTCATCAATTGCCCCCGACACTAAAGCTGAGATCAGCTTGGCGAAGGGAGAAACTTGTTTATTTGGTCCGAAGTGACTAATTTGATGAGCTTGTAGCCGTTGGTCTAGTTTGCTCCCTTGGTTGGAAGAGTTGAAGTGTTGAATGCAGCCTTACGTAGGACCTCGCCATCTTGATCATTGGAGCACGAGAGCGAATTCATCCATTCGAGGAGAGGTGGAGCAAGTACCTCGAGGACATCTATCTTATTTGGGAAGCAACTGTCAAGGAGTTCTGCAATCTAGTTAAGTACTTCAAGAGCGAAGCTCATCATGCTACCCTCAAGAGGGTGTTCTAACTGCGTGACTGCCTCGTTTGGTCGCTTTACCCGGGTAGGCTACAACACAATGTATGTTGAGCTAGTTCTCGAAAGAGTAGCTAGCGAGGTCGACCAAGTTTGCATCTGCGGTGCTGAAAGTGAACTAGTCATTCCTTCATTTCCTTTTCTCTCCCTTTTTATTTTCTCCTCTTTTTTTTAGGTCGGTGGTGAGATGTCTACGTCCTTTGAGGTCAATTAAGTGTGGCATTTGCAACCATGATGCTGTCGAGCTAGATAGGTAGGGGGCCAACCTATTGAGGTCGGTCTTCAAGTTGCCGATGTGCTTCGAGGTCGGCTTGAGGGGGCCTTCGCTAAAAAGCGGTATAACTTTCCCTTAAAACTTGATTTGATTAGGTCGCCAGAGCAGATAGTCATTTTGTAGTAGCTTTAAATGCGGTTGCTTCTAGGTGGTCACTTGAGATTGGCTTCCCCAAGTAGGTGCTTGCGAGATTATGCCGTACATGTACCACCTACTCTTGGAACCGCTAACTGCCCACTCCTACTGGAGTCATGGGAGGCTCACCTTGAGGGGTCGGGTCTATTGTCTGTGGGTTGCCTACTCTCATGGGAACCACGAAGGGCTCGACCTATGAGGCTGGTTCCACATTCAGTTCGCTTCCAACTCTCAGGGGAGCTATGAAGAGCTTGATCAGTAGTGACGCTTCGCAGTTCGGGCTGGAGGCAGTTTGGGCCAGATCGCTGAGGCTTGCCTGGGTTGGTTGTTCATTTCTATTCTGCTTGTGAGCTTCGTTGATACGTACATTACTCTTGACATCAGATGATAGGGTGACGCCACAACTGCACTGCATCAGCCCTTGGAGACGTTGGTCGTCTACTCCTACAAGAAGCCACAGGGAGCTTGACCTGCGAGGGAAGCTCTACTAACTGTAGGTCACCAACTCGCATGGGAGCCTTGAAAGGCTCGACCTGCAAGGGTGTTCACATAGTCTGTAGGCCGCTAACTCCCGCGGGAGCTGCAAAGGGTTCAACCTGTAGGGGAGACCTCGCAAAGAAGGCTGACGAGGCTAATCCAGGCAGAAATAAGGTCAACATAGCTGCTTAGTCTGTTGGCCATCAACTCCTGTGGGAACCATGAATGGCTCAACTTGCGGGGGCGGCCTAACTCCGAGATGCCTATCACCGGACTGCTGGTTGTTAAGGTCGTTTTGCTACTGATTGTTCTACGATGGCATGAGTGCACCGAACTTCTCCCATGCCTACATTTGGAAATTCGTGCTTCAGCTCAAAGTACTATCGCGCTTCATTCTCGGCGGGAACTGCTGATGGCTCTACCGTGGGGAGAGGGGAATTCACATGAGGTAGCGATGCGTTTGTCTGGGGTAATGGGAGTGCTGGGTTCGACACGGTTGCTACTCCAAGAAATGATATGGGCACTGAATTTGTTTGATTGTCACAAGGGGGGGGGGTTCTCAAGGTTCATCACGGATGTTCTTGCCCCTAGTAATTGATTCTTCATTCTTGATGTTGGTGCTACTTGAAAATGTCATTGAGTTAATAAAAGCAGAAATTAGAAGGTGGGAATTCAGTTTTTTAGAAGGTGAGAACTTAGCTTTTTGTTGCGGTTCCCACAGACGGCGCCAATTGATGGTGCGCGATCTGGATGCTCCTAGTTGTAAGGCAGATGGGACGTATGTTGTCAAGTAGCTCGCTCAAACCGCAAAGAAAAGGGGGGTCAGAGAACCCGGGGTGGCTAACCTGGTGAGGTCTCTCCGATGCTTAAGTCAGTTACTGTAATACGTGAGCTGAGAGCTTAAGAGATGAGAGAGCTAGAATGCACTTAATCGTGCGTACCTGGGTCTTGGGGGTCAATGCCCTTATATAGTTGAGCTGCCATGGGTCTCACGAAATGGCTCTGGGATCTCTGGCCCGTGCAATTGGAATCCATTCCACTTTAGAAGGAGAGTAATGTATCAGTCAATGAAGTTTATCATTACCTTCCGATCCGAGCGGGGAGAGGATAAGTCTTGCCGTTACTCGGTGTGATCCCAGGAGGTTCGGAGTCTGGTGAGAAGCTTCTAGAGTCAATTACGTGTCACTCTAGTATTCGGGTGCCGAAGTGGCTTTGGTACCGAGGTTCCCGAGCACCCGAGCTCCTGAACTACTGACAAGGCTCTCCTTGCTGAGTTGTCATCCTGTTGGCAGGTTGTGTCCATGTGTCCTTCACTTACTAGGTTAGACCAAATCACTCCTCATTAGCTCCTTGTGGGGCAAATATGTGATCTTGTTAAGTTCACAGGTTGGATAAGGTTTATAGGGTCCAAATCCCTTTTGTAACTATAGAATTGTTCATTCAAAATTATTAATATATTATAAGGTTCTTTTTTCCGGAGATGTACATTGTAGTGCACCCCTATAAACTGTATCCAGCCCGTGAATTTAAGGAGATCTCATCTCCGCCCCATAAGGAGCCACCCCACAACGCCTCACAGCACATCCCCGCCATGTATTGGGAACATCTCCCAATAATGACATCATCAAGACTGGTACTATCATTGGGAGATGTTCACAACGGATGTGCTATGGGGCATTGTGGGACAGCTCCTGGTGGGGCAGAGATGTGAACTCGAATTGGGTTTGGATCTGCTGCTAATAAGCTGTTCCAACATCAATACCCACGGGATATTACAACTCTGCATTGGAAACATCATGGGGAGATGTTTTCAATACATATGGTGATGGTGCTCTGTAGGTATAGATGTGAGAACAACTCGTGGGTAGTAGATCGGGAGGCTTACGGAAGAAGATTGTAACAAAAATATGTGCAGTACAATTTGAAGTATGGTACAACAATACTCCCTAAGTTAAATATAGGATTAACCCTTATCACCCTTATTTTATCTATCTTCCCCAAAATATTAATGCTCATAACTTAGGGGCCGTTTGGCAAGTCTTTTTTGAAAGATCTTCTGGAAGCTCTAACATTCAAAAGATGATGTGAGTTTTTGCATCAAAATCTTAACAGCTTGAAGACCGTTTGGTTAAGGCGCGTCTGTTTGTGCATCTTTCCACGCGAAGATAAATTGAAAAAGGGGCAAAAAGCTCCATTTGGAGCTTCCCAAAAATAGCCCGAAATGGGCTTCCCGTGTCTTTTTAGGGCTGCGGATTTCGGCGAATAGATCTTTTCCCAATCAAATGAGAAAAGACCAAAATGTAGGCTGCTAGGCTTCTAAAAAGCCGACAGCCCGCAGGAAAAGACATGCGAAATGTGGCCTTACAAAAGCAAGTCTATCTCTTATTTAGTTTTAATGAAAAGATCAGCCAACTTTAATTCACACGATAGATTTCTCTTTTTTTTTAAGCCATCACACACTTTCATTTCAGCAAAGATTATCCCTTCTAAAACAAGAGATTTAATATATTCAGGTAAGATTGACCAAGTGATTTGGGTGAGGATGTTGGATGGAATAATGAGTAAGTCCATGGGCCACCCTATTGCAGAATCAAGATGTATAAATGGGTTCATCATCAGGAAAATCTTACAAGAGGTCTCTGAAGGGATGGGAGATTCACCATATGGATGGCTGAACCCTACAGGAAGGTTGGGCGGAATTTCAAAACTTTCTTTACTCCCATTTGGGAATCCTATTCCCAATTTAGAAAATTGCATTTTCAAGGTTCGTTCTTGTAACCAAATCGGACCAAATCTGAAACCAAAATTAGGGAGGGATATACTTGATATAGAATCCACGCAAGAATGCTCCTCCCAACGTAGGTGTTCACGCCCAAAGAGTGTACCAAATCCTCCCTCCACTGAAGATGACACAGCTTGGGATGAGGCAGGATCAACAGGTAGTTCTTCACCAAGAACTAGTGATTCTTCAGCAAAAATCGAATGGGATAGTGAGCACAACTTCTAAATTGTTTATTCTAGCAAGAAACAATATCAAGATTGAATCTTGATCAAATCCAAGAACTAGAGAACGAATAGGGTAGGGCGACAAGAGCAGGAAGAAAAAGAGCTGAAGGCAAGATCAGTCTAACTGAGTTGTCTTCTCTATGTATTGAGTGAGTGTGTCTTCAAGGTTCGCCCTGCTCTCTTATTTATAGCCTTAAAGAAACAACTTTCTAATCTCATTAGGAGTTTCCTAATCCAAATCTTTATTTGGATCTGGACTCTTCAAGTGATAAAGATAATCCCTTATCTTATCTGTAGATAAAGATTAGCATTCCTAATCATATTAGGAGTTCTTTGATCCAAATTTTTATTTGGATCTGGACTCTTTAAGTGATAAGGATAATCTCTTATTTTATCTACTGATCCAAATCCCAGATCCGTCCCTATTTAATAATCTAATTAACCTAGTTCAAAATGAACTTTTTAGGCCCATTAAGCTTCCAGGCTCATTTCCTATTTAATGCTAGCTAGCTTGGATCTCTTTGTATGGCGTGGGACCCTATCATTGATTTATACATCAACCACATGGGTTTAGCCTATCCTCTGTTACAAGGCCTGGCTGAATTCACTATTGAATATAGTGAACCCCTGAGTCCATCACTGTGGGCTCTTAATGGGCCCAACATTTACACTAAATGGTTTATGGGTCTAACCATCTTATGAAGGCCCAAGGACTGTGGGCAGATGCAAGATTAGCCCATTAGGTATAACCCTTAATGGTCTTACACTTAACTTCTTAGTGCATAATGATCAAACACTACCTGACAAGAGAGGACCTCTCCCACGGCTGCAAGGTGCAGTGCTGCGCTCTCTATTCACATAGATCCCGTGAATTAAAACCTTTTGCAAACATTTTGAAACCATAATATATATAAGTATATCTCTATATAAATATATTTTGTAAAACCAAATTTCAAACACATTTGAAATCCACTACCGACAGTTTAGGTTTCCATCAGAGAGAGTGCATTTCCCAATCATTCACTTTGTCTGACAAAGGGGTTGATCCTGTCACTATGATCACCCACTCAGATGAATTCTCGGACTGTCCTAACATACCTAGGTTTTGACCCCCTCTAAGGATCTCACCGATTGGCACATCAAATACAGCCCAATCCAACACCTAGTGCAATATCATAATCGAGTATAGGGGTCAGGTGTAACATTTCAGTTTTGCCCATCTATCTCCAAGGTCCAGGGCAATACCGGAATTTTGGTCCAGTTCAAGGTTTCAAGAAAACCCACACTGCGTGTACTTCAGGTCTCACCGTGGAAACTGAGACAAGCCACCCCAACTAACATGGCGGTACATCAATATCAGCCTTGGCAAGATAAATCTCCCCAGATCTATCCAACAGCTGCGAAGATTTTAAACTAACACGAGTCTCATATGTGTCCAGTTTAAGGGTATTATACAGAAACACACCATAATAACATGAATCAGATATGTACTTTATTCATTTACAATAAATGTCATAATGTACATCATGTTGATTGGAGCTAAGGGCATACACTGTAGGGGGGGGGGGGTGGAAGCTTGGACCATTTCTACATTAGCAAATTCTTTACATGAGCCATACGGCTATGTTTGGTTTGAAGGAATAAGTAGGGAAAAGTAGGGAAACCTATACAAGTTTTTGTAAAGGTTTCCCTACCTTTCCCTTCCTTTCCTTACTTTTTCCTTCAATCCAAACACAACCTAAAGCTTGAAACCATAGACCTAGGTTTGAAGGGCTTATTTTCCAAATAGGATTTAAATTTGTATTTCCATATATACCACATCATTAGAATTCCTTTGGTGAAACATTAACTTCAAATATGCTATATTTCCCTTGTTTATCTGTTTTAATCCATTCCTCCAACCAATAGCACAAACCTTTATGATCATTAAAGTTAATGTGGACACCTAAAGTTATAAGCCAAATTGGGATAATCTGGGGGCATTGAAAAAATAGGTGGTCCATAGTCTCACTGTTGGATTTTAATCTCATAAGAGATTAAATCCAATGGGTTTGATTGGTCAATTACATGAGAAATTGCACCTGCACACTTGATTGAAAATTCAGTTTTTCTCTTACAAAACCCAGTTTTGAACTTGTCCCACATTGGAAAATTATAAATTTTGTTTTCAGTATTTCAATAGGAGTTGATTTACACTCTTTAGAATTAGTAGAGGAGAGTATGGGGATTCGATACCACGCAATGCGCGCGCACGCGTGTGTGCAACGCAATGAGACACTTTAGAGGCGCACTTTGCTCGCACCCGCATGGCTCGCGATGGACGGCTTTGGTTTTGGTGCGTTGCTAACCGTTGATCACCATTGATGAGATCAAGAGGCACAATTCAAAGTTAACAGTCACTAACTGTAAACTACTTTTTAAACAATCACAATGTTTGAAATTGTGACTGTTCAAGGTGCCTTCTCTAAACCATCACCTACATTTTCTTCATACCTCTTCACAAATTATTTAAGGAGCATGAATCAGATTCCAAAACACACAATTTCTAAATTCACTCACTCTCTCTCTCTCAGTCCGGTCTGCTACAGTTTCACAGAAGGTTTCTTTGGAGACTCTTCAACTTTGCTGGTTGCAGATTCTCGCCCAAGGCTTTATTGTATCCTGGGAACGAATTTGCCTGTAACCAAACAACAAATTCAGTAAAACTGAGTGGGGGCAAATAACGTTCTAAAGACAGTGTCTTCAGACGCGCCTCAGAGCTTCTCCTCCAAAGTTACAATGACCCCTTTTTTTTTCTCCAACAATTCTAGAACGTTATTTTGCAATGGAGGCGGAAGCAAGCATGACTTCGATCAAGCTGATGAACCAAGATCTTGTTCAACTAGACTAGTTCGATGGAGCAAATTTCAGTCGATGGCAAGACAAGATGATCTTCTTTCTGACCGCACTGAAGCTATACTATCTGTTGGACCCGAATCTGCAATGTCTTCCTGAACCCACTGACAAAGACTCAGAGAAACTAAAGAAGGAAAGAGCAAAACGAGAAGATGACTCACTTCTATGCCGATGACACATACTGAATGCTTTATCAAACCAGCTCTACAACTTCTACAAGGAACTTACATCTCCAAAAGAAATCTGGAAGGCCTTGGAATTCAAATACAAGGTGCAAGAAGCAGATACGAATAAGTATATTATTGTAGAATACTTTGACTTCACCATGAACGACCATAAACCCATACTGGAGCAAGTTCATGAACTACAGGTGATAGTCAACAAAATTCGATACCTTAACATCATCCTTCCTGAATCTTTCCAAGTGGGAGCAATCATTGTCAAACTTCCACCCTCTTGGAAGGATTACAAGAAGAAGCTTCTGCACAAGGCTG
>NW_010729323.1:650266-661259 GCF_000365185.1 Nelumbo nucifera
CAGCTGTACTAGAAGGGTACACTGATGCAAGTTGGATTATCGGTAATGGAGATAACAAGTCCACATCTGGATGGATTTTCGTCCTTGGTGAGGGTGTAATCTCTTGGGCATCCAAGAGACAAACTTGTATATGTCACTCGACCATGGAATCCAAATTCATAGCCTTAGCGGCTGCTGAAAAAGAGGCTGAATGGATTAGGAATGGATTAGGACTTTGGCCTAGTCCTATGCCTCCAATTTCCATTTACTGTGATAGTGAGGTAATTCTGTCAAGGGCCTACAGTGTTACCTACAATGGTAAGTCCAGACATATAAGTTTGAGACATGAATTTGTTAGGCAACTGATTCAAGATGGAGTCGCCACTATAACCTATGTGAGGTTAAGTAAAAACATGGCTGATCCTTTTACCAAGGGCTTGGCCAGAGAATTGGTAAGAATGACAACCAAAGAGATGAGATTAAAACCCTTTACTTAGTCACCTGTAATGGTAACCCAACCTGAACTGAAAAACCATCAGTATTGGGTTTAATTGGTAACAACAACTTACAACAATGTGACTGTTAGCACTGACATTGAGAAATTTCCCATCACAACATAAACAATATTGTTCGTTATGATGAAAGGTTGAGATAAATTATTGATGAAGCTTTGAAATGTGTCAAATAACGGAGCACATAGTGGAACTTCACCTATGTGAACATAGAAGTGGTGCCGCTTCTCATGAGAGTTTGAGTTTGATCTCGAGATTGTTCATGAAACCAGAAAAGAAGCACATGGCCATAACAGTGCTGAGCAAAACTTGAAACTCTTGCAGAGACCGGACATTTTTGTGTGTATGGGTGTCTCTGGTCTGTCTTGAGAGTAATTGGTTTAAGGTTTTACCACCAAAAACTTTGACAAGGCTCTGAGATAACTATACTAACAAGAGGTTTAAGTTGATAAACACCTTTTGAATGCATAACTGTGTCATATTAGTTTGGATTGAGAGAGAACTATGTAATTGATTAATCAATGTGGGGGATTGTTGGATTTTAATCTCATAAGAGATTAAATCCAATGGGTTTGATTGGTCAATTATATGAGAAATTGCACTTGCACACTTGATTGAAAAATCAGTTTTTCTCTTACAAAACCCAGTTTTGAACTTGTCCCACATTGGAAAATTATAAGTTTTGTTTTTAGTATTTCAATAGGAGCTGATTTACACTCCTTAGAATTAGTAGAGGAGAGTATGGGGATTCGATACTGCGCAACACGCGCGCACGCGTGTGTGCGGCGCAATGAGGCGCACTTTGCTCTCACCCGCGTGGCTCGCTATGGGCGACTTTGGTTTTGGTGCATTGCTGACCCTTGATCACCGTTGATGAGATCAACGGTCATAATTCGATCGGGTGTGATCAAGAGGCACAATTCAAAGTTAACAGTCACTAATTGTTAACTAATTTTTAAACAATCACAATGTTTGAAATTGTGACTGTTCAAGGTGCTTTCTCTAAACCAACACCTACATTTTCTTCATACCTCTTCACAAATTATTTAAGGAGCATGAGTCAGATTCCAAAACACACAATTTCTAAATTCACTCACTATCTTCAACTTTGCTGGTTGAATATTCTCGCCCAAGGCTCTATTGTATTCTGGGAACGAATTTGCTTGTAACGCAACAGCAAACTCAGTAAAACTGAGTGGGGGAAAATAACGTTCTAAAGACAGTGTTTTCAGACGCGCCTCAGAGCTTCTCCTCCAAAGTTACAGTGACCCCTGTTTTTTTTCTCCAACACTCACAACCCTCCAAACATAACTGGAAAGTATGATCAATGTGAATTGATCTCTTGGCTAATTCAGAGCAAGTGGGAAGGGCCCCTTATAGGCTAAGAAGAGTGCTATGAGCTGAAAAGAATTGATCTCTAATAAAGTGTTTATTGGCCTAAATGTATTAAGTATGTTCATGGAAGATAATTTGTACCATTTTTTTATTGCATTCGTGTTGTCACCAAATAAAGGAATCGGAGAGGAATGATCCTTGTCATGCAAGAAGGCCTCAAGTCATACAATTTCATTATAAACTGATAATATGGCTCAATATTCATTTTCTATAGATAACTTAGACATTTTTTGTTGTTTCTTATATTTTTAGGAGATGAGAGAACCGCCAAAGAACACAAACTAGTGGGTTGAGAAGAGAGAGAGAGTAGGTTGTAAAGGGAGACCGATCAGGGAATTTGAGGTCTTAATGCGGCAGAGTTTACACAAGATGTATGTAAGACCACTATAAGAAAAACGACCTGAGCCGGCGGTTTCAAGTTGGCGGGTCTTCAAGGCCGCCGCTATAGAAAGATCTGAGGTGGCATTCTTTCAAGGACTGCCGCCTAGAAAATTAAAATATAGAAGAATAAAAATTGAGCGGCGATCTTTAGAACTGAAATGACACTTTTTAAATTGAACCGATCTAAATAACCCGACGCTGAGAGATCCAAAAGCCAAAACTCCCACGTTCTGCTAATTCCCACGCGATCTTTAGAACTGAAACGACGCTTTTTAAATTGAACCGGTCTAAATAACTTAACGCTGAGAGATCCAAAAGCCAAAACTCCCGCGTTCAGCTAATTCCACTTTCAACATAATTCTAACGAAAAAGGGTTCTCTCCATAGCAGAAAACCAGTTGCAGTGGTGAAAGTAAGATCTCTCTCTCTCACACTCACTCACTCACTCTCTCTCTCTCTCAAAATATCGTCACTGCCTTCTTCTTTGTGGTTGATTCATTTGTGCTTCGACCTCACCCACATGTATTGTCTTTAGGGATTTCTGCCATTTGGGGGTTTTTTGCCGTCATCGTCAACGATTCTTAAGAGCAAGCACAAGAGGTATGTTTACCAAGCCGTATGTAAACATTTTTTTTTTTTTTTCATTTTGCTCCAACTGCATGTTAAAGGTCTGATTTTGATATGTATTTACAGGATATGAAATTTGTCTAGCAGAGTGTCTTGGATACGATTATTGACTTCTTTGGAGTAGCTTTTGGGAATGTGGGGGTGTTGGTGGTGGTGGGATCTTCGTTCCCATGTTTATCCTTGTGAAATCATCAACAACAATATCAAGATGTAAGAGATATGTTGTTATTGTTTCCTCTTAAGCTTTCTTTAGTAGTGTCATAGACCTGACTTGTTTGGAAGAAACTCTGCAATTATGTTAAACCCTTCCTGTAAAGGGAAAGAGTTGTAAATTCTTCTACTTTATAGAATTAGGAGAAAATTAAGTGGGAAGAAAAGATTTTCCAACTCAAATCCTTTCTTAAGATATGATTGTAATTCTCTGCTTTTCTAGATAAGTTTTGGTTGACTAATTTTTTAATCTATTACTGTAAGAGGATAGCTTACTTTTTTAAGTAATCCTGGTTCATCTGAGATTTTTTCTTTTTCTTTTTTTGAATTTATATGAGGATAATTTACATTTCAATTTGTCCTAATTCAAATGAGACGGTATTAAGAGGTTTCTTTAGGTAATCTTCTAATTTTGAGTCTTTGAGGATGTAATCGAGGCCTTTCCCTTGAGCTTCTTTCTTGTTCTTGGGTTCTTAATTACAGCACCTCAAGATACATTGTTTCTGTATTTCTTTCTAGTTCTTTGTATTCACATGCTTATTTAACTTATTTCTTCCTAAAGATATTTGAGAATCCTACCATTCTAAAATTTCTTCATATGAGAATTGTTCTTTTTTCTTCTCATTCAGGTGGTTTAGTTTAATTATTGAACTTTTATATGTGTTCATGTTTCAAAGATATATTAGAATTTTGGGTCTGACCATTCTATACTATAGATGGATAGAGATATTTTTATCATGTTCTATACATAATCAAGCAGGATTAAGACATAATTTATAGTTTTGGCTTTCTATTGATGACTAATTGCTGGATTATAATAAGAAATGGTGGTCAATGAAATGCTTTGAACCAAAAGTAAGAAACAAAATTGCACCTTAATAGTTTGATTTATTTTCAGATTTAAGAGGAAGAAAACAAATGATATTGGTCATGGAGTATTTCTTTCTTGACTATGAACAGCCTACTACTTTGTTTGTTGGCATGTCTTAATCTACAATTTGAAACCAACTTTTAGGGATCATGTTTGATAAAGAGTGCTTGTGATTGATGTTTGGAGTTTAGGATTTGTTCTTTTATTAGGGTTGAGAACCGGTTTAGGTTTCTTTTTTGACATTTTCCTGTAGTTCATATATGATATATAATATATCCATTTACCCTAGTTTTTGTCCCATCTTCCTTATTAGAATTATTGCCTCATTTATTCACTCTTGAGTTGACTTGGGAGTGTAGATTACAGTAAACTCTAGTTGGGTTGCATTTACTCAAAAGCAAATCAAGTGTTTGGGTCATATAGGACTAGCTAGGGGAGGTAGCAATAGGTTAGATCACATTCAGTTTGGTCATATTGGATCCAATAGGAGAGAGGAGATGAAAAATTTGCTCTTTCTATTATTGCTCATAGTACTTTCTATCATTTGGTTATGAACCATTTGGTTGGTCCATAAGAAAACTTGCGGTATGGTTGAAAAAACTGGGCCCCACTTTTGTCAAAGTTGCAAAAAAGTGACTTTTTGTAACCATGCAACCCATTTGGTGGTATTCTATAGCCTATTGCTTTTAGTTTTTTGAATCATGCAAACCCAAAAGAGAGTATCATGCTTGCATGAGTTTGGGTGTGGGCCAAGCAACTTGCCACCTGGGTATTATTATATAATACATGAAAAAAGCTTGTTAGTACCATAAAGTAGGGGAGATAATTGCAAGACCATGGGATTTGTGGTCCTGGAATCAGAACTTTGGAGGTTCCTGATTCCAATTGATCAATGCTTGCATTATGTTTTAAATCAGAACTTTGGAGGTTCCTAAAAGCTGTAATGGGGAAGCAAGATTCACATTCGATTATCTATGTGGTCTCCTGGTAGTATGTCTGCCCCTGTATGATAAAAATAGTATTATAGTTAATCTAACTCTTATTTGATCTTGATCTAATGAGTTATTTAAACATTGATCTTATAATTCTAGTGCTAATAGCAGTATTTTTGCTGCTAGTGAATGTTAATCCTTTTTCAAATGTCAGGAGATCTTGAGATGGAGCTCAATCTAGCTCAGATTGAAGATGTCTCTTGCATTGAGAGGATCTCAGGCGACTATGTAGCTAATCCCAAATAGTTTCTTATGATGGCCATTAGTTTTTTATGTTTTGGTTAGTTATGGTGGCTGACCAATCTTATTCTGGAATTCATAAATCTAGAAGCTGCAGACTTCAAGACTCAAGTTCCGGATTCAAATCCATATCCTAATTATCGAATCACATATAAAATTGATCGCCTTACAACGCGCCCTGCCTTTGACTCTACGGGCGAAACCCCGCCTATTCCTTTCTTTCTTGGTAAACTACTCGATCTGTATCTGGAACAGCACCTGGAGGATCTATCCATATACGGATCTGGAACTTAACCAATGAATGGGACCAGATCCACCAAGGAATATGAACAACAACYTATTTTTCCCGAACTATTATTCCCACTATCTAACCACGCCCTAAAGTGYGAGAAATTTCAACACCTTGCCTGACCAAAAATAGCCAAGTGCACCTTTGATCAGTTTTCGTTCATCTGTTATTGCATTGATCATGTCTTTAAATCCTTGTGCTTTGAAACAAATAATGTGGCTGTGGACTTGTGTTTAGCATCTGTATTTACTTAGTAGTCATTTATTCATAATAGATAATGATACTTAGCCTTTCTAAGGTAGGAAATAGAGAAGCAGGAGTTGCTGTTGGAATTTCTTTTGCAGCTACAGCAAAGGAAACAAGAAGCTGCTGATAAGTTGCATGATACCATTTGTTATGTGTCTTTGATATTGAAGAAGTTCTGAAGCAACAAAAGATGCTTAAGAAAAAAAAGGAGGTTTATACTTAGATCTGAACAAGGATGTTTTCAGCTGCAGGCTATGACAAAAATCCCTTTGTTTTTCTTTCTTTTACTTTTGAACCTTCTAAACTAGCTGCTTCATTTTCTGTCCATTGCTAGTATGCCTTTATGGATGCTACAAAATATTTTGAATTACTTTTGATATTCCAATTAATTGCTTAGAATTCAGCCCATGTAAATTTTAGTTACTATCCCTATCTTTATAGTTAAATACTTGAATATAATTCTAATATTTATATCTTTTGATTTGCAGGTTTAACCAATATGTTCAATTGGATATTGTATTTGAACAATGTATTTTGGATACTTTAATATATAATCTTTGAATTAATAGATTTCATTGATTTTTATCAAATGTTTTTTTTTTGCATTAAATAGGTATGAAAATGCTAAATCAATAAACAATTCAGATATCACAAAATGTCAGAATTAACATGGTATAATTGTATAAATAAAAATGAAAAAAAAAGAAATCTAAGCCGGCGGTCATGGAACTGCCGGTTTAGCCACAAACAACACCTAAGGCGGCAGTCATTTAACACCTAAGCCGGTGGTTCAGACTGCCACCTAAGAATATAAGGGAATTTGGCAGAAATCTAAGGCGGTGGTCTTTTGGTATCTAGCCAGCAGTCAAAACTGCCACCTGATTAATGCTAAGCCGGCGGCTCAGATGGCCGATCGTACTAAGGCGGCGGTCTTTTGCATCTAATCCGACGGTCCTAATCTAGGGCGGCAGCTGATAAGGGGGTGGACACTTGACTGTCGCCTTAGGTCTAAGCCGGTGGTCCTATGACCGCCGGCTTTGACCGTTTTTCTTGTAGTGGACTGTCATGAGGAAGGGTTCAAGCCTCCTCTATTTATAGAAATAGTTCATGTAAAGATAAAGGAAACTTTCTCTAAGCAGAAAAGTTTGTTATTCTACTAGGTTTGGAACAAATAAGTATAAGTAGGGTTTCACTACATGCCCATGCAAAGATCTTGGATTTGGGTTCACATCCTTCTCCTCAAGATCTATATATGAGCACGAGTGTAGCTATTGCCCCCTTCTAGAAGCCTATTGTGCCTTAGACATTTTATGGGAACGTTTATGCATTAATTTAACTTTACAACTTGAGTGTGGGAAAAGGTCACTATTATGATGTTGTAGACTATCTAATTTGCATTGGCGTATTTTGCCAAGTCAAGGATACGAATCACGGAATCAGTCCATGGCACCTCATACACAACTTGGGCACCTCGGTAGGGTAGATAGTAGCATTTCGTCCAGGGCCGACTTGTGGTACCTTGTTATTGGTCCAAGGGGCCTTGGTGTGATGGGTGACCTCTCTTGAGGACTTGCCAATCTATGGTATCTCGTTAGTACCGGTCCAAGGGACCTTGGTGTGAGGAGTGACCTCTTTCGAGGACTTACTGACCTGATTGAGGTTCAGGTGGTGGTTTGAGAGACGTGCTTGTTGACTTCCTCCTTGGGCATCCCACCATTTCCAGGTCCCTCGAAAGTCAGCTCCCATACCGAATGCTCCGGAGGAAGGCACAAAAGACTAGCTGCATGAGAAACTACCTTTGATGACTTCGGACTAGTCAGCCACATCTTCTTAGAGATCTCGGATGCGGTGCATGGAGCTCACACCAAATAATACCTATATAAAGGTCTCATTTCTAACTTAAAGAGGTATGCACAATTTAGCTATCACAACTCTCTACCTCTTTCACTCTTTAGCTCTCTCCAAAATCTTAAGTTCGTTGACTTAAGCATCAGAGTGCCCACCCAAGGTAAAGCAGCCCAGGCACTCTGATACTGTCTTTTTGTAGCTTGACCCGACGAACTTGCCAACTCGGCGTCCGAGCTACCCTCCAGTAGGGAGCTGCCAGATCGTGCATCATCAATTGGTGCAGTCTGTGAAAACCACTACTTAAAAGCTAGGTTCTTAACTCTCATTTTAAATTTGCACTCAAAGGTAATCAGCCCGAACGAGCCTCGTCAACTCTATTCACAAGGTTGTCTCTATAGGTCGGGCCCTTCGCGGCTCCCGTGGGAGTCGACAGCCAACAAATTGTGTAGTCGCATTTGCAAGTCAAGCCTTTCAAGGCTCCCATGCGAGTTGGCAACCTACAGATAGTAGGGCTACCCCCTCAGTTTGTGCTCCCTGTGGCTATCATAGGAGTAGATGGCCAGTGTCTCCGAGGGCTGACGTAGTGTAGCTGTGGCACTAACCTACTGTCCAACGCCAATAGGAACATACATATTGACGATGCTATCACAAGGGGGTAGGATCTGAATGACCAGCTTGGGCAAGCTTCTGCGATTTGTCCTAGATAGTCTCCCATCCCTAATTGCTGATCGAGCTCTCCATGACTCTCGTGAGACTTAGCAACTAGCTAACTATGGTGTTGTTTCATAGGTCGAACATTTCATGGTTCTCATGAGAGTAAGCGACCTGTAGACAGTAGAGCCACCCCCTTAAGGTGAACCCCCCTGGGCTCCAATAGGAGTGGACGACCAGTAGTTCCAGGAGTAGGTGTAGTACATGTCCGACATTGAGCCGTAAGCACAGACCCGAGAGAGCCACTCCCTTGTGATGGCATAGATGCAATCATGTTTTGTGCCTAGTTCCCAGATGCTTCAGGTGCACTTGCAGCCACATGACTACTGATTAGCTCGTGGGGTGAGTAGAATTCCTACATATGTCCAATTGAAGTTGCATAGAAAAGCTATTATAGAATGACTATCCTCTTTGGTGACCTAGTTAAACCAAACTCTAAGAGGAAACTAAACCACTTTTAAATTCAAGGCCCCCTCAAGCCAACCTCGAAATGCATTGGCAATAGGTAGACTGATATATGCAGGTCGGCCCCCATTTATCTAGCTCAACAACATTTTGACTTTGTTGCTACCACACTTGAATCGATCTCAAAGGACGTAGGTATCTCACCACCAACCTGATAAGAAAAAGAAATGGAGAGGAAGGGAAGACTTCAAAAGTTCCATTCAAGAGAGGATTTCATACAACCAAGGAAAAAGAGGACATGTTGCAACAAATTCAAGTATTACCAAACTCGAAGGCATGATGTACAAAAGTCTAAAAAAAGGAGTTTGCCACTAATCATCATTCTCGTCGTCGCCCTCACCATCGTTCTCATCATTGTCTACCGTTTTTGGAGTAGTTTCCTCTTCCTCGACCTCTCAGGTCAAATCCTCTAGGACCGACCTAAGCGAGATAGAGCTCAAGTCAAGGTTTGGGTACTGGCGTGGAAGAAAGTGGGGGCACAGTTTGAAGCCCCTCTTTAGAGAAGGTACCGCCGCTTCAATTCTCTCCTGTTCAAATTTCAAAGATCGGCGAAAGCGCTAAACAACAACTTTGACTCGGTGAATATCGTCAGAGTGCCTGGCCCACTATTCTTGAAGCTCACCGCTTAGATAGGAAATCTTCCCCTCAGCTTCCTCTAGCTTGTGGTTCATACTCGCTCTAAGGGAACATAATTGCTGATGGTCCTCCTTGGCATTGAGACAGGTTTCCTCTAGCTAAGATTGGAGGGTTTCTATGTTGACACTCATCTCGCAGGACTCACGCTTCGAAGCGGTGACCTAATCCAGCACGACTTAACCTAGTGACTTGATTTACGGACAAAAAAACAACTCGATAAGGGACAAATAAAGCAGCGGAGCAAGTGCCGTGAAGATGCCTACTTGCATGGCATTTTGAATAATCCGAGCATCGAGTTCAGAGGGATCTAGCTCATGATAAACGTGGACATCTTTAGGAAGGAGAATACTCCTTCCCATATGAAGCATCACATATGGGTCATGAATCCAATCAGTGATCAAGCAATTGACTCGAGGTACGAATGGAGAGATCTTTGGGCCCTAAGGAGTTGTCGCCTCATCGAAGTGAGACATGCTTGCCCGTTATACTAGGGCGACGTGAGCAGGGTTGGCCTGAATCGGGTTTCCACCCTCCTTCAGGTCAATCGCAGCATGGCAACCTTCTGCCGACCTCTCTTCGACCTCGCGGCTAGACTCACCAACAACCCTCCTTTTCTTCTTAGATGGCTTTCGTGTTGCATTTACGATAAAAGAAAAGCTAGTCCTCCTTGCAATCAAATGGAAAAGAAAATCAATCGAGATATGAATGGCAAGAAATAAAATTCGAAGGTAATGAATATAGTGTGACCTACCTGTGGGGCTAAGGTCGGCCTCGATGAGCATCGGTTCGGCTAGGAAATCGTCGACTAAGGAGAGTCATTCAATGAGGAGTTTAAGGTCATTCAACAACTCCTCGTCAAACTTGACTTCATACCATTTGCATTGGCTCTCCAACTTTGTCTTCTAGTTCGCAGTCTTGGATGAAAAACTACCTAGAAGCCTAAACCCAGGTCAGCCAACTAGAGCGGATTGACTTGACTAACATCTAGAGTAGGTCACCTCGGGCCTCATCTTCAAACAAGCCACACCCTTCGCTAAACTGGCCTCGGTTTTGAGTGCGGGGGCAATTGATGTGGGGTGATTTGACCCTCTACTAACCTAGTGACATGTGGCATCCGTCTTTGTCGCTTGACACCTCAGTGCCACGTAGATTGACACGTATCTCGCCAAGTCAAGGAGATGCATCTCGAAATCAATCTAGGGCACCTCATACACAGCTCGAGCACCTTGGCAGGGTGGCTAGCAGCACCTCTTCTAGGGCAAACCTGTGGTACCTCGTTGTTACCAATCCAAGGGACCTCGACGTGAGGAGTGACCTCCCTCGAGGACTTGCTGACCTTTGGTACCTCATCAGTACCGGCCCAAGGGACCTCGACGTGAGGAGTGATCTCCCTCGAGGACTTGTCGACCTGCAAGATATGTTCACTGACTTCCTCAGTGGGAGTCGGTGGCCAACGGCAACAGAGGGCTGAATCTCAGTGGATCGTGGCAGCAAGGCCACTCTGCCACTTACAATACCCCGTCGCGTATTTAAGTCGTCTGCAAAGGATTCTACCCGCCGCCCGGTGGGAATTGCGCTTCAAGGCGGCCCAC
>NW_010729324.1:53207-87930 GCF_000365185.1 Nelumbo nucifera
GAAAATCAAGAATCAGTCAGATAGGGTTGTTCGCACAATCCATCCTGCAAAACAGAGGTTAGATCACAGTTTGCAGTTTCATAAACTGCAAATCGCAGATAGCGATTCTCCCATCTGCGAAATCTCCTTCCTTGCGCCGCCATCTTCGATCCAAAATAAAAAAAATAGAAAACCTAATTTCTATTATAATTACATCAGATCGAATGCCTATACATTCAGTCTAAAAAAAAATAAAATAAAATTATTTTACATACCAAATGTAATAAAATAATCAAGAAACTGCAAAATCGTAGGTTCCCTGCGCCAATTAAGATTTCGATCTTCATGTGTACGAACAGCCCATAAATCAAGAAAATCATAAAGAACAATTCTAAATAATAATCAGATTTATAAAATTTAATTTCAGATTAATCGCCCATTAACTAGAAACAAATTTTCTAGAAAAACCTTATATCTGCGCAAATCGGGTAGAACACCTTCTGCCCATTTGTGCAGGTTCAAATTTGATCCAATTCGGTTCAATCTGAAAACAATGAAGGGATGAGATATCCATCGTATGGATGCCCGAATCTTGCGGAATAGAATAGGTGAATTTCAAAAATTTTTCTCCATCCTTCTGGGAATCGTATTCCCTATTTTAGAAAAATCATATTTTTCAAGGATCAATCTTGAACCATTAACCGAACCAGATCTGAACAAAAGTAGTAGGTGAGGGATATACCTGATACGGAGAAATAATATCTCCCAACGAAGGTGTTCACGCCCAAGGAATGATCCAAACACTACTCCCACTGAAGATGGCGCAGTGCAGGATGGAGCAAAATCAGCAGTGTTCTTCCCAAGAACCCAATCCTTCGCAAGAATTAGCAAGACGGAACGTGAGCACAGCTTCCTATCAGTCCCTTCACAAGGAACTGATATCAAGATCCAATCTTGATATGTCCCACTGAACTGGAGATCGAACTGGCAAGTGTGGCGGCGGCAGGAAGGAGGCAACAAGAGAGAATTTTCGCAGATGTGCTGAATTCTCTCTTCTGTGATTTCAACTCTGAAGACAGGTGTGATATTGTTGTGTCTAAAGGCTGCCACACCCTCCTCCTTTTATAACCTTAAAGGGATTAGCTCCTAATCCCATTAGGAGTTGCTGATCCAAATCATATTTGGATCAGAATTCCCTTTAAGTGATAAGGGTAAACCTTTATATAATCTGCAGATTAGTTAAGCCTTCTCCAAATCTCTTTAAGAGGTTTCCAGATTTAAATCATATTTAGATCAGGACTCTCTGAGTGGATAGGGTTAAGACCCAATCCTATCTGCTAATCCAATCTCAGAATTCGCCCCTTATTTAACTGATCAAATCAGCCCAGTTCGAAATGGGCTTTAGGCCCAATAAGTTATGTGCTCACTTAGCCTTCCAAACTGTTGCCCAGTTGGGCTTCCTTGTATGGCATGGGACCCAAACATTGATCTACACATCAGCCACATGTGTTCAGCCCAAGCCTTTGTTACAAGGTCTGGCCGAATACACTGTTATGACAGTGCACCCCCTGAAACCCATCACATGGGCTCTATGGCCCCAACACTTACCCTAAGTGGTCCCTGGGCCAAGCCACCTTGTAACACCCAGGGACTGTGGGCAGATTCAAGATTAGCCCATCAGGTATTACCCTAAATGGTCTTACACTTAACCTCTCAGCCCATAATGATCAWACACTGCCCGACAAGAGAGGACCTCTCCCTCGGCTGCAAGGAATAGTGTTGCATTCTCTACTCACATGGATCCCGGGAATTAAAACCTTTTGCAAACAATTAGAAACCGTAATACATATATATTTTTATATCTCATATAAAATATATTATGCAAAAGAAATATCAACGATTGAAATCGGTTGCCAGCAATCTTGGTTTCCATCAGAGAGAGTGCATCCCCGATCATTACCTTTGTCCGACAAAGGGGCTGATCCTGTCACTATGATCACCCACTCAGATGAATTCTCAGACTATCCCAACATACCTAGGTTTTCTCCCCCGCTAAGGATCTCACTGATTGGCATATCAAAGACCACCCAATCCGACACCTAGTGTAGTATCATAATCGAGTCTAAGGGTCAGGTGTAACTTTCCAGTTTTGCCCATCAATCTCCAAGGTCCAAGGCAATACTAGAAATCTGGTCTGGTTCAAATATTCAATTAATCCTACACTGCATGTGCCTTGGGAATCACCGTGGTGGCTAAGACAGACCACCCCAACATTTGGTAGCACACCAGTGTTAGCCTTGGCAGTATAAATCTCCCCAGACTTATCCAATGGCTGTGAACATTCTAAACTAACACGAGTCTCATAAGTGTCCATTTTAAGGGTATTACACAGAAATACACCACAGGAACATGAATCAAATATGTACTTTATTCATTTATAATAAATTCATAATGTACATCATTCTGATTGGAGCTAAGAGCATACAATTGTCTAACAGTGGGACACAAACATTGCTCTACACATCACCCACATGGGTTCAGCCCAGCCTTTGTTACAAGGCCTGGCCGAATTCACTGTAGGAGATAGTGAACCCCTGAGTCCATCGCCATGGGCTCTTAATGGGCCCAACATATACACTAAATGGTCACTGGGTCCAGCCACCTTATGAAAACCCAAGGACTGTGAGCAGATGCAAGATTAGCCCATCAGGTATTATCCTCAATGGTCTTACACTTAACCTCTCAGCCCATAATGATCAAACAATGCCCGACAAGAGATGACCTCTCCCTYGGCTGCAAGGTACAGTGTTGCACTCTCTACTCACATGGATCTCAGGAAATAAAACATTTTGCAAATATTTTGAAACCATAATATATATATATACTATGTATATATATATATATATACGTATATTTCTATATAAATATATTTTGCAAAAACAAATCTCTACCTTTGAAATCAACTGTCGGCAGTTTAGGTTTCCATCAAAGAGAGTGCATTCCCCGACCATTCACTTTGTCCGGCAAAGGGGCTGGTCCTGTCACTATGATCACCCACTCAGATGAATTCTTGGACTGTCCCAACATACTCAGGTTTTGACCCCCTCTAAGGATCTCACTGATTGGCATATCAAAGACAGCCCAATCCGACACCTAGTGCAGTACCATAATCGAGTATAGGGGTCAGGTGTAACATTCCAGTTTTGCCCATCTATCTCCAAGGTCCAGGGCAATACTGGAATTTGGTCTAGTTCAGGGTTTCAAGAAAACCCCCACTGCATGTACCTCAGGTCTCACCCTGGCAGCCGAGACAAGCCACCCCAACCAACTTGGTGGCACATCAGTATCAGCCTTGGTAGGATAAATCTCCCAAAATCTATCCAACGGCTGTGAAGATTCTAAACTAACACGAGTCTCATAAGTGTCCAGTTTAAGGGTATTACAAAGAAACACACCACAATGATACGAATCAATTATGTACTTTATTCATTTACAATAAATGTCGAAAGATACATCAATCTGATTGGAGCTAGGGGCATAACTTTCTAACAGTCTCCCCCTTTAATAGATAGAAAGTTAAGGCAATCAAGAAAGGAGTTCTTTCCTGTTAGGAAAGAGGATCTTTACTATTAGGAAATGAGATCTTTCCTTTTGTTTGACTATTAAGGGAGCATTATTAGAGAATCCTATCCCTGTTGGATTCTCTTCGTATGTGACCCTTTTATACTGACGTGGCATAGGTGACATCATCGTTCGGTAGGTCGATTTTATTAAACCCACGTGGCGCCTTGTCACGATCGTCGCTCAAAATTACATGTGTAGTCAATATCTAAGCCCAGTTCTTAATGAACTGGGGTCTCATAGTGGTCTAGGGTTTATCATAAGATTGCGCTCATATGAACTTCCTCGCCAGTCTAGATGTGTATGAGGTTCATCGCAGGGCCGCATGTGTTCGGGGTTCATCGCGGGATTGAATGCATATAAGAACTCATCGCAGGTTCAACTTGAGTCAATTTTGGGTTTGCATTAAGCATAGGTTCATCACAATCGTGTAATGAGCTGTGGGTTTATCGCAAGCCTACGATGTACTATAAGTTCATCACAGAGGAAAGATGAGTTATAGACTAATTGCAAATGTCCCTATGGTATTAGTTTAGTGTTTTTCATGCCCTAAAGGACTAAGCGAGCGCTATGTACCTATAGTGACCAACAGTGTGCAGTGGAGGCAACTCATCCCCTCGCAGGCATGGCATGTCTTATTCTATGGCCTAGTGTCATTGCCAACCTGGACCGATCTAGTGAGGTGCAAGTTGTGGCCTATCACCTCGACAGAATCCTTTGTCAGTTCGGGTATGACAACTTGGGTGTGCAATTTCTACAATCTGCATGGGAAGATGTGTTTTGGACCCGGTGGCACAGATTGACATTCCCAGGGATTTCACGGTTCCCTGTTGTGGGGTACAAGAGGGTTGAGGTTTGTAGGTCCCTCCATTTGGCTTATATGTGCTCCTTATTCGGTGGGTTTCAAGTGTTTATGTCTGTGACCCCCTGTCCTCATCACGTCATGTCTCCCCCTTTGGGTCATGCAATGGACTAGGGGTAGGCACTGAATCCTCCTCAATTGAGTCCTCCAGCCGCAATCACGAAAGAACAAGAATTTCTGGGCATTGCTCAAAAAGGTAAGTGCCCAACTCTGGAAAAAGGCAAAGGCAGTTGTCCTACTACCAAGAAAGCTCGATCAGCGAGGGTGCCTCATTTTTTTGTTCCACCTATAACATTGACATGGTGTGAAACTGAGTCTGATGTTGCATCATCTTGGGCAGAGGAAGACCTAGGTAAGCACTCGCCATGAGCAAATCTTGAAGAATTCAGATAGGGACCTCCAGCCCCAACTCCCTAAGGTAACGGATGTGGCTGAAACAAAGTCAGTACAGTCAGCAATGTCAGTTCCTCTTGTTGAGGTTGTTTCTATTCGTGTCATTGGTGGGCGTGTGAAGAAAATGGCTCCCCACCCACGTAGGAGGGAGCACAAAAGAGTTGATTTGGTAAGATGTTATAGCTCTGTAATGTATTTGGTTTACTTCTGTTGTCATTATTAGGTCATGGCTTGTACTAATCTTTTTATAGTTGTTTGTGTTGAAGCGGGTGGAGGCCGATGATGCTCAGCCCGACGTGGAAACCACATAAGTCCTGTCTGAGGGCGTTGTAGGTGAAATGGTATAGATATTGTGAGTATTTATCTGATTCTTTAGTATGTTTCATTTCCTTGTACTAATCATGTGTTATTTATTTCATTGTAGGGGGTGTGCGATGTAAATCTCTCTGCTGTCCCAGTTTTGCCTATTTTCCAAGGGTCAGGGAACACCTGAAGACCGTCCCAGTGACCTTGGGGGTGCCAAAGTAATTGAGAGCATTGTTGTCAATGGCACAACACCAGTCTCTGTTGTGCAAGAAGGACAAGAAACCCCTCTGGATTTATAGAAGCAGCCCCCCAGTGAGCTAGTGGGCCAAGCCGAAGTTGCCCAAAAGGATCTTCCAGCGGTTAAGACTCTTGAAGGTCCGGTCTCTAGGTTTGGGCAGCCTGCTGAAGGAGAATGAGAACAAGTGTCAGCTGAAGTGCTATCTGAGCCAGCGCATGAGACAACAGTAGCAGACATGCATCATGAAGAAGAGGTGCCTACTGCTCCCGTTGAGTCTGAGGTTATTGGAGATGTACCGGCAATGGGCTTGGAAGCTCAACCCGAAAGTGAACCTATAGGTTTATGAGATAGCATTGACACCTGAGGTTCTGTCGCATGACGAGTGCAGCAAGAGTTTAAGGAGTACTATGAGAAGCATGAGGTCATTCCTCCAGGCTATGTCGTCATGGACCCGGTTTCTATCCAAGGTCTTCGTAGAAATGAAAAGTATTTTGTATCAAGTTTCATAGCGAAGGCCTCTTCCGTCATTATTCAAAAGAGTTGGTTGCCATCTGCTGACATTCCTCTAGTGGTTATAGGGATGTCACTGAATACAATCGTGGGGATGATATATTGTATCATGGGCCAATCCATAGATGAGCTTTCATGGTCTAGATTTTCTTAAGGGCTGAGGACTTGTGAGTCCTTTTTTGCTTTCGGTTTCTAAATGGACTAGATCAAGGAGCGGGTTGTTTTGTTGGCCCATGTGTTTTGGAAAGCTGGTCTCTAGGGGTCTCAGTGTCTCTTTGCTCAATCTCTAAAAGATGTCTACCAGCACCTCAAGGTGTTTGAGTCAAATCTTTCGAAGGTGACTGAAAAGTTAAGATCCCCTTCTTGATGAGTGTGGTCGTCAATGTAAAATAGTATCATAGTATGAGGCGGAGCAGAATGAGCTATTAGATTTTGAAGTGCGGAATTAGAGTTTGGTAGAGATAGGCAACATGAGGAAAGAGTGGTATGCAGTGTGAAATGTACATGAATTCGACATCATATAAATTACTCAGACTTTTGTAATGAAAGACCATTTTTTATTTTACTCTTGTGTAGTCTATCTCAAATTTTGGTTAATTGTGTCCCTTTATAATTTTGACAATATAGGGTGTTGGGGGGTTTGTTTGAATGAGCATAGTTCTAGTAGGTCTTAGTAGGCCGAACATGATGCCAGTAGGCTATGCAAGCCCTGTGTTGGTGGGTTTTGTAACTTTTCACTTTAGCACCACTGTGTGGCTGAAGTTACAGCGCAATTACTGTGCTTAGATAGTAAAAAAAAGAACTATAGGTGAAAAGGTTGAACTTCATCATGTACAAGAAACTTGAATACTATCCCTCTTGACAAAATTGAATCTTATTGCATTTGAAGGAATCAAGTGTTATCGCACTTTCGGAAAATCAGAGTATACCGCGGTTTAGCAAATTAAATATTTAGACTTCATCGCACACACGAAAGTAAAATCAAGAGTTCATCACATGTGAAGAGTTTAATGCATGCGCTGAACTTAAGTACTATCGTATGAAGAAGAGACGGATTTCTTCGCACGTGGAAAAGTTAGGTACTATTTTGTGAGGAGAGATGGATGTCATCGCATATGTCGAGGTTAAGTACTTGGGCATGGAAAAGGATAATTTTCATCGCATAAGAAAAGTAAAATTGTATTGCACTCATAAAAGCCAGAACTTGCCACGGTAAGAGAATTAAGCATTACCACACAAGGGTTAAGTGTCACTATGTGAAGTATCATCACATCGTTTAGGAAAGAGAATACCCCCGTGTGTAAGTGGCTTAAGTTCATCGCGTGTTGAGAAAAATATCATCACATTCTTAAGAGGGTGCATTTCGAAGAGAAATGAATGCTATCCAACTAGGATGGCTAAGTGTCATCACATTTACAGAGATTAGATTGAGTCACCCCTAGTTTCGCTAGGGTAGTCCATTATACATAACAAGATGAATGCCAATGTCTAATGCTATCAAAAGTCCTCCAGAGGATGCCAAGGTGATGATACATATTCGGGAAGAGAAAAATGTCCAGGCTTTGTCATCGTACCTTGTGTCTGACATGCTCTCCCTGGAGTTTCCAAGGTAATTCATCGCAATTCTGAATATTACCTGTTTTCTTTTGCCATCGCTCCTGGGGTTGCTAGGGTATGTAAGAGTGCACCTAGGGCTGCTAGAGCCTTCGCATGGAGCATGCAGCATCCTGAACAAACCAAGGTGTGTAAGTGTGCGTCTTGGATTCCCAGGGCCTTCGCATGGAGTATGCGGTATCCTGGGCGGACCAGGGTATGTAACTATGCACTTGGAATTGCCAAGGCCTTTGCATGGAGCATGCGGCTTCCTGGGTAGACCAGGGTATGTAAGTGTGCGCCAAGGGTTGCTAGGGCCTTCGCATGGAGCACGCGGAATCTTGGGTGGACCAAGGTATGTATAATGTATATATATATATAGTAGACATAATGAGGGAACAGTCATCGCACAGTTTGAAGGCAACAATATGTTTAAAATACAACATCCTCTTGTTTAAGACTGAATATGTATACAAAGAATTCATGACATGCTCTGTTTTGTGTACAATATATCTTTCATATACAAAGACATACGACAAACTATTCATTCAGAACTGCACAAAAAAAGAAGAGGATTCACAAGATGCTTCATTTTAACTACAAGTACACATAACATGCTTTTCTATCAAAGTTACAACACTAATCATAATATGGTTTCAACCAGTTACCATTCACAGTCTCATCTTGTTCTCCTATGTCTATAGTCTTGAGTACATACTATCCCGATGGGTGAGCTTCTTGGATTATCTAAGGTCTGAGTTAGGTGCAAATTTGCTTGCTGATTTACCCTATTTCACATGGAGTGTTGTTTTAAGGACTTTATCGCCCTCTTTGAATTTTCTGGCCTTTACTAATTTGTTGAAGTTAGAAGCCATGGTTTGTTTGTATTTGATTTGTTTTTACAATGACTTCTCTTTTCCTTCCTCAATGCAATCTAATCTATCTCTGAGTAGATGATCCATATCCTCTATTTGGAACTATTTTCCCATTGCGAAGGCTACACGGGCTTACATCATCTATATTTCTGCCGATAACATAGCTTCCTAGCCATATACTAATGAGTAAGGGGTTGCCTATGTGCTTTTCCTAACTGTTGTGCGATAAGCCCAGAGTGTTTCAGATAGCTTTTCCAACTAGTCTTTTTGGTTTTCTACTACCATCTTGCTCAGCACCTTTAACAAGGTTTTGTTCGTTGCTTCTACTTTGCCCATTCCCTTGTGGGTAGTAGGTTGTGGATATGCCCAGTCTCGCCCCATACTATCCCAACAGGTCCTGGACTCCCTGATTCTTTATGGATAGTCTATTATCTGTCAAAATTCTCATTGGGACCCAAACCGGTGGACTATATGTTGCCTAAGGAACACAAATTCTTCTTAAGGGTATGGCCTCCACCCATTTGATGAAATAGTCTGCGGCCACTATAATGAAACAGTATCCCCAGGAAGGTGGGCATATATTTCCGATTAGATCTACCCCCCATGTGTGGAAAGGCCATGGTGTAATGATGGAATGGAGGTCATTGGTTGGTCGATGTATTCTTTCAACATGTACTTGGCATTTGTGGCACCTTCGTACATGCTTTTGGATGTCTTCTAGCATGGTAAGCCAGTAGAAGCCTAAGTGCAGGATATGATTGTATAAGGCCATCTGTCCTTGGTGTGGGGCTGGTTTTGAGTTGTGGGCCACATCTAGGGCTTCTTTTACCTCCTCACTAGCTAGGCATCGCAGAGGTTTTCTAGTGTAATATTTTCTATAGAGCACTCTATCATTAAGGTAGAATCTTTTGGCTTTGGCTAAGAATTTTCTCTTCATAACTGCGTAGACAGGTGTGATGTTGTTCTCGATGTAATCTATATACATGTTTCTTCAATCTGCTTCATCAACTGTAAGACACTCATTACTGTCCGCTTCTGGGATGCACCTTTCACATTCATTTTGCACCTTGGCTGCATCTGCCTTCATTGTTGGCCAGTAGTAACCCAACCTTTGCAACCTTCTATATAATGTGTTGGTTATGTCTCCATAATAGGTTCTATGACTTTTGTCCAAGACTACTTCTGCCTCTTTAGGCCCTAAGCACCTTGTTCTAACTCTATCTACCAATCTGTGGTATAACATCCCGTTCACCAATTGGAACCTGAGTAATGTCTTTCCATCTTGCATTACCTCTATCGATTTGTGCAGCTTTTGTATCACACAATGTCTCCAATCCTCTATTGTTATTTCATCCTTCTTCTCTACCCAGTGCCCCAATATCTCAGTTCATGCTTCRTAGTGCAATTGGATGGTAACGTTGATTAGATTTTTACTTGGCTAAATTTTTTATCCCAAAGTGGCTAATGCATCGGTGTACCTATTTTTGGCTTTGTTCTAGTGTTCGTAGGTCATTTCCAAGTCCCTAGTTAATCTTTGGATCAGGGTTCTATATGGAAAGATCGTCAGTTCCTTAACTATGGTGTTGCCATCCATCTGTCCAATCACTAGTTTTGAATCTCCTACTACTTTGACCTTCTTGCCTCCAAAGTCCCTTGCTACCGTCAGTCACAATACTAAAGCTTCATATTCGGCTATATTATGCGAACAAGGGAACTATAGTTTGAATGAGTAGAAAAAGGTGTCGCCAATGGGCGAAGTCAATGTGACTCTGGCTCCGACTGAGGTGCTAGTGCTACTTCCATCGAAAGTCAAGGTCCACTCCCCATCCTCAACTACTACAATGACGGATAGCTCTCTAGGCACCTCTTTGGAAATGGGAAAACTGACATCTATGGGGAAGGTGGCTAAGAGGTCTACCACTGCCAGGCACTTAATGGCTCTGGGTTGGGTGTACTCGATTGTATACTCGTTAAGTTGCATCATCCACTTGACCAATTGGTGTGTCCGGAAGCATGTCGTTAAGCACTTTGGAACATCAGTTTAATATTTATAAAATTTTTCTGATTCTCAAACAATTACAAATGCAGTAAAAGGGTGAGAGTGGGTCGTATTAACAGGGAATCGAGGAAAAATTTAATACATAGTCAAACCCGGACAAGAGAACACAAGTGGGAGTTGCAGAAATATAGAAATTAATTAATTAAACTGAAAAAATAGAATTTGAACATTGCCGCAAATTAAAAGTGCAGAAAAATAAATAAATAAAAGAAATTAATTAAAATGTCTATAATCTGATCAGAGGTAGTAGTCTCTAGATCTCTCTTTTAACCCTCGAACTTCTCGAGCTAGGCCTTCCATCTTACCTGGCCGAATTCCAGATCTATAGAAAAGAAAATGAAGATCAAACGAAAAGAAAATAAATTGCAAAAAGAAAATAACGGAACTGGAAATGGAAGAATGAAAATTAAAATTAAATCTAATGGTTGTGATTCGAATCAAGAGGTGGCAATAGTGGCTTTGGCGAACTGCAAGTAGGAACCCCTCCTCTTGCCTGGGCGTCCTCATCTTCCTCTACCCTTGAACTTCTCAAGATCTGCCTTTCGTCTTACTTGGGGGCAGAATCCAACCCTTTCTCAAGAGCCATTGGGTCCTTTTTATAAAGAATGGTGGATACAACTAGGATTAGAGAGAAAGAGGGGGGCGACAGCTAGGTTTTAGCAAAGATATGGGTGCCCTAGGGTTTTTAATGGAGGGTTAGGATGGTTTTGGGGTGATCCTAAGGCTAAGAATAGAAGGAGAGGGCACCCAATATTTTGTAGGGCTGAGATTTGGGCGCCTAGAAATAGATGGTGGAGATTGAGGCGCCTAGGGCTGAAACGTTGAGATTAAAAGAGGTGGGCGGCACCCTAGAGTGGATGGTTGAGAAAGAAGATGGAATGGAGGGCTGAGATCTAGTGGTTAGGGGATGAAAGGTGAGGATTAGCAGTTAGGTGAAACCCTAGGGCTTAAAAGCTACAAAAAGAGTGCCCTAGAAGCTACAAATGTCATTTTGGAGGGGGAAGTTTTTCAATTAATTCAATTTTAGCTCTATCCACTTCAATACCTTTAGAAGATACTTTGTGGCCTAAAACAATTCCTTCCCTAGCCATAAAATGACATTTTTCCCAATTAAGAATAAGGTTAGATTCCTCATATCTTTTAAGCACCAAAGACAAACTATGCAAGCATGCATCAAATGAAGATCCAAAACAGAGAAGTCATCCATAAATATCTCCATAAAATCATCAATGAAATCCGAAAATAGAGACATCATGCATCTTTGAAAAGTAGCAGGAGAATTGCACAAACCAAAAGGCATTCTCCTAAATGCAAATATTCCATAAGGGCATGTAAAGGTAGTTTTCTCATGGTCTTCAGGAGCAATGGGAATTTGGTGATAACCAGAATAACCATCAAGAAAACAGTAAAATTCTTGACCAGCAAGTTTTTCAATCATTTGATCAATAAAGGGAAGGGGGAAATGATCTTTTCTAGTATCATCATTCAATATCCTATAGTCAATACATACTCTCCAACCTGTTACTGTCCTTGTAGGGATTAATTCATTATTTTAATTTTCGACTACAGTGGTCCCTCCTTTTTTAGGTAAAACTTGCACAGGACTTACCTAGAAAGAATTAGAGATAGGAAAGATAATACCTGAATCAAGCCATTTTATCACCTCTTTCTTTACTACCTTTTTCATATTAGGATTTAACCTCCTTTGGGGTTGCACCATATGCTTGAATCCTTCTTCCATCAAGATTTTGTGCATGCAAACTGATGGGCTTATTCCTTGAATGTCACCAATGCTCCATCCAATTGCCCTTTTGTGTTCCCTAAGCACCCTTATCAACTTTAGTTCTTCAAGACCTGTCAAGTAAGAAGAAATAATCATAGGTAAGGTAGATGAATTTCCCAAATAGACATATTTTAAATGCGAAGGAAGAGGTTTAAGTTAAAGAGTAGGAGGCTTCTCAATTGATGTCCTCACCTTTGAAGAAGAAGGAGAAATATCCAAAGGCAAAATTTTTTTCTCTTTTTGTCACGAATCCTCTTTGCTTTTCTCCCAAATAGCCTACGGCCTTCATAAGAATAAAAATTATCATATTTGTATCCCTAAATATTCAGTCTTTTATACTTAATTAGTACTTAATTGGACTCATTATTCTTGTATTTCGATTCAGGGCATGAAAAAAGGCGTCAGGAGAAAAATAAGCCTAATCGGATAATTTTGCATAGTTTTGACATACTCGGATTGCATCGAAGTAAATATCGGGCCCGAAGTCTGAGCAAATTCGTAGGGAAGCCCAATATGAATACAAGAATGAGGAAACTACAAAGAGTCCTATCAGATTTAATTTTCTGATGTAATTCTAGAAAGATAAAGGAGATTGAGATTAGTAGATAAGAGATAGGATAGGATTAGATCTAAACTAATCATTAGGAATTAGGACTTTCTATTTTTGAAAAATAACTCCAAAAAGGAGTTGGAAACAGCCCCTCCTTCTAAAGCTATATAAAGGGGGGGGGGGGCGGTCTAGCACCAGGCATCAATCAATCTCTGGAGAAATCAAGGAGAAATCCTCCAAGAGAGCTTCAACCTTCAAGAACGCAGTCGGCAACGTAGGAGGAGAAAAGGAGGAAGGCGGCGGCAAGGAGAAGAAGTTCATTGATCTCAACCTCAAGGGGCGACATCATGAGTTCTTTCTTATACCTTGTTTGTTTAATTTCCTTTGTCACGAACTAATCTATTTGTAGCTAGGGTTGTGGAAAGCCTAACCACGACCATGGATTGATTTTTATTTAATTCAGCCAAGTTGTTTTTATTTTCATATTATCTATGAGTTAATATGTGTAATGCAATTAGGAGCTTGGCCACCTCCTAGTTGATTTGGTTTATACGAATGAACCAGTAGGGGAATTCATATAAAAGACTAAATAATTCATAGTGTGAATTGAATAGTATATAGGAATATATATACATGATTCATCTTATGACATAGGTTTTTCATAGAACTTAATGCACTTTCTATCTCGAGAACTCTAGTCGAGGGATCAAAGGGTTACTTGATAGAAGTAGGTCTGATATATCCTATGAGGGAATATCAGATAAATTAGGAAAGACTTCAGTTTATAAAATAATAAATCATCTTGGTTAATTTAATAAATTGATGTTCATTGGGATGGTTAGGTGGACCAATAGTCCTAGTGCTTTCAATTAAATCGTTGCAAGTTCAGTCATTGATTGCCTTTGTTTTCATTTTTGTTCTTTCTTTTTCTATCTTTAATTTTCAGTAGTTCCTATTGTCAGAATTTGGTTGTTCAAATAATTGAGGGAAGCTATAGTTCTAATACTTATTTTGTTAAATCCCCATGCGAACGATATCTTTATACTACTTGATAACTAGTGCACTTGCTAGGATTATATATTATAGCTATCAGGCCTCCTTATGCTTCTCATCTAAAATTTGTTCATTCACATCAAAAGAGTTAGCCATGCAATTTTCTATAGGATCATCTAACCTAAATGCATGAAATTTTCCTTCTACCAAATCATTAATGCAATCTATCATTAAGACTTATTTTTCATCATTGGAATGTTCCATAACCTTAAACACATTAAAAATAACTTCCTTATCATTAATCCTAAGGCTAAGTTTTCCTTGATAAACATCAATTAAAGCTCTTCCTGTGGCAAGAAAATGTCTCCCTAAAATTAGGGGCATATCATAATCTTCTTCCATGTCCAAAATGATGAAGTCAACAGGAAAAATAAATTTATCTACTTTTTACCAAAACATCTTCTACTACTCCACTTGGATATTTGATACTTCTGTCAGCCAATTGAAGAGAAACAGTGGTAGGTGTTGGATCCTTCAACCCAAGCTTCCTGAAGACAGAAAATGGCATCAAATTAATGCTTGCACCGAGATCACATAAAGCCTTGTCAAAATTAATTTCACCAATGGTGCACAGAATAGAGAAGCTCCCTAGATCTTTGAGTTTTGAAGGTAATTTATTTTGTAGGATTTTCGAGTATTCCTCATTAAGATTTACCATCTCAAACTCCTCCAATTTTCTTTTGTTTGAGATTATTTCCTTCAAGAATTTGGCATACCTTGGCATCTGAGAAATAGCATCAAGAAGAGGAAATTGCTTATCCAAGTTAGCTTTAAGAAATCTTTTAGGAAAAGGAAGAGGGGGTTTGTAAGATTTTAAATTAAGAGTAGAAGAACTTCCCTTTTTCTCCATTGATGACTCACATCTCCTTCTTTGGCTTCTAGGTTTCGGATTTCTTCCTCTTTTACCTGTTCATCATCTTTTTCTTCTTTTCCACTTTGCAGAGTAATGGAGATCGAGGTGCTGGCCAAATGGCTCAAGATAATATTCCCAAATATTCTCAAGATCATTTGCAAGGAATCGGTGGTCCAATGACTAGGGCAAGGACAAAGAGGATGAAAGAGGTTTTACAAGGCTTAATCATAAAAGTGCATGACAAAGAAGTTGTTCTAGAAGATTCTAAGACTGTTCCAGAAGTTTCCAAAGCATTCACCAAGGAAAATCATCTATCTATATGTGTAAGGTGATGTGCAAGGCTTAGATCTTGAAAAAAAAAAAGCTTGGAATCCATGACATAAGACCAAGCCGCATGGATATGATAAGAAAAGGCCCAATTTACATGCAAAGATGTATTGATGGGCTTGTTTTGTCTTGTTGGGCTTGTTTTTATCTTGTTTTGTTTATTTTGACTTTTCTATGCTTAGTTGTCGTTAGTTATAGTCTTTTAGAAAGTTTCATATTTCAAAACATATTTGCTTTCCTAAATTAAAGGGATCCTCATCAGTTAGGTGTTTCCTGATAAGATAATCATTAGTTAGGAGTTTCCTTATAAGATAATGATGTTTACATGCCTATATAAAGACCACAACTATGTAAAACGAAAATCATCAATAATACAGTGGTATTTTCAGCAAGCTTAGCTTCGCCTTTTTGTGTTCTTGGTAGAATACAATATCTTGACTTATCAAGGGAGTGATCAACCTTTGTGGCGTCTTCAAGATTGGATTCTTGAAAGACTTAGTTTTCTTAAGGTTTTAATCCGATCAACTACAACTTGTTTTCTAGCTCCTGGGTGTGCATAACAACTTGATTCAAGAGTTCCTAGAACAGGTCATCTAGTGGGTTCTTATCATTTGGTATCAGAGCTTTGGTTCTAGAAACAGGTTACTTATCCTTTGATCATCCTTGTTTTGTATTTTTCTTTGATCTTTGTGCATTTCTTGTGTTTTTCCTTGCATACTTTCTTTGAATTATTCCATTCGGCTTCTTTGTGTTTTTGAATAGAGTGAATTCTATTTTGTGTGTTTAGTTTGGCAAAAAAAAAAAAAAAAAGAGACAGGAAAGAACATCCAATTCAAAAAAAAAAAAGAAAAAAGAAGAAGAAGAATGAGGAGGAGTCAGATTGCAGATCTAATTTTTAATCATTTTCCCAGCATAAATGGGATTTCTTGAATTGCAAGATCATAATCCTATAAGTCATAACGAGTTCTCCTTTCCTTTTTGGGTTTGACTAGTTGACTGTATAATCATTTTTTGAGTTGGGATTTCTTTTCCTTAAACAATTGTCTTAATATATTAATTAGTACTAATCCTTATCAAATAAGGATTCTTGTGTCTAAATTAATTTAATTTCGTACTCCATTGTGTAAGGTTGTTTTGTGTATTCTAATGATTTCTTTTGCATGTCTTTTGCTTCCTTTTGAAGTGTCTTATTTTTTGGCTCATATAATTGATTTTTTCCTTCCTTATTTCTACCGTTTGCCTCAACTAAGTTTTTAAAGTTCTGATTTTGAGATTTGCCACCATCTAACCAATTGCTCCTTGAGATTTATTGATTTTGATAAGAACATAAAGGGGGCTGGCTTGAGTGAAAAAAAAAAGGAGGCAAAGAGATGTGAGATCATCATCGAGAAAAGTCAAATAGTGATAACAATCTTATTTGAGTGCAAACACATGAAGGGAATGTGTGAGGAACAAAAAAAAAAGGCAAAGAGATGTGAGGAACAAAATTTCTTTTATTTCCAACGAGTTTTTGTAGGTTATAAACATGAGTATTGAAGGAGAACTACAAGAGATTGACATGAAATTATTCATAAGAGTTGTTAATGAACAATTTAGAAAGTTGAATGTGAGGCTGGATGATTTGCAATCCCCATTTATTTCTAAGTCCACTAGGAGATGTGTGTTTGAGGAAGAAGAGGAAGATGATTCAGATTTGGAGGAATCAAGTTCTAGACGAGGCAAGAAGGMAGTTTCCAAAAGAGATAGCAATTTGGGCAGTATAAAGATGAAGATTCCGACCTTTCAAGGAAAGAATGATCCCGAACTATACTTGGAGTGGGAAAGAAAGGTTGAGCACGTATTTGATTGCCATGATTACTCCGAGGAGAAGAAAGTAAAACTAGCAGCCGTGGAGTTCACAGATTATGCAAGCATATGGTGGGATCAATTGATGATCAATAGGCGAAGGAATGGAGAGAGGCCAATTCGGTCTTGGGAAGAGATGAAATTGGTAATGTGAAGAGATTTATACCTAGCCATTACTATAGAGATTTGCATAAAAAGTTGCAAGGGCTGGTTCAAGGTTCCATAAGTGTAGATGACTGTTATAAAGAGATGGAGATAGCCACGATTAGAGCAAACATAGAGGAGGACCGAGAAGCAACAATGGCTAGATTTATTGGYRGCTTGAAYAAGGAGATTGCTGATGTGGTGGATTTACAACACTATGTGGAGATGGAGGAGCTGTTGCACAAAGCCATTAAAGTGGAGAAGCAAATCAAATCAAAAAAGTTCAGATCTGGTTCTTCGTGGAAACCTAATTGGAAGGACAACAAAGTTGCCTCAAAAACAAAAGAGGAAGCAAAGCAAAAGGATTCGGTTGTTGTTCATAAAGGTAAAACCGAAACTAAAACTTATTCTAAGTCACGTGATGTTAAATATTTTAGGTGCCAAGGATTTGGGCATATTGCTTCTCAATGCCCAAACAAAAGAGTTATGATTGTATTGGAGAATGGAGAAATAGAAAGTGCAAGCTCAAATGAGGAGATGCCACCATTGGAGGATTGTTCTGATGTCGAAGTTGCAAAACCCGTTCATGGTGATTTGCTGGTTATAAGGAGAGCCCTAAGTATACAGCCTAAGGATGATGGTGATGAGGAGCAATGGCTGAATAAATGTGGAGAAGTGAGGGTAACCAAGCAAATTCTGGTTTCCTTTTCAATTGGCAAGTATGAGGATGAGGTTCTATGTGATGTGGCATCAGTGCATGCTGGTCATATATTGCTTGGCCGACCATGGCAGTTTGATAAGAAGGTTACACATGATGGGTATAAAAACCATTATTCTTTTGTAATGAATAACTAAACTATTGTACTAACCCCTCTCAAACCTTTTCAAGCTTATGAAGATCATATTAGGATAGCAAGAGAGTGCAAAATGAGAGAATAACAAAAGTGTGAGCAAGAGGAAAAGAAAAAAAAAAGAAAGTGAACAAGCAAAAGCAGAGAGAGCAAGTGAGACCGAGAGGAAAAATGCAAGTGGAAAGAATGAGGTCGAGAGGAAAATTAAAAAGAAAAGTGTACAAAAAGGAGAGAAAAGCAAGGGAATGAGTGTATTTGCTGAAAAAAATGAGGTTAAGAGTGTCATGATTGCAAAGTAGCAACTACTTATACTTATGTACAAGGATGTTTACTTTTCTACAAATGTCCTAAACCCCTCTTTGCCTAGTGTTGTTGTGTCTTTATTATAGGAGTTTGAGGACCTATTTCCCGAGGAGATTCCCCATGGATTACCTCCCTCAAGAGGTATTGAGCACCAAATAGACTTCATACCCGGTTCCGCCATACCAAATCGACCTGCTTATAGAGCTAATCCCGAGGAAACAAAGGAGATACAAAGGCAAGTGGATGAGTTGGTGCAAAAGGGTTTTGTAAGAGAGAGTCTTAGCCCATGTTCGGTTCCTGTCATCTTAGTCCCAAAGAAAGATGGAACATGGCATATGTGTGTGGACTGTTGAGCCATTAACAAAATAACAAGGATTCGATGATGAATCATTTCGAGGAAAGAGGGAATAATGGAGATCGAGGTGCTGGCCAAATGGCTCAAGCTAATATTCCTAAATATTCTCAAGATCCTTTGCAAGAAATCAGTGGTCCAATGACTAGGGCAAGGACAAAGAGGATGAAAGAAATTTTACAAGGCTTAATCATGGAAGTGCATGACAAAGAGGTTGTTCTATAAGATTCTAAGACTATTCCAGAAGTTTCCAAAGCATTCACCAAGGATAATCACTTATCTGTATGTACAATATGATGTGCAAGGCTTAGATCTTGAAGAACAAAACTTAAAATCCATGACATAAGACCAAGGCGCATGGATATGATAAGAAAATGCCCAATCCGCATGCTAAGATGTATTGATGGGCTTGGCGCATGGACATGATAAAAAAAGGCCCAATTCACATGCAAAGATGTATTGATGGGCTTGTTTTGTCTTGTTGGGCTTATTTTTATCTTGTTTTGTTTACCTTGACTTTTTTATGCTTAGTTGTCATTAGTTGTAGTCTTTTAGAAAGTTTCCTATTTCAAAGCAGATTTGTTTTTGTTTTTCTAAATCAAAGGGATCCTCATCAGTTAGGTGTTTTCTGATAAGATAATCATTAGTTAGGAGTTTCCTTATAAGATTAAAAGTTTCCTTATAAGATAATGATGTTTACATGCCTATATAAAGGCCACAACTATGTAAAACGAAAATCATCAATAATACAGTGGTATTTTCAGTAAGCTTAGCTTTGCCTTCTTGTGTTCTTGGCAGAATACAATATCTTGACTTATCAAGGGAGTGATCAACCTTTGTGGCGTCTTCAAGATTTGATTCTTTAAGGACTTAGTTTCCTTAAGGTTCTAATTCGATCAACTATAACTTGTTTTCTAGCTCCTGGGTGTGCATAACAACTTGATTCAAGAGTTCTTAGAGCAGGTCGTCTAGTGGGTTCTAATCATAGAGTAATGGCCTTTATTTGTTCCCTGGGATTCTTCTCGGTATTGCTAGGTAATCCTCCTTGTGGCCTTACCGAAATTGCTTGAGCAAGTTATCCAATTTGAGTTTCTAACCCTTGAATTCTTGCCTCCGTACTGTTGATAAATTTTTCCATCATACCCTCCAAATTTGGCTTCTTCTCTTGTGGATTTTGTTGGTGTTGCTGTTGAAAGCCCGGATGTGCTCTTTGTTGGTTATTACTCCAACAAAAAATTGGATGGCTTCTCCATCCTGGATTGTAAGTGTTGGAGTTAGGATTGAAATTGGACTTGTTACCACCATAAAAAACAAAATTAGCTTGTTCAGAAGAAGAAGAAAATGGATTTCCTACTTGACAGTCTACACTAGCGTGTCCCCCTTGCCCACAAAGCTCACACGAAAGAAAGGGAATAGAAGAAACACTCATAGCTAAAACCCCCAAATTTTCTAATTTATTATTTAATGCAACAAGTTGAGCCGATAAAGCAGTGATAGAATCAACATTATAAATTTCAACTCCCTTTTTATTTATTCTCTCAGTGCCACATTGATAGCTATTGGCCGCCATCTCCTCCAAAAGTTCATATGCTTCTTCTGGAGTTTTCCTCATAAGGGTACCACCTGTAGCTGCATCTAACATTGAACGATTAGATTGATTAATGCCACTATAAAAAGTTTGCACTTGCATCCAAACAGGTAGACCATGGTGAGGACACTTCCTAAGTAATTCCTTAAATCTCTCCCATGACTCATATAAGGTTTCATTATCAAATTGAGAAAAAGTTGTTATGTCATTCCTTAATTTAGCCATTTTAGCAGGTGAAAAATACTTAGATAAAAACTTTTGTGCCAAGTCATCCCATGTAGTAATCGAACCTGGAGGAAGAGAATTAAGCCAATCTTTTGCTTTATCTCTTAAGGAGAAGGGAAACAACCTAAGTCTAATGGAATCATCACTAACTCCATTATGCTTAAAAGTATCACATATTTCAAGAAAATTAGCAATATGAGAGTTATGGTCATAATTGGGGCCAGAAAATTGTACACTCATCTGGATCATCTGAATAATTGCAAGTTTCATCTCAAAATTGTTTGCTTGCACATTTAGCCTCCTAATGCTTGATGTAATACCATCCAGAGTAGGTATAGCATAGGATCTCAACGTCCTTGGATTATTTTGGCCTTGAGCCATCTTGTTCCGTTTCTCCCTTGTTCGCTTTTTCAAAGTCCTTTTGATTTCTTGATTAAGGGTATTAATTCTCCACCACTAGTGTGTGTCATGCACTAGAAACCTACAAAGAAAAGAAAAAAAAATAAAAAATTGCCTAAAAAATTTTATAAAGCCGAACCCAACAAAAATTAAAATGGAAAGATTTAAATCCGAAAATAAAACAAATAGATGTTCAATCTAAGGCTAATTCAAGTAGTTTTGATATGCAATAAACTAGTCCCCGGCAACAGTGCCAAAAACTTGTTGTGTGATTTATGCACAATTAGTTCAAGCAAGTGTGTCTTAGTCAAATGTGCGTATAATGATGAAAAAAGTGTCAATCCCAAGGAGACTAGATCACAGTACCAAAACAATTTTAAACTAACCTAACTTGAACTTGTGAATCAATTGAATGAATAAAAACTAAGAAGAATTCATGCAAATCTAAGAACTTAATACAAACTAAATCGACGAATGAATGCAGCTAGGGTTTAGATTTCATTAAATCAATGTTATATAATTACCTATTTAATCCATGTGATGGTGGATTTCCCTAAATTAATTAATAAGCTTTCTCAAGTCATATTAATCCTTTATTAATCCAATTCTACTATCAAATTTCTAAGTGATTGTCAAAAGGAAAAATAAGCATTAAGTTCTTTGGAAACCTCTAATTGTAGAAGGGGAATTGATTCACTAAGCTTCCTTGATTCCCACACATGAGCTAATCATCTTTCGATATCATAGTCTATCATGCGATTTTTATTGCCTATGGATCTAATTAATAACAATCATTTAGTCAATCATGCATGAATCATCAAATCATTAAAAGATTGGCCAAATCTTTTAAAGCATTAGGTACAGCAATAAAATTCCTCATGCAAATAATAAAGGTCTTGAATTGAATTAAATAAATAGCTATATAATCTTAAGATCAAAATCCATCAAACCCTAGCTAAGAGAATTTAGCTAGACATCATTAAATTCAATATACTCAAGAAAATTAGAGGAGAAACACATCAAAGAATGAATAGAATAACAAGAAAACTTTAGCCTTTGAAGGTTGAAGACAAGTGCAGCAACTAAGCCTTCCTTCCTCTTGGATGCAGATTCTTCCTCTCCTTCTCTGACGCGCTGAACTATTTCCTCTCCTTCTCTGATGTGCTGAGAGTGCTTCCTCTCTTCTTCTCTGTTGAGTTCTCTCTAAGGATGTGCCCCCTTGCCTTGAGTCTATGGTCCTTTTTATAGTGCAGCCTCCCCTCAATTGCTTCTTAATGCGGACTCCTAATTCAACAAAAATTAGGTCTCTTACTCTTTATCTCAGTTGAATTCCTATCTTTTCTGCACTGCTAACTATCAGACCCAAACTTGTAGCCCGAATTGCACTTGGTTGGTGGCGGAATTATGGTGAGTGGTAAACATAAGAGTTGTAGAGCCCTACCTCTTAGCTTTAATTAGCCGTTTGAATCACCTCAATCCGAATTATAGGTAGAAAGTTATGTCCAAAATACGGGAACTATATCAAAACAGGAAATTTCTCGATTTTTGTGCATACATATCAAATCCGATTTCAATGGATTCTCTCCTTCATGGCTACATCATGAAGCATCATTGCTGCATGGTCCTTCCTCTGTGATTATCTTGATCAATTAAATCAAACTCCTCATTAAAATTTCACAATTAAGCTCCAAATCACCTTGCAAGACAATTTCATCATAATTAGTACAATACCATGCTAATTCCAAAAACATTATTACCAAAATCATCAATTTAGAGGTATGAAAATATGTACAAATATAGGGTTATCAAGGAGCATGCTAATACAATAGGAGGGGCGCCAAACTGGGTTCAATAGATAGGAGGCGCCTCCTGTTCTCAGTTTTTCACAGAAACACCCCCTCTTTCAGTTGAACTTCACACTAGCTTCCCAAAAACTGCATTTCAACCATGAAACTTCCTCAGTTTTCCACAGAATTTGCACAAAGACCCTCAGAGGTCACAACATTGAATTTAACTGGGAAAAGGGCATATGTTGACTATTCTAAGGCCAAAAATACCCCTGAATTGATGCCCTTAAGGCAGCAAAATGTAGAGTTATCACCAATCTTCTTGAAATAGGCGATTTGTCTATGAAATATTTGATTGGATCGCTCTTTTTGATCAACTTTACCTTCTGACCTAGGATGTAATTTCTGAACTTTTGTGCCACAAACACCAATGCCAAACATTGCTGCTCTATGTGGGAATAATTCTTCTTAGTTGGTTTTAAGGTTCTGTTGGCATTCGGACACTTGATGCCTTCATCACTATCTTGGGCTAACAAGCATCCTACAACTTTTGAGTTTGATGCGATGTACACCTTGAACTCTCAGTCGCTTTTAGGTGGTGACATGGTTGGGGCTTTAGTCAGGATCTTTTTCAACTGGTCGAAGGCATCTTGATGCTTCGTTGACCACTTGTACCCTGTAGAATTCTTGGTTAGTTTTAGCAGCAGCATCGTTGTGTGTGCCAAGTGAAGGATAAACCTTCTCAGGTAGGAAACATTTTCTATGAAAGTCTTTATTTGAGACTCGTTGTTGGAAGGTGGTAAGTCCAGGACTGCTTTCACCTTAACTTCATCGGGGTGAGTCCCAGTCTGATCCACTCTGTACCCTAAGAATTTCCCAAACTATACTCCAAATGCGCACTTCAGAGGGTTAAGTCTTAGATTGAAAGTTTTGTACCTATCAAATACTTCCTAAGCACCTCGGAATGATCTTCCTTCTTCTTCGCTTTGACCGCTATGTTATCCACATAATACTCTATTTCTTTGTGCATCATGTCATGGAAAACCCTCATCACTGCCCTCTAATACATGGCTCCGACATTCTTTAGGCCAAAGGACATCATCTTATAATAAAAATTTCCTATTGGCGTCCCAAAGGTTGTGTGTTGTGTGTCTACAGGGTCCATGAATATCTGATTATATCCACTATAGGCATCTAAGAAGGAGAACAATTGGTTTCCCGCCATTGAGTCTATTAGGATATCCATGTTTGGTAAAGGGAACTCATCTTTGGGGCAAGCCTTGTTCAAATCTCTGAAATCCACACAACACCTAAGGTAGGGGTGGGTGAGGTTAGTGCACTGATTTTTGTTCTGATAACCAGAAAGCTAATTGTATTCCTGGAATTTAAAGATGAACCTGAGTTGTCGATTCTTCTTCTTGACTGGAACCACGTTAGCTAGCCACTACGGATGCGCGATGGGCTTGATGAATCCTACATTCAAAAGTCGTTGGGCCTCTTCCTTGATTTTTAGAGCTATTTCTAGTTTAAAGATCCTCTGATGTTGTTTTACTGGTTTGATCTTTGGATCTATGCATAGGGAGTGTTTGACAAGGGCTAAGTTCAGGCCCGGCATCTAGTCGTACGACCAAGCGAAGACAACTTGGAATTCTGTAAAAAAAAACACAGATTAGTCTTACTTCTAATCAAAAGCCTAAGGTTTGCAATGAGGAAAGGTTTCTTTTACCTTTTAGTAGGTCAAGTAGTTTATGCTTCTCTTCAAGTCCTAGCTTGGCTGAAATGTATAACAGCCTTTTCTTTGTTCCTTCTGCGGCCATGTCTATTTCTTCTAGTGGTTCTTTCACCGTATTTATGGAATCTTGCATGTCTTTTGGAGGTGCATTAACCTCATCATAATATTCTACAGACTTCCTTTCGTCCCTGCCATTGTGGGCAAATTTTAGTATTCTTGATTTCATTGTTAATTATGTGTATACTTCTGGTGTGTCGTACCTTTTATGTTGGTAATCTTTGTTTAGATTGTTCTTTATCCTCTTGTGATGAGATCATCATGATGTCTTTTTGCAGAGATGGCATGGCGAAATAGTTTTGGTTGAAACACTACTCAAGATGAGTGCATAGATATGTGCATAATGGAGAGTGGAATAATCATATCATTCAAGATGCATGCATACAATGATGGAGACATGTGTGCAACCTCAAGCACTAGGTGCATGGTAGTTTCGATTCTTAGTGAAAAATGCTTACAGAGTGGTTCATTTGATCACAGTACAGCAAAGTTTTCGATGATGTATTTATGTAAAGTATCAAGTATATTGATATATTTCAAACTAAGCAATGGTAGTAGAGCCTACTATCAAAAGTTGTTCGACCTGCTCTTTGATTTTTAGAGCTATTTCCGGTTTGAATTTGGGATTGATGAACAATGAATGTTTGACAAGTGCCGAGTCTAATCCGGTCATCTGGTCATACAACTAAGCAAAGATTTCCTAGAACTTTGTGAAAGAAAACACAGTTCAATTTTGTTTTAACGAATGTCATAATATTTGCGATGAGGAAAAGAAAGGCTTCTATACCTTTCAAAAGGTCTAGTAAACTCTGGCTTTCCTCAGGTTCTAGCCTGGCCGAGATATACAACAACCTTTTCTCTATTCCTTCTACAACCATGTTTATTTCTTCTAAAGGTTCTTCTACAGTGTCAATGGAATCTTGCATGTACTTGAGTGGCGTGTGGACCTCTTCATAATACTCTACAATCTTTCAATTTTTCCCCTGTTATTTTGGGTGATTTTTAGTATTTCTTCATGTTGCTAATTGTATGCATCAATTTATCGTGTCATACCTTTGATTCTGATGGGCTCTTTTTTTTTTGTTCACAGTCTTTTTGTGATGAGATCATCGCGATGTCCGTTTGTCGAGGTGGTACAAAATAATAATATACTTCCTTAACTGTGAAGGCATAAAGCTTATAGAGATCATTTGGTTACATGTACAGTGATCATTTGGTTTTAGTAATAAATGTATGCATGGTACTCATTCAATTACAATAGTAAATGCATGTATAGTGGTCATTTCAACTTTAGTAATGGCAGTTGTAGGTGCATAGTGCTCACTCAGTCCCTCAGAGCACAGTAAACACCAGATTGATATCACATGGACACTTGCGATCAGCCTGCAGCCAATCTTTCCTCTACGATGAACCTACAGTTCATCTTACGCTTGCGATAAACCTATTCTTAGCGCAAGCCCAAAGAAAACCCAGGTCAAACCAACGGTGAGATGCACACGCACCCGGCCATGCAATAAACCCTCAATCGCCACAGGGTCCCGGTTCGTTAAGAGTCGGGCCCGGATCTTACCTACACGTGTAACTTCGAAGTAACAAACATGACAAGGCACCACGTGGGTCTAATAAAACGTCGTCTTCCAGACAATGATGTCATTGTTAGACAGTGTATGCCCTTATCTCCAATCAGATTGATGTACCTTTGGCATTTATTGTAAATGAATAATAGTATACAATTGATTCATGTTATATATGGTGTGTTTCTATGTAATACCCTTAAAATGAACACTTATAAGACTCGTGTTAGTTTAGAATCTTCACAGCCATTGGATAGACCTGGGGAGATTTATCCTACCAAGCTCGACACTAATGTGCTACCAAGTCAGTTGGGGTGGCTTGTCTCAGCTGCCAGGGTGAGACCCGAAGCACATGTAGTGTGAGTTTCATTGAAACTCTAAATCGGACCATTTTCCAGTTATGCTCTGGACCTTGGAGATAGATAGACAAAATTGGAAAGTTACACCTAACCCCTAGGCTCGATTATGGTACTGCACTAGGTGTTGGATTGGGTTGTCTTTGATATGCCAATCAGTGAGATCCTTAGTGAGGGTCAAAACCCCTTGTTGAACAAAGTGAATGATCGGGGATAGCATTCTCTCTGATGGATTTCAAATGTGTTTGAAATTTGTTTTTGCAAAATATATTTATATATTTTGTTTTTACAAAAAAAGTTTGCAAAGGTTTTAACTCCTAGAATCCATCCTGAGTAGAGAGTGCGACACTGTACCTTGCAGTCGAGGGAGAGGTTCTCTCTTGTCAGGCAGTGTTTGATCATTATAGGCTAAGAGGTTAAGTGTAAGACCATTTAGGATTTTTACCTGATGGGCTAATCTCACTTAAGTCCATAGTCCTTGGGCCTTCATAAGGTGGCTGGACCCAATGACCATTTAGTGTAAATGTCAGGCCAGATAAGAGCCCATACTGATGGGCTAAAGGGTTCACTATATTCAGTAGTGAATTCGGCCAGACCTTGTAACGGAGGTCGGGCTAAACCCATATGACTTTTGTGGAGATAAATGTTAGGATCCCATGCCATACAAAGAGAGCCAAGGTTTGCAAAGGTTCACTGTTCACTATTCACTATTCCTTGTTCATCATACTGTTCATTCTGTTCATTATTCATATTGTTCATCTAACTTTGGTATCAGAGCCATTGATCCCAAATCCCTTCATCCTTCTTTAACATACCGAATTTGTTAAAGCTTGAACCTATTTCTACCCCATTTAGATATTTTTCTACCAGTAAGCATCCTAGAACCTTTGGCTAGAACTCAAAGACTGTAGTTTCTTCGAAGATATAATTGGTCTCAAACCCCGATTGGACAGACTAGACATCTGCTAGTTTTACCAAGGCTAGAACCCTTGAACCAAGGTGAAAGTCGCACTGTAGGCCAAAGTGTTGAAAGTTGTCTTAGTTGACTGACCATATTTGGTGAAGTAAAAGGATAAGATGAAGTTATTTAGGATTCCCTCTAGCTCAGGCAATGATTCTGAAGAAGGTAGTGGTAGTTCATTCTTGACCAAATCATTGTCGATAAAAAATATAGAAGAAGTAAATTATGATAATATAAAAAAAAAATATCTTCACAATTTGACTACTCCAAAAATTGCACCATCTGAGATCTATAAGAAAGGAATATTTAGTCTAAGAACATACCTAAATGTTAAGACTGTAGAGAGAACTATAGTACAAGGTAATGAATCAGAAACCTTCTCTCTCATAGACAAGAAAGTAATAGAAGTCTACAGGAAGAGATCTGACTGCAATTTTATACATTTTGGCCTAATACAAGTAGCCATAAAACCATTAACCAGATTGAGACTACAAACAGCTACTTTAGCCTATTTGATTGATTCCAAACATAATAAATTCAATGACTCCTTATTAGGAGTCATAGAAGGAAGTCTCCACCAATGACCTATCTACTTCAATGCTTTCCCAAACTTTTTCGTGTCACTAATGGATTTAGGAATACATGAAGCCCTAACCCTTAGGCTTCAGACCCAGGGTTTCGACATGAAACCAGGATCGGAGAATATAGCGTTAGTCTATAGGGTCTACTTTAAAACCATGAATACTATTTGTCCTAGTACCATGATAACAGTAACCAGGGGAATGACTACCTTATTCTAGACCAACGTTAGAAATAATGTTACAAATCCTAGGCAAATTATTTGGAAATAAGTAATGTTGCCGGATAGTTGGTCAATCTCAAAAGCTGAGACTCTCAGACCCATTGAATCCACTAAATTAACATCTATATTTAGTGAACAAGATGGATCTGTAGAATTAAGATTTAGGAAGACTTCAACCTCGTCGAGGCCTTCGTACTCCGAACCAGTGAATGTAAGATCTTATTTTAGGAGGTCGATAGATTTAACAGAATCTGCACGTCCTCCCCTAGGCATCATTTATGCCACCTATGAGACTCCAATTTTGGACTATCATACAGCCCAGAATGAAGGTCAATCAGTAAAATCTTACAAACCCACAGAGGCAAATTTTGAAATCAACATGATGGAATTAGAAGAAGAATTCCAAATTGATAAAGACCTTATCAGGTTAGACTTTAATGCACAACCAATAAAGAAAAAATGGTGTTTTAAAACCTTCTCTAAAACATAGATAGATTGTACCAGGTTATTATGGTACGAGGAGATGGTAGAATTAAAGGAAACATCCCATTTTGGGAATTGTTTTTAAAACAAAAACAATTCAAAAATATAAAACCTCCTACAGAAGAATTAGAACTCTGTGTTACAAAAAAGCTATCTAAAGCTTGGAAGATAGCAGCAATGAGGAAAATTATGGAATCAATTTACCCACATTAGAAGCAATAAAAATAGGAAAGGACAAGCTAATAGTCAGTCCAATAAAAAATTCCACCACAATAAAAGAATCCAAAAATATTATTCTGGAACATTATTCTCAAATTATTGAAAAAAATAATTATACCAATGTATGCCTTAACGTTCTAGGCAAACAAACCAATAGAATATAATCTTTATTAAGCTCATTAGAAATTTATAAACCTAGAACAATAAGAAAAAGAGAAAAGTCCATGGCAGTAATGTCAGGTTTCCCAGAAGACATGAAAATACAGAAAACTCCTCTAGATCTATCAAAGGTAAGTTATAAGGAGCTATCTACGAGACTAATTTCCTCCTCAGAATGGGAGAAAGGAGAAACATCTAAACCTTTTAAAAGTAAGAAGGCAGATAAGGCTTCAGACTCATACTCAATAAATCAACTGAATGAAGGATCTGACAAAGAAAAAGAATCAATAAAAGAATTAGAAAACTCAATGGAGCTAAATAAGCTCTCTTAAAAAAGTAAGAAGCCTTATTATCCTAGGCACACCCCCATAGACCTATTATTTGAAGAATCAGCTAAGCCCTAGGTTGGCTATAACTGGAATACTTTTTATGAGTGGAATTTGGATGAAAATTCTAAATACCAGATTCCTGAAATGATACATCATATAACGATGTATGCTAGTGCCAACAAATTGGCCGGGAATGATGAAAAGGTAATTGCCACAGTTATTACCAAATCCTTTACAAGATAATTAAAGGGATGGTGGACTCATTACTTAACTAAAGTAGAAAATGATTTTATTTTGAATGCAATCAAGAGAGACAAAGATGGAGAAGTGGTCCTAAGTCAAGGTAAACCCATTCAGGATGCAGTCATGACTCTAATTCTAAATAGCCTTAGTCATTTTATAGGAGAATCAGATAATATGGCAGAAAGATTAAGTGAACAATTAATAAACCTTAGATGTAAAATACTATCTGATTTTAGATGGTATAAAGATGTTTTCTTGTCCAAAATTCATAGACTTACCGACTCTAAACAAAATTATTGGAAGGAACAATTTATCTTTGGCCTTCCTCGAGTATATGCTAAAAAGGTTAGAAATCACCTTCGGAACCTAGGAGGCAGTAGAATGCTATATCCTCATTATACCTATGGATATCTGGTCCAAGTAATTAAGCAAGTTGGATTAGACTTATGTAATGATTTATGCTTAAAAAGGCAAATTAAGAAAGAGAGAACCGACTCTAGAAGAGAGTTAGGAGATTTTTGTTACCAGTTTGGAATGGCCCCTAAGCTATCTCGTCTTAAACCGGTATACAAAAGGAAAAAAACAAAAGTTTATAAAAGGAAAGAAGAGAAGAAAAACAAGAAACCAAATTTCTCTAAAAGAAAAGAAATTAAAAGCCCCACTTATTTCAAGTGTGGCAAAAAGAGACATTACGTTAATAAGTGTTTTAAAAATACAAAAAAGATTAATGAATTAGGAGAATCTAAAGAAGAAAATATATCTGAAAGAGAACTATCAACCTCTTCAGAAGAATGTTGCAGCAATGGAATATGTACTTGTAAAAATGAGACAAGTATAGATGAAGAAGAATCAGGGGAAATCAATGTATTAACCCTGGATGAAGAACATCTCTTAGAGATTCTAGATGAAATTCCTGATGAAGAATCAAAGAAAAAGCACTTGCTGGCCTTCCAAAACAAAGAAAAGGAAAATAAAGAAAAATCTAACAGGCCACTCGAAGTAAAAAATATAATCTCATATAGTGAGATTATGAGAAGAGCTCAAGCAGGAACCCCTAAGCCCCCTTCTCTGAATGACCTCAAACAAGAGGTTAATGAGCTCAAAAAAGAATTTAAAACCCTAAAAGCCAGGGTTGACCAGTTAGAAGTTGAAAATTTCTGGATAGAACAATCTGAAAAATCCTCAAAATTAGAACACGCCAAATTTATTGGAGATACGAAGAGTTTATATACTCTATTGAGGAAGTCAAGTACCAAAAATGGTATTCAAAAATCACCATTAGAATAAAAGATTTCAACTTCTCAATTATCACCTTAATTGATTCAGGTGCTGATATAAATTGTATCAGAGAGGGAATTGTACCTTCTAAATACTTTGAGAAAACCTCTCAACAGATAAGCGTTGCTGACCGAAAAAAAATAGGAATAAAATACAAGATCCCTGTTGCCCACATTTGCAACCAAGGAACTTGCTTGAAATCCACTTTCCTTATGGTAAAGGAATTTAAGCAAGAAGTAATCTTGGGTACACCCTTCCTACTATCAATCTTATCCTATAAAAAAGACTCGACAAGGATTACAGCCACTATAGGTGAAATATCAGTCACTTATAAATTCTGTCAGAAAGCCAAAAGTATCCACAATAAACACCCTAGAAGAAAGTTTAGAGGGTAAAGTCAAATTTATCTCTGAATTGCAAACAGAGAAAAAAAAAAGCAACTCATTAAGTTGCTAAATGAACCAAAGACCCAACTGGAAATTGAAAATTTGCAGACAAAAATAGAAAAGGAGATATGCACTGAAACCCCTATCGCATTATGGCATAGGATAAAGCACATGGTTAATCTTCCATATGAAGAAGGATTTAGCGAAGCCAAAATACCAATAAAAGCCAGACCAATCCAAATGAATAGCCAATTATTAAAAATTTGTAAAAAAAAATCCAATAACTATTAGATAAAGGTCTAATTAGACCAAGTAAATCTCCATGGAGATGTCCAGCATTCTATGATGAGAATGTCGCAGAAATAGAAAGAGAGTTCCAAGACTTGAAATAAACTATAAGCCATTAAATAAAGCCATAAGATGGATTAGGTACCCAATCCCTAATAAACAAGACTTAATAAATCATTTATACAATGCAGAAATATTTTCCAAATTTGACCTAAAATCAGATTACTGGTAAATCATAATAGAAGAAAAAGGACAAATATAAAACTGCCTTTACAGTTCCTTTTGGGCATTATGAATGGAATGTTATGCCCTTCAGCTTAAAAAATGCCTATTCAGAATTCCAAAAAATTATTAATGAATTTTTTACCTCGTACACTCAATTTATAATAGTGTACATAGATGATGTGTTAATTTATTCCCCCTCACTAAAATCTCATTGGAAAACCTGCATATCTTTTTAAAGTTAATGAAAGAAAATGGTTTAGCGGCTTCAGCCCAAAAAATGAAATTAATCCAAATAGAAATTAGATTTTTAGATATCAAATATCCAAAGGAAAATTTGCGCCCATACAAAGGGTAATAGAATTTAATGACAAATCTCCTGATGAAATTAAGGAGAAAACCCAACATCAAAGATTTTTAGGAAGTCCAAATTACGTAGCAGACTACTACAAAGACTTGGCACAAGATCGTTTGTTGCTCCAAAGGAGACTGAGAAAGAATCCCCTTGAATGGAACGAGCAATTTACTCAAATAGAAAGAAAGACTAAACAGAGGGTAAAAACCCTTCCATGTCTCAATATTCCTCACCCCAAGATCCCAAAAATCGTAGAAACAAATGCTAGCGAGTTAGGGTATGAGGGAATCCTAAAACAAAAAAGAGAGAGAAAAGATGAAATTATTTGATTCACCTCTAGAACCTGAAATGATACCTAGAAAAAATATTCTACTATCAAAAAAGAAATGCTTGGCATAGTCTTCTACATCACTAAATTTCAAAGTGATTTGATAAATCAGCATTTTACTTTACAAAGTGATTGCAAATCAGCCAAAGAGATTTTAGAAAAGGATGTTAAAAACCTGGATTCAAAACAAATTTTTGCTAGATAGCAAGCTATTTTATCAGTATTTGATTTCAAAATAAAATATATTAAAGGATCTAATAATGCTCTGCCAGACTTTTTAACCAAGGAATTCTTGCAATGTTATCTAAATCAAGATGACCGACAGAAGGCCACGTATTCCAATAAGTCCTAATTCAAGGTTGTCAAAGACATTTAATGAGATCAATCGAGATCTATATCAGATCCAGTTCAAGGACTAATCAGACCCCCTTATTATCTCCCTTAATTAAGGATCCATCGCCTAACATGAATGAGGCTAATTCTATCCAATATATCTATAATTCAACTGAGTTCGTGGTTACTGTTTCCCGAGAAAAGATTCTTATGTCTCAACTCAAGCCAATCCAGAAAGAGCTCTTCAGCATCTCAATTCGATTGTTCTTGATGGTCATCATTTAACTGTTTGTAGTCTAAATAAAGACCAAAAATATTATTAGAAAATCCCGCTGCATGCAGAATCCGCAAAAATCCAGCATTATTTTAGATATCCTAACAAAACCGAACTAGCTTATTCTAAGCTAGTAATAGTAAGATTAATGACTAAAACATCATGGGGTGACTCCAGCAAACCCAGCTTTATTACCAAGCCATTCGAAAGAAGAACTAGAATGTTCAACTACAGGGACTATCAAGATGCTTGGTATAAAGTTTTTCTACTACAAAACTTCATCTGTAGATACTCATGGTTCATCCGGTTTTCTAAAGACTTTCAAAGCCCCGTCCCTGATTGGGCCTATGTTTGGTGGACTTCAAGGGAAGCCTCGAACGATATTTTCCCTTGTCAAGAATTAGCTAACAAGTATAAAAATTTTGGAAAAGGGAGAAGCTATTTGGAATTCAGCCACGTTAAGCATTTGGAATTCTTTAAGACCTTCCGCCTCCCATGGATTTAAAATGGAGTTATCAGCTAAACGTCTCCTGGTTGCCTCCAGCCATTGATCGGGTGATAGAGATAAAGTGGTGGGACAAATTTGATCTCATAGAAAGCCTGAAGCTTTCTTCTGACGAAGACGACATCCTTCAGTCTATCTTCGAGTCTTAAATGGATAAGCTCTGCTACAAATTCCCTGACATGGATCCCATCGAGCTTGAGAACATGTCCCTCCGTATGGCCGAAAGGATAAAAGAAAAAAGTAAAGGCATCTCAAAGGACAGCGAGACTGAAAGTATCCGCTTGCTCAACCAGCACTAGGGTCGACATCACTATTATGAAATTTGTTCCTATCCTTAACAGTAAAACGCTTCGACAACTAGACTAAAAGGTCAGAAGATAAGAAAGCATCTCAATTATTTAAGATGCTCGTCAGAAAAATCCAAAAGTAATCTTAACCATAGAATCCAAGCAGATAAGTTCGAATAAAGCGGTTCCCTTCTAGAAGCCGCGACCTCTTTATAAGAAACTTTGGCCTCAGTTGTTGAGTGTGAAAAAATTTCCGAAGTGCAGAAGTCTCCAAGTTCTCAATGCTTTGTAATAGTTTGAGAGTTTTTCTTTCCGAGCAATCTTAAAAGTATGCTATTTGTGCGCTTTGTAATTTTCTAAAAGATTGTATATTGTTGTATCATCACTAAAAATCTATCTGTTTAATCTATATCTCTGTAAGTATCAGTATTAAGAAATATTTCAATTTCTATTTTCATTATATTAAGAAATAATTTCAATCGTTGTTCTCAATATGTTTTTTGCATAACATACTCATCTCCATGTTCTTATCTTCATCGGCTCCATATTCATCCTTCATTATCATATTGTTCATTGTTCACTATTCACTATTCATTGTTCACCATACTGTTCATTATTCATATTGTTCATCTAACTTTGGTATCAGAGCCATTGATCCCAAATCCCTCTAGCCTTCTTTGACAGACCAAATTTGTTAAAAYTTGAACCTATTTCTACCCCATTCAGATGTTTGTCTACCGGTAAGCATCCTAGAACATTTGGCTAGAACCCAAAGACTGTAGCTTCTTCAAAGATATCATTGGGCTAAAACCCTGATTGGATAGACTAGACATCGGGCAGTGCTTGATCATTAAGGGCTGAGAGGTTAAGTGTAAGACCATTTAGGATAATACCTGATGAGCTAATCTTGCCCACAGTCCCTGGGTTTTTATAAGATGGCTTGGCCCAGGGACCACTTAATGTAAGTGTTGGGCCCATAGGGTCCATGTGATGGACTCAGGGGTTCACTAAGTTTTTCAGTGAATTCGGCTGGGCCGAACCCATATGGCTGGTGTG
>NW_010729324.1:88708-117472 GCF_000365185.1 Nelumbo nucifera
GGTATAATCCTCCCTTTTGCTTTTTGGTTCAGATCTGGTTCGATCATGGTTCAAGTAAGATCCTTGAATATAGTATTCTAAATTCAGGGAATATGATTCCCAGTTGGGAGAAGATAGAAAAATTTTTGAAATTCGCCCACCCATTCCGCAACCTTTTGGCATCCATTAGATGGATCCTACCATTCTTTCATAAGATGAAGAAGTTATTTAAGACTCCCTCTAGCTCAGGCAACGGTTCTTAGAAAATAGTGGTAGTTTATCCTTAACCAAATCACTATCGATAAAAAATATAGAATAAGTAAATTATGATAATATAGAAAAATCTCTGCACAATTTGACTATTCCAAAATTGCACCATCTGAGATCTATAAGAAAGGAATATTTAGTCTAAGAACAGACCTAAATGTTAGGACCATAAAGAGAACTATTACACAAGGGAATGAATCAGAAACCTTCTCTCTCATAGACAAGAAAGTGATAGAAGTCTACAGGAAGAGATCTGACTGCAATTTTATACATTTTGGCCTCATACAAGTAGCCATAAAACCATTAAGCAGATTGGAACTACAAATAGCTGCTTTAGCCTATTTGACTGATTCCAAACATAATAAATTCAATGACTCCTTATTAGGAGTCATAGAAGGAAGTCTCCACCAAGGACCTATCTATTTCAATGCTTTCCCAAACTTTTCCATATCACTAATGGATTTAAGAATACATGAAGCCCTAACCCTTAGGATTTAGACCCAGGGTTTTGACATGAAACCAGGATCGGAGAATATAGCATTAGTCTACAGGGTCTACTTTAAAACCATGAATACTAATTGTCCTAATGCCAGGATAATAGGAACTAGGGGAATGACTACTTTGTTCCAGACCAACGCTAGGAATAATGTTACAATTCCTGGGCAAATTACTTGAAAAGAAGTAAAGTTGTCAAATAGTTAGTCAATCTCCAAAGTTGAGACTCCCAGACCCATTGAATCCACTGAATTAACATCTATATTTAGTGAACAAGATGGATCTGTAGAATTAAGGTTTAGGAGGGCCTCAACTTCTTCGAGCCCTTCGTACTCCAAACCAGTGGATGTAAAATCTTCTTATTCCAAGAGGTCAATAGATTTAACAAAATTTGCACGTCCTCCCCCAGGCATCATTTATGCCACCTATGAGACTCCAATTTCGAACTATCATATAGCCCAGGAACGAAGGTCAATTAGTAAAATCTTATGAGCCCACAGAGGTAGATTTTGAAATCAACATAATGGAATTAGAAGAAGAATTTCAAATTGATAAAGACCTTATCAGGTTAGACTTTAATGCACAACCAATAAAAAATAATGGTTTTAAAACCTTCTCTAAAATAGAGAGAGATCGTACCAAGGAATTATGGTACGAGGAGATGGTAGAATTAAAGGAAAAGGAATTATAACATTATTCCTAACATTGGTCTGGAACAAGGTAGTCATTTCCCTATTTTTTGTTATCTTGGTATTAGGACAAATAGTACTAATGGTTTTAAAGTAGACCATATAGACTAATGCTATATTTTCTGATCCTGGTTTCATGTCGAAACCCTGGGTTTGAAGCCTAAGGGTTAGGGCTTCATGTATTCCTGCATCCATTAGTGATACGGAAAAGTTTGGGAAAGCATTGAAGTAGATAGTGTTGGATTTTAATCTCATGAGAGATTAAATCCAATGGGTTTGATTGATCAATTACATGAGAAATTGCACTTGTACACTTAATTGAAAAAATCAGTTTTGATCGTACAAAACCCAGTTTCGAACTTGTCCCACATTGAAAAATTATAAGTTTTGTTTTCAATATTTCAATAGGAGCTGATTTACACTCCTTAGAATTAGTAGAGGAGAGTATGGGGATTCGATACCGCAGCGCAACGAGGCGCTTTAGAGGTGCACTTTGCTCGCACTTCGCGCGCACCCGCATGGCTCGCGATGGGCGGCTCTGGTTTTGGTGTGTTGATCACCGTTGATGAGATCAATGGTCATGATTCGATCGGGTGTGATCAAGAGGCACAATTCAAAGTTAATAGTCACCAACTGTTAACTACTTTTTAAACAGTCACAATGTTTGAAATTGTGACTGTTCAATGTGCCTTCTCTAAACCAACACCTACCTTTTCTTCATACCTATTCACAAATTATTTAAGGAGCATGAATCAGACTCCAAAACACACAATTTCGAAATTCACTCTCTCTCTCTCTCAGTCCGGTCTGCTACAATTTCACAGAAGGTTTCTTTGGAGACTCTTCAACTTTGCTGGTTGCAGATTTTCGCCCAAGGCTCTGTTGTATCCTGGGAATGAATTTGCCTATAACCCAACAGCAAACTCAATAAAACTGAGTGGGGGCAAATAATGTTCTAAAGACAGTGTTTTCAGATGCACCTCAGAGCTTCTCCTCCAAAGTTATAGTGACCCCATCTTCTCCAACAATTTTAGAACGTTATACTGCAATGGAGGCGGAAGCAAGCATGACTTCGATCAAGATGATGAACCAAGATCTTGTTCGACTAGACCAGTTCGATGGAAAAAATTTCAGCCGATGGCAAGACAAGATGATCTTCTTTCTTACCACACTGAAGCTATACTATCTGCTGGACCCGAATCTGCAATCACTTCCTGAACCCACTAACAAAGACTCAGAGAAACTAAAGAAGGAAAGAGCAAAACGAGAAGAGAACTCACTTCTGTGCCGATGACACATATTGAATGCTTTATCATACCGGCTCTACAACTTCTACAAGGAACTTACATCTCCAAAAGAAATCTGGAAGGCCCTGGAATTCAAATACAAGGTGCAAGAAACAGGTACGAATAAGTATCTTATTGCAGAATACTTTGACTTCACCATAAACGACCATAAACCCATACTGGAGCAAATTCATGAACTACAGGTGATAGTTAACAAAATTCGATCCCTTAACATCATCATTCCTGAATCTTTCCAAGTGGGAGCAATCATTGCCAAACTTCCACCCTCTTTGAAGGATTACAGGAATAAGCTTCTGCACAAGGCTGAAGAACTTACCTTGGAGCAAATTCAGCAACACCTTCGTATTGAAGAAGAGTCTCGAATTAGAGATAGTAGGGATAAGACCCTGACCGGTATGCTAAACTCTAAGGTCAATTTTGTGGAAAACAGATCAAAGAAGACTAACCCTGCATTACAAGTAAAGAAGAATGATGGGAACTTCAAGAAGAGCAACAATAAGAAAGGATCCTGCTATGTTTGTGGAAAGAAGGGGCATTATAACCGAGTCTGCCGACATCGGAAAGGCGGAACCAAGTCTACAAACATGGTAGAAGACAATCTCGTGGCCATGATTACTGAAGTCAACATGGCAGAATCGTCTTCTGGATGGTGGTTTGATTCAGGTAGTCCATGATTACTGAAGTCAACATGGCAGAATCTCATGAGAGATTAAGTCCAATGGGTTTGATTGATCAATTACATAAGAAATTGCACCTGTACACTTGATTGAAAAAACCAGTTTTTCTCTTACAAAACCCAGTTTTGAACTTGTCCCACATTGGAAAATTATAAGTTTTGTTTTCAATATTTCAATAGGAGCTGATTTACACTCCTTAGAATTAGTAGAGGAGAGTATGGGGATTCAATACCGCGGCGCAATGAGGCGCTTTAGAGGTGCACTTTGCTCGCACTTCGCGTGCATCCACGTGGCTCGCGATGGGCGGCTCTGGTTTTGGTGCGTTGATGACCGTTGATCACCGTTGATGAGATCAATGATCACGATTCGATCGGGTGTAATCAAGAGGCACAATTCAAAGTTAACAGTCACCAACTGTTAACTACTTTTTAAACAGTCACAATGTTTGAAATTGTGACTGTTCAAGGTGCCTTCTCTAAACCAGCACCTACCTTTTCTTCATACCTCTTCACAAATTATTTAAGGAGCATGAATTAGACTCCAAAACACACAATTTCGAAATTCACTCTCTCTCTCTCTCTCTCTCTTAGTCCGGTCTGCTACAGTCTCATAGAAGGTTTCTTTGGAGACTCTTCAACTTTGCTAGTTGCAGATTCTCGCCCAAGGCTCTGTTGTATCCTGGGAACGAATTTTCCTGTAACCCAACAGCAAACTCATTAAAACTGAGTGGGGGCAAATAACGTTCTAAAGACAGTGTCTTCAGACGCGCCTCAGAGCTTCTTTTCCAAAGTTACAGTGACCCCATCTTCCCAAACAGTTTTTTGTTGAGCATATTGTGTCTTCAAGTTTGATTCACTATCCAGGTTCATTGTCTGAATGTATGCTATTCCATTAGGATCACTTGTCCCCAACAAAACCTTGTCACAAGGAATTGTTTCATCTGCTATGATCTTTACAACCTCACCAACTTGTATCCTTTCCATTTCTTCGTTCGAAACTGACCAAATTGAAGCATAGGGCTTTTCGGTTGTTCTTCTTATCTGATCTGTGTCTTCGCCAATCTTTATAGCCATCTTTAATGGTTGTGACACAAAGCACAAAGAGGAAAGGAAAAAGAGAGTCTGTTCTGCCAAAAAACAGCAAGAGTCAGGAGTTGATTAAAAGCAGGGATAGCTAGGAAGTACAAGTAAGCAACTCGATGGAATTAAATGAATAAATTCTTGGGGAGGAATGTGATCATGGTGTACTTGTGGTTTTGATTCCATTCCCTGTGACTTCATAATACCCCAGGATGCTCCAGAAGTTTCAAGCATTGTAGGATTATGCTGCAACTCCATAATACCCCAGGATATCATTGTCCTCCTTGTGTAGTGCATTCCAACAAAAACAATTGAAAAAACTGAGACTCAGAAGACTGGAACCTTTCTATTGTAACAAAAGAATCAGAGTGGTCAAGAGACTCCTGGCAACAATCTCTACCTAAGAGAGAAGGTATGGTTTCCCTTTAGAAATTAAGAGTGGCTTTGAGCTTCAAACAAAGAGAAACAGGCAGATCAAGGAGCCAATATTCAAAGGGGAAGGCAGCACCACATACAAAATTTCTGGAGCACAAGAAGATGATGGAATGGCTGGTCGGAAGTCAAATAATCTTCCAACATATGCATTAGAGAAGGTTGAAAGGAAACTCTAAAACCTCTAAAGACCATAACTAGAAATTAGTGGTCCAGAGTGAATTTCTTCCCCTTTTGTCCTCGACCAAAACAAATCAGTCGAAAGAACTTGAGCTTGAAAGGCGTGGATATCACACAAACTGGTCCGTCCGTGCCCACCATCGATCTGGTGTTGCAGAATGAGATGGTGTACTAGAGGATCTCCAGTGCGAATTCGATGGTCCGGGTATTAGAAGATGTGATGTGTCTAGAGAGGGGAGTGCAATGCACCGCCATTCTTCCATTGTGCGTCGTGAGGAAGAAAATGAGCAGTGTTCGAGCGGATTATGGAGTTGCTGAGTCAGGGCTATTTTACACATTAATTCATAAAAGGGTAAAATAGGTATTTTGAAAAAAATGATCTCTTTAACGTTTTCCGTCTTGGTCATTAACGAAAGAGAGGTATTTGTTGAATTTTTTTTAAAATAGTGGGGAGGTTTTTTCTAAAGTGAAACTATAGGAAAGGTTTTTATGATTGTCATAAACTTCAAGGGAGGGTTTTGTATTTTACCCAATTTGTATTTGTACTTCTTCCAAACTAAGCCTTAAGGATTACAGGGATTTGACCTCCAATCAAATTGATGTATTGATACATTTTTTGTAAATGAGTAAAAGTACATAATTGTTTCATGTTATGATTGGTGTGTTTCTGTGTAATTATCCCTTAAACTAGACACTTATGAGACTCATGTTAGTTTAGAATGTTCTCAGCCATTGGATAAGACTTAGGGAGTTTATCTTGCCAAGGCTAACACTAATGTGCTGCCAAAAAGGTTGAGGCAGTCTGTCTCAGCTGTTAGGGTTGGACCCAAAGCACATGTAGTATGTGCTTATTTGAAACACTGAACCCAGACCAATTTCCAATTATGCCTTGGACCTTGGAGACTGATGGAAAAAATAAGAAAGTTACACCTAGCACCTAAACTCGATTATGGTACTATACTGAGTGTTGGATCGGGTTGTCTTTGATATACTAATCAGTGAGATCCTTTGGGGGTAAAACCTGGGTATGTTATGGCAGTTTGAGAACTTACTCGAGTGGGTGATCATAGTGATAACATCAGCCCCTTTGTCGGACAAAGTGAATGATCGGGATTGCACTCTCTAATGGAACCAAAACTGCTAGTAGTCGATTTCAACCGTGTTTGAGATTTGTTTTGCAAAATATATTTATATGATAATATTTAAGAAAAAGGTTTGCTAAAGGTTTTAATTCCCAAGACCCATCCGAGCAAAGAGTGCAACACTGCACCTTGCAGCTAGGGGAGAGGTTCTTCTCTATCGGGCAATGTTTGATCATTATGGGCTGAGAGGTTAAATGTAAGAGACCATTAGGAGTTGTTTACCTGATAGGCTATATATACTTAAGTCCATTATCCTTGGGCCTTCATAAGATGGTTGGATTCAAAGATCATTTAATGTAAATGTTGGGCTCATTAAGAGCCCATACTAATGGACTCAAGGGTTCACTATACTTGACAGTAAATTTGTCCAGGCCTTTTCATAGAGGTTAGGCCGAACCCATGTGGCATGGATGCACACTAAGATGTTCATTTTGATAATTTTCAAGACTTTGTTGGATTAAACTTAGGTACAAGTACATTATATATTCACATTCAATCTGTTCAGATCTCTCATTATTTTTAAAGCTTAGTTTGGAAGGAGTATAAATACAAATTTGTAGAGTGCAAAACCTTGTATTTTGTATGTATTTGCACTGTACATATTTGTATTTGTACTCCTTCCAAACTAAGCCTAAATTCCTTTATTTAATTGACAAGAAGAATTAGGTAGTCTTTGTTGGGATCAATGGTCTTATCCAAGAGGGGTGAACTGCGTAGAGATTTAAAAACTTTGATTATGCTAGAATCCAATCTGAATTGCTGCATTTGGCATTCCTTATTTTAAGGACTAATCTCCTTTTTGCATTTAAAATGCCCTACGAACACTAAGTTTTTAATTGCAAAAAGGAGATAAGTCCTTAAAATAAGGAATGCCAAATGCAGCCTTAAACAATCAAGCTCAAGACCATTTAACTAAAACTGAACCTAAGCCTTTTAACAAATAAGTTCAAATGGAATATTAAAGGCTTAGACAATTAGGTTCAGTAGTTGATCAAGACAAAACACTTAAAACAATCTAGCTACTAAATTAATAAATTTGCAACTTCAGAATAAAAAGCAAGTGTCATAGTAGAGTTGTAGGGTTTAGTAGTCAACAGTACAGCACAATAATAATAATGACTACTAGGATAGTGGCTGACAAATGAATTAAAGGAGAATATCTGGTTAGTTGTTCTATAGATAATGAATAATGAGAACAACAAGTACAAATAAATGTAGAAAGTAAAGGAGAAGTTAAATGTAAATAAGCATTATAGCAAATTGCAGCTACACCTAGTGATGTATGCCTTTGTAGCTAGAAAGAGAGGACCAGCCACAAACATGTAGCAAAGATATGAACCTGCTACACAAGATAGCTGAAATATGGGCCAACTATCAAATTAAATTTAACTACAGAAAATAAATTAAGGTAAATTACAAAGACCCCCTTATACTAAGGGGTTGGTGACAAAGACCCCTATACTTCAATTTGTGACGAAAAAACCCCTGAACTTTTACATTGTGACAAATACCCCCTCGGTCGTTAAGTCAGATGACAAAAGTCATTAAATTACCAAAATACCACACTAAACCTTTTCTATTTTCTTTTTCTTGCCATTTTTTCTTAAAACCTAACTCACCCAAATAAAGATATGTTGCTCCAACAAAGCGATCGGGAAAACAAATACTCTGGTTTTCTGGCTTCATGTTGTTGATCTCTTTCTATAAATGAATCTTCTCCATTGGAGAAGACAATGAACAGTACAAAGTGTAAAAAGCAAAGTAAGACAATTTCATGAATTAAAGAAAAAGATAAAATAAATTAGAAAATGGTAGTTTTGGCATTTGGAAAACTTTAAATAGTCATATGAGAATCTTTTTCAAAGTTAACTGATGGAGCGGTAACATAGGGGGGTCTTTGTCTAACGACTAAAGTTCAGGGGGGTCTTTGTTGCAAATTAAAGTACAGGGGGGTCTTTGTAATTTACCCAATAAATTATGCAAGAATGCAAATGAACAATAAAAGTAAACAACAAAATAATAAACAAAACAGTTAGCAATATTAGTAAAGTTAAAACTCAAACTACAATGACCTTCCTTGTATCTTGTAGATAAAAAAGAAGACAAAAAAACATAAAATGTAAATCTATAAGATCTCAAGGCTTCAAGTATTGCAATGTTGAGATAGTTAGTGCAAATAAAATAAACTATAATTTTAAAAGAAAAGAACCAAAAACAAGAGGCACATAATATTTTTATAAAGGTTCAAACAACCCTACCTACATCCTTTACCTTAGACCACCACTAAGGATTTCTACTATTTGATTGGACTTCTTGAGCACCAGCTAAGCCTTTAACTAATAGGACTTCAAGGGTGCTTGCAATGCCTTTTCTAGTTGGACTTACACAAGTGCCAACAAGACCCAAACCAAGAGAGCTTCCAAGTGCCTACAAGACCTTGTAGTTGGACTTAACATAGAAGCCAACAAGACCTTAATGGTGTTCAACTTCTACCTGCTCAAAAATGTTTCACTAATAAGCATAGGTGCATGTTTACAATGCAAGAGCATTCTCTTGATATGTAATTAGGTAAATATAAACAATTACAATTCAAACTAAAAAATTGCTAGAGTATTCATAAATGCTCATAGTGAGAGGGAGAGAGATCAACAAATGGGTGAGGATGACTCAATGCCTTCAACAAAACTCACCTCTAAAACTGATGAAACTCAAGAATCTCCTTCAAGAAGACTCTAACTCTAGCTTGCTCTCTCTAAGAAACAACTATTTACAATATGTACAAGTAAAATTATTGGTTGTTTTTTCACAAACTTTTATCTGTTTTTTACTTGTTTTAAATCAAGCTAAGAACCACTATTTATAAAGGATTAAGATCAACTAACATTCTAACAATCTACTACAATACAAAGGAAAGAATCTTTCTTCTCCTTAGTCAAGTGTTTCTACTTATCAGTCAACTTGTAAGCCTATGAACTCATCCAATTTGAGTAAGTCGACACATGTTCACTACTAGTCAACACATCTTCTAAGAGTAGGAAATTTGCATGCCTCAGTTGTCATAGTTAATCAACACATGAATATGGGAAATTGATTACGTCTCACAATTTTGGCTATGCATGCCTCGACTATCATAGTTAACCGATATATAAATCTAGAGTATTCAACTACTTCTCACAATTAGGTCCAATTTGATTGACAAACAACCTAAACACTTTGAAACCTTGACACATTTTTCCAAGAGGTTTTAGAAACTTTTCCTTTGGCTTTCAAAGATGTTTTACTGACTTTTATAGCATGATTAAGCTTAGAAAATCCAATGAACCAAACTCAAAGGATTATGATTTCTATGGATGACTGAGTTTAGTCTTTTTTAGCATCTGTGAGATGCATCATACAACTAATTTACATCAAGGTTCTATAAAATATAAAACCAAATAAATACAACATGTTATATAAATATTGACTCCTTGATGAATTATTGTAGCATATCAATATTCAGCGGCTCTAAAGCCTTTAAATTCTTAAACAACCTTGATGCTTGATTTCTTAGAGCTTCCTTAACTAGAGAGAGGTTGATGATGGTGTAATGTTGAAGCACAGACAGATACTTAACAGAGCTTCCACTTGATCATTTGTAGCATTCTAGCTTTATATCCAATTAAAGCACAAAGAAGCTTGCCAAAGATGTTACACTCTGAGATACACCATTAATACTCTAAATGTGTTTGTTATCATCAAAACACATAGGATTAACAGTCCCACTCATCCCCCAAACACATACCCCCTGTTGGGACCAATGTCCTTACCCAAGGGGTGGTGAATTAGGTATAATATTAAAAAACTTACACTTTAAAAGGTTAAACTTAAAACCTTTCCCCCAAAAATTGAATCTAAGCCTTCTTGTTAGTTTAAATCAAGATGTAGCAGAATAAAGCTTTTATCCAATGGACTTAGTAGTTAATCAAGAATATGTTCTCAATGATTAACCTTACTATTGAATATAGATCTACAACATCTCAAAGTATATAAGAGAAATAAATATGATGTTATGAGGTTAATGGTAATGTAATTAAATAAAGGACAAATAATAAAGGGCAAATTTCTTAATATATCCCTATGATTTAGGAAATTGACTAACTCTACCCTTACTTTTTACATATTGCCTTGAAGTATCCTTAATATTTTTTACAATTGTTTAAAACCTCCCTTGCCGTTAATTTTCTGTCACACTCCGTTCACATGTGATATGAATAATATATTTCTTAAAATTCCTAAAATACCCTTTTAAAAATTCAAAACAATCATTAATAAGTTGATCCCACTCTTTCTTCTTCTTCTTCTTTTTCAGTGCTGCAAGCAGAGGACAATTACGAAGACTGGAAGTAACTTACCATGTCCTTTATTAGAAACAGCTACTTTTCATGGTGGATTTGGCCATTGCTTTTCTATGTTTGTCCATCTTTGGGTGAGAATAACCCTTTCTTAGTGGATTTGGCCAAACGATCAACAGCTTTCTTGGTGGACTTGGCTATAGCATCGCCTTTCTTTTCTTTCTTTGGGTGAGAATCACTTGGACTCTCATAAATCTAAGCAATTACTTTAGTGCAAGCTCTAGCCATTGATGTGACTGGCTTTTCTTTGTTTCAGTGGGAAGCACTCATATTGTGATAGGCTTCCATGGTAACTCCGGCCATTTCTTTACCTTGCTTTTCTTTCCTTGGATGAGAACTACTGCTACTCCAATCTGAAGGTAGTGTTACCTTTCACAAGAATTTCTGTCATATATCTTGACATTGAATTTGGACCGGTCTGCTTTGTTCTACTCCAAGCTAAACCCAACGAGCACAAGCATGGATTGTTCTACTAATTCACTTTTTCTTCAACCGATTTTCTTATGGTTCGGCCTAGCTCAAACTCTTTTGGAACGCCCATCTGTCATCCTTTCCCTAAATATCACACATTATTTACCAATGAAGGAATCTTAGATAATTCAACGAAGGTTCAAAATATCAAAAATGCAATATGCATCGAAAAGACAATTTTAAGAAACGTATCGAGATATGTTTCAGATACACAGATACAAATGAAAAATCAAAATATGCATAGGAAATTCAAATAAATCATAAAAAATATATTAATAACAATACTTACAAGTTTGATATGATTATAAACAAGTTATTTAAATGTAAAAAACCATAATTTAATGTTTATATAAAATGTGACATCAAGATATAATTAATAACAGTTGAAAATGAAGGAAAAGATAAAATGTGAAAAAAGCAAAAAAGAACTAAAATAGGAATGTATATACATAAATTTTCAAATAACCAATATAAATTATCTTAATATTTATTAATATATAAATTTTAATAATTAATTAAAGCATTTATTAATAAGCCCCTCTAAGAAAAGATAAAATTTACTTAAAACTAAAAATGTATATAATTATAACAAACAAATCGAAGTGGCTTAGTGGCAAAGTTATGGGTGTTAAAATCTAGCGACCAAGGTTCAATTCTTGTTATTGCTAACATTTGTTGTTTTTATACTAACAGAACTAAATTAAAGGAAATTAATGAGATGATCATTAATTAATTGAAATAATGAGGGAATTGGAATTAAGCACTAAAATTCAAATTTGAATTTAAATTTGCTTTAAATATAAGACTAATTAACTAATTAATGAAGGAGAAGTTAGACATAAATATAGGAGTAAGAAACTACATTATTGAGAGAGATTTGGTATTAAATATAAATTAAAATTAATGGAAGAAAGGGAACCGAAACAATTCGGTTTATAGCAGCCTATTTCAGGCTCGTATCGATTGATACATATCTGAAACAGCCCGATACGGGCCCATATCGGCTAATACATATGAAAAGAAACGAAACAATTGATTTATAGGTGTTCCGTGTATCAAGTTCTTATCAAAAGGGTACGTATCAGCCGATATGGCCCGATACATTAAGACATTTTAAACCTTGGATGGTTTACCTAAATTACTCTTCATTTCACTTAATAGAAATTACATAAAATACTAGCATAACCAACAGAAACACAATGAGTGACAACTACATCCTAAAGATTGCAACAAAGTGAAATCACAATTAATTAGAATCTGACTTCTGCTTCTTTGACCTATGATCACCTGCACTATTCTTCAACTTGGACTCACGGCGTTCCCTTTTTAGCCCCTTAACCTTATTTGATAGTGCCATACCACCAACCTAGATGTCGAGCAAAATAAATAAATAAAATGAAAGTGAGAATCAAATTTATTACAAGCTACCATGATTAATTCAATGAACATGCGAAGAGGAAGGAAAAAATGAAGATACAGAAGACAAAACACTACCTTTTGATCTGGAATGTATATCTTCCCAATTTTTCCTTGTACTGCATCACGGCTAACATTTTTCTCCTGAAAAAGGTAAAACAAGTCGCATCACTTAAGCATCTCTGCTTCGCTGTACAACAGAAAAGATAGTTGCACATGCATGTGCACAAACCAACACAAAGCATAGAGGATTTCAGAGAGAAGACTTGGTGATTAACCTTTTTCTTAGGCTTTTCAGCAGAAGTTTTCATGGCTTCTTTCCTTAGGCTGTCGTTGGGAAGACGATGCCGCCGAATTACTAAATCCATGGATGGGCCCACTTCCACCAGCTCCATCCTTGGAACAATTGTGCCTGACCTTTTTAATCTTAGTGCACAGTGTGTGAAGAACACTCTATTTGAGGATACAGCTGTACAAACAAATACCCGGTCTACACCAGCAAGGTTTAAATTCTCTACAACCTGCATGAATCACAAACATACTAATTCAGTTTTGTACTTTCTTGATCGTTAGGAAGAAGGAAATTTTGAAATATATTATGTACCTCTCCCCTGAATAAGTCGAGCAAAACTTCCTTCAAATGTTTCAGCTCTTCTATGCTTTCAAAACCTTCTCCAATAAAAGCAAAGAAAGGTTTTGACCCCACATGGGGAGCTATTTTCTTTTCATATGAAAAGGAGTCCATGGTTTTGAAATTCTCCACTCCAACCTCAACAAGATCATAAATGTGATGATCATAAGTCCGCCCTATAACTATATTATTGGGGCGTTTCTTTGAGTGGGAACCAAACTGAATGGAAAGAAAAAAAAAAGGGAAAAAAAAGTCATAATAGTATCCATGAACATAAGCTGTATTAATAAACAGTAGAAGAATGAAAACCATATTTAACCTTTCTCTTGCTACACTGGGCACCGTAAAAACTCGACAAGTGAAATCTAACCATTTGGTACTTACATATAGACCTTGAGCATGATCTCCAAGTATAAGGATGGCACCCTATAAATATCAATTTTATCTAGTAACCCATTTAAGTGGTCTGATGCTAATTCTAGTGTTACACCTCTGTCATGATGATGATGACGATGATGATGAAGATGATAATGATGATGATGATGTAATTTGGGAACTAAAGGGCCATTGCTTGGTGCAATGGTAAAATCTCAGGCTAACGAGTTTGAAAATGCAAGTCCGAGTAAATGACCTCTTTGTGCAAAAGATACTGAAGTTAGGTCCAGTCCACCCCTTCCAGGAACCCAGATAGCTGGGACTAACATTGAATAATGACCCCTTTTTATTTGTAGCTTGGGAAATAAAGTATAAAGTCGGGCATAATTGATAATTCACTTTTTCCTGTACCTTATGGAAGGCTACAAGTCCAGAATATTCAAACATGAAAAATGCTTTCTTTCATTGAGGAAAAATCCTGGAGAGTAGAAAGGAGACGAAGACTTTAGTGTAGATAAGGTAAGACAGCTTTTCTCATGATCCAAGTACAGAGGTAAGCCAGCTTTTCTCATGGGTTTGGGTGTAAATAGAAGGACCTATAAGTTATATTTTGAGGCGTATACATCTTCCTGATTAATAGTAGAAGCAACTATGAGATAGAAGATGTGGAAGGAAGTGACACTGAATCTGGATAAAGAAGTCAGATCGACTCAAGCTGCTGAATCATAGTTTGGTCGGTTGTTTCGTAAATTCCAACCCAGATGTGGAGAAGATCGAAGAGTGGGCTGCTGCTGAATGGCGACCCGAGAAACCTTTACACATGAGGAAGCTAAATGCTGGTTTCTTCTTGTTCATCTTCAAGAGCGAGGAGACAAGCAACATCCTTATGAGTGAACAGAATAAGTTTCGAGAACCTGATCTCAGAATCAGGAGATGGAATCCTTTAGTCAGGGCAATCGGGGATATGGGATCCTCTGAATATGGTTTGGATTACTGTTTTCGGCATACTCTTGCATGCATGGAGCTTCCAAACTTTTAAGATAGTGGGAGACGCATGTGGAAGATTCAGATTCGTTGACCCTAGAACAATATCATGGAGAAACCTTTCTGCTGCTTGTATCTTAATTGAAGTTTGAAGAGATCCACCTTGTTCCTACTTTCCTATCCCTCCGTTTCATCAGTGAATCTTTCAACTCGAGATTGGTCATAGAAGGATCTTACACAACGAGATGGATCAAAAATATGGAATTGTCAAGAGAAGACACCCAAAAGATCAGGTTGAGTTCTGGTGGTGGAGGGAAGACAAAAAGTCAGACTCAAGGTTCAAAGTATCAATATGTATCAGTCAATACATATCATATCGGGGCTTTCCCGATATGCCCCTATAGGGGGTGTTTCGGGTCAGGCCATGGTTCAAAGGGTAGTCAGGCCTTAAACCAACCCCTCTGAACCGGTTTTGAAAATTAAATAAATAAACACAAAAAAGAGAACCAATACAGGCCGATACGCTGATACTTTGAACCTTGGTCAGACTGAAGGGGTAGGGCGCAAGGTTGAAGACGAGGGTATTTTAGGAAGCAAAAATATTTATGGTTCGGTTGGGGTCTTTACCATGGGCCGCATAATGGACAATGAAAGTACAGTTCCAAAGAGAAATAAAAGTGGTGGGGCGAATCGGTGGGAAAGGCAAATCGACTAGGACACATGGAAGTAGAAAGAAGGGAGAGAAATGGGGAGATGAAAGAAAAGGAAAAAGTTGGAATTTCAGAAGATGAAGAGACAGCATGGGCAGGAAAAGATGGTGAAGGTTCGATTGTGGACCAAGCTTCGAAGACAATGTTCATCAATAATGTTGGAGAGTTCTCTACAAAGCATAGTTTCAAAAGGGTTTCGAACAAGAGAAAGTTTAAGCGATATTCATCAAAAAAAAAAAGAGAAAGTTCAAGCGATCTAGATGTTTTAGGCACACATTTGAACCTCTTAATCTAAGAGAATACTACGATGAAAGGAAAAGRGAGAAGACAAATCCTAATCAGCGAGTAGATAAGTTTATCTCTTTTGGTGACTTGTAGTCGAGCTCTCTTCCTTTTCGTCACAGACATGGAAAGTGGTTGTTTGTTCAGAAGGTTCAAAAGGCCAGAAGGAAGGGAGGTGGTTTTTGGGGAAGTCGCGAAAGGAGTTAGTGAGGTGGGAAGGGGAGGACAATGAAGGAATGTTAGGTAGGGCCGACTATGGAGGGGACGACGCTAAGAGTTCGACTACTGAACACGGCGACGAGGTTGTGAGAGAGGCTTTGGACAAGAACGACAAAACATACCCATCTTTGGACTATGAGGATTATCAAAAGTTTGAAATTTCAGCTGGTAGGATTGGAGTACATCTAGGGCAGAGGAGTTGTGAACAAGAAGGTGTCGTAGGACCTATAGAAGGAGTGAAAGAAGCTAGAGGGACAAGCATGTGTAGCCTTGTCTATGTGTCTAAGGTTTTCTCAAGGCTAAAAGACGGTTTGATTGGATCAAGTCCTTCTAACAAATATAAGAGAGTGTACAGAAGGAAGACATTAAAAGGCTTAGATGCAAGGAGAAAGGGTGATGAAAGGAGAGGGGAGGAGCATCAAGTTGTCATAGGGGAGATAAAGCCTACTCTAACAAAAGAAGGGCCGGAGGTTAGACCAAGGTCGGGATGAGAAGAGGGAGGTCAAGCTGGTGAGAGTAGCCTTACTTTGTCTCAACGAGCTGACAAGGAGGGGGAGAAAGTGGGGATTAAGACCTTGGTGGACAGGGAGGTTAAAATTGGTAAGAGTTTACGGCTATTCTTTTGGGGAGAAGAATTCGCTAGAAGTGCTTTTGAAAAATTTGGAATGTGTAAAAAGGAAGAGAAATAGAAGAAGATGTTGCAAAGGAAAGAAGAAAAAGTTTGGGACAAGGAAGATGATGGGCAGGACGAGTCATTTGATCCTGAAGACTATCCAATGTATGAAAGGGGGGCGAGGGAATTCTCAGTCTTTCTTTTGGTTAGTCTTGTGTCGTTGTAAGCCTTACTGTTGTTGGTAGTGGGTTTGGGTGTTATCTTAACACCCCTGTCAGTGTTGTAATTTGCTTTTTATTTTATCATTAAATTTTTTCTTTTATTCTTCAAAAAAATAATTTTATTGATAAATATAAAGGAATGGAATGGATACAGACATGGACACATATGAGAAATGGGGATATAACTCTCCATTTCCTAAAGTTCTGGACATGAATCAGACACAAGTATATTCCATTTAATACGCTTATATCATGTGTTTATATTTAGTTTTTGAGGTTAAATGTCATTTCCCAAGACTGTCTTGGCAAATTTAAATTAAATTTTTAACATGTTCAATATTTTTGAAGTAAAATTTATTTAAAATATACCACCTTAAATATTTTAAAAGTGTTGATGCTAGAGAGTACATACCGGTATTAGGGTAGTATAGTTGATAAATGTGCCAAGCACCTCACATTGGTAGACTAGACTAACTTGTCTACCCCTAATTATCTTTTTCAATTCCAAATTATGGTCAATCTCCGTGGAGGACATAACCAAAATACAACTGTTTTTTAGTTTTTTTTCCTGAGAGAACGTAAAATATAACATATTGATTGGGAAAGAAGAAAAAGGTAGAAAAATCCAAATACAACCAATTTCTCTGAAACTCTGGTGTCAGATGGGAAGGAGAAAGTCCTACATGATGGGAATAAGAGTTCTCCTTTGATGACATTTGGAGAAAGGTGAGTGGAGGTAAATTGGAAGCCTCCTGATGCAAGCTTTGTGAAATTGAACTTTGATGGAAGTAGCCAAGGCGATTCTCGCACTTCTGGAATTGGAGGGGTGTTGAGAGATTGATCTAGATATATTATAGCTCTATTCTCAGGTCCAGTGGGTGAGGGTAACTCCATCAAGGATGAGCTGCTTGTTGCATTACAACGAGTAAAGATTGCACATTATTTGAACTTGGTACATGTGAAAATTGAAGGGGACTCAAAATTGGTGGTAGGACAATTAAAGGAGCCAGAATCAGTATTTGGTGTTTTGGGGAGGAGATGAAATTATACGGTTTACTAGAGGCATGAACCTAACTACCTAAGGATAGTTTGAGTGAGAAGGTTGGCTAATGGGACAGCAGATGCTTTAGCTAAGAAAGGGGTGAACAGAAATCATTTGTTTTGGAACCAGCTGTAACTTGATTTTTCTTTTTGTTATAGTGGGAGGTTACATCTCGTGCCTCCCCTTGAGAAGCTTGTACTGTTCTGTTTAATGCTCTAATCAAATTTCACTTATCAGAAAGGATCTAAATTATGAGGAGAGATTCAGATCTGAATAGAAAAGTGAAAGAAAAGAATAATGCACTTTTTAAAGCAAAGAGATATAAAGTAGATAAATGCATGATTACCCAAAATAAATGTTTGTTCCATCAAATCAACTTTCAAAGTTCCAATTACCTGCCTCTTTTTATACACCAAACATGAGATCTGAATCACTTAAGCTCATTTCAAGAGCACCACATCTCCTGACCCTCTAGTTCACCCAACTTATCACAGTTTTCAAGCCCCCTTCAATTACAAGTCTCTCCACCCCATCTCCTTTGCCTTTTAATTTCTTGGAAAATTTTAGAAAATTATTGCTCAACTCTATTCCTAAGAAACCAACAAACTATAGTACCAAATTTTAAATAGCCCAAAATTACTAGCATTCCATTGGTTCAAGAATATGGAGAACATTTCTTCTTCCAAAGGCTATATTTATTTATATTTTGATGAATAATAGGAAACTTTATTAAAGAAACTCAAAGAAGTAAAACAAGATAAAATTCAATACAACACATCCCAAACCCCTTTACAATCTCTTAGTATTTCCCCGCGCAATATTTACCACATGACCCAAAACAAGTGCTTTCTATTTACTCCTTGCTTTGCAAGATAGTCAGCAAAACTATTTGCTGATCTTCAGATCCATCAACCATCAAACCTTCAATTCCATATCCTGCATGAAATGCTTGGACTTCTTGATCTCATTCCTGCATTCCACAAAATCTTTTCCATTTTCAACAACCAGGTAATTACAATTTTTGAATTCCCTTCAACTACAAGTTTCTCCACCCCCATCTCCCTAGCCTTCTACACACCCCACAAACTACAGCCAATAATTCTGCCTTTTTCATTCCTTATCCCCCCCCCCAATTCTAGATGGACCTAGATTTCCAAAGCTGCTACCATCAAAGTTCAATTTAAAGAATCCAGCTTCCAGAGGCAACCACTTCTTTTCCACCCCTTGCTTCCTTGCCAATGGTCCCACCATTGCTCTCCAATTGTTAAACATAGCATCAACTGAGAAATCTTAAACAACTCCAAAGTTTTTACCAAATGTGTCACCCTCATCATTATTATTTCTATGATATCTTCCTTACTCCTTTCATCCTCAAAAATAATGAGTTTCTCTTCTCCCAAACATTCCAAATCAAAGCTCCATCAAAGCATCTCCACATGATTCTCTGTCTTTTCAGTCAACTGAAAGTATACAGATCAAACTTGTCTAGACTAACAGGATAAGTCCACTTACAACCAAAAAGAGAAGAACTATTCCCAAAGACAAGAGGTAAGTGGACAGGAGATTAGTAAGTGAAATGCAGTCTCACCATTCAACCCACACAAGTTGCACCAGTTAGAAGATAAACCAAAATTAGGATTCCTTCTTTGCAACAAAACATTATTACAATTCCCATGAAATACTTCTCAACATAAGGCACTAAACGTTGGGGGTAGGGGTGTCAATTGGACTGGATTTGGTCCAATCTGATCCAGTCCAATGTGAGTCCATTATAAATGGACCAGGTCCAATCCAATCCAATGAATGTTTTGGACCAATTTTGATTGGTCCAATTCAATGTCTGGACCGTCCAAATCTGTTCAAAATCATTTTGATTTAGATTGGTTTCAACCCAAACCCAGTCCATTGACACATACATTCTTATCGTATATCAATGGACCAGATATTGGCTTAATCCAAGCCAATCCAATATAAATTTGTTATGGATGGACCAGATCCAATCCAATATGTCTTGTTGGTCCGTCCAATCCATCCGAATTGATTTTAGACTGGACGGGGTCCAATCCTGTTAGACGGTATACCCTTAGCTCCAATCAGATTGATGTACATATCCATTTATTGTAAATGAATAAAGTACATAATTGATTCATGTTATAATTGGTGTGTTTCTGTGTAATTACCCTTAAACTAGACACTTATGAGACTCGTTAGTTCAAAATGTTCTCAGCTGTTGGATAGACTTGGGGAATTTTATCCTGCCAAGGTTGACACTAATGTGCTGCCAAGAAGGTTGAGGCAGCATGTCTCAGCTGCCAGGGTTAGACCCAAAGCACATGCAGTGCGTGTTTGTTAGAAACACTGAACCTGGGCCATATTCCAGTTATGTCCTGGACCTTGGAGACTGGTGGAAAAAACTGGAAAGTTACACATAACCCCTAGTCTCAATTATGGTACTGCATTGGGTGTCAAATTGGGCTGTCTTTGATATGCCAATCAGTGAGATCCTTTGCATGCCAATCAGTGAGGTCCTTTGCTGGTCAAAACCTGGGTATATTGGGGCAGTCTGAGAATTCACTTGAGTGGGTAATCATAGTGACAAGACCAGCCCCTTTGTTGGACAAAGTGAATGATCGAGACTGCACTCTCTCTGATGGAAACTAAACTGCCGGCAGTCAATTTCAATCTTGTTTGAGATTTGTTTTGCAAAATATATTTATATGATAATATATATATATATAAGGTTTGCAAAAGGTTTTAATTCCCGGGACCCATCCGAGCAGAGAGTGCAACACTACACCTTGTAGCCAGGGGAGAGGCCATTCCCTGTCGGGCAGCGATTGATCATTAAGGGTTGAGAGGTTAAGTGTAAGAGACCATTTAGGGATGTTTTACCTAATGGGCTATATCTCACTTAAGTCCATTGACCTTGGGCCTTCATAGGATGGCTGGACTCAAGGATCATTTAGTGTAAATGTTGGGCCCATTTAAGAGCCCATACTAATGGACTCAGGGGTTCACTGTACTTGACAGTGAATTCGGCCAGGCTTTTTCACAAAAGCTGGGTCGAACCTATATTGGCTTATGTGAGGTCATTGTTGGGGTCTCACGCCATACAAAGAGAACCAAATGGGCCAGCAATTATCTAGGGTTGTGAGCCACTTACTTAATGGGCCTAAAGCCCATGATTAATTAGATTAATCAAGTGGTCACATGACAACTTAAGCAATCATGTCACATGGGCGAATATGGGTATGGATATGGTTTGGATCGGCAATTAGGATAAGAGGATAAGTCTTATCCACTTAAAGAGTCCAAATACAAATAAAGATTTGGATGAGGATCCTCCTAATTCGATTAGGAGTGCTGATCCTTAAGGCTTATAAAAGGAGGAGGGCAAACTGCTCTAGTTATCAATCTGCTCTCAGTTCTCTCCTTCTACTCTTGCCGCCCAGAAACCCTAGTTCGACCTCCAGTTCTTGAACTGATAAAGATCAGTTCTGATTTCTGTTTTTTCAAAAAAAATATAAGATACAATTCGTGCTCACCACCCTTGCTCGATCCAAGTTGTTGGATTATAGTTTTTGCTAAAAAATTGTGTTGCTGAACCGGCTTCAAATCAAGTTGTGCCATTTTTAGTGGAAGCTGGTTTTGGTACACTCTTTGGGCATGAACTACCACTTTGGGAGCTACTGTGGATTCCGTATCAGGTATACTTCTCCCTTCCTTTTGGTTTCAAATCTAGTCCGGTTCGGTGCAAGAACAATCCTTGAAAAATGTAGTTTTTTTAAAACTGGGAATACGATTTCCAGAAGGGTAAAAGAAAATTTTTGAAATTTCACCGAACCATTTAGCATGGTTCGGCAATCCATATGATGGATTTCCCCTTTCTTCAAACCGGTCCATTGACACCCTTAATTGAGGGTATGGGAAGAGAACTAACTTCCTTATAGGGGAATGGAACCAAAGCAAGAGGAGACAAGGTTAGGAATTTGAAGAAAGAAACACAAGGAAAAATCCTAAAAGAACTTGGAGACCAAATACGGATGTCATCATTATTAGGTACAAAAAGCACCCCATCAAGAATTTGCAAGAGGTTAGATAAAAGAGCCAACTCAGAATCCCTCAAATTCCTTCTTCCAAGTTCCAAATAGGATCAAGGAGAGCAGCATTAGGATTAGAGGTAGAAAAAAAAATCAGAAATTGGTCTCCTCTTCAGACTTGAAAATGCAAAAATAGAGAAAACCTATCTTTTAGAAGTGCATCCCTAATCAACAGGTTTCCCCCAAATTTAATCTTACTGCCAAAGAAAAGAACATCTTGATATGATTTAAAAAACAAGGGACACCGCAAATAGTTTTCTAAGGAGAGGCAAGTGAAGTTCTGTTAGATACTCTTGCACCCCCAATCATTTTCAATGAGCCCATGAATACAAACTACCACCTCATGCCAAAGCCCATCTATTTCCCTTGGTAATTTCCAAAGTAGTTTCCCATAAAGAGCCAAGTTCTTTTCCTTGAAGTTCCCTATACCCTAAGTCCTTCCTTTTAAATGATTAAGTTAACTTTCTTCCCTTTCCATAGTTCCCAAAGAACCCTCATCAGTTTCTCCACCCTCCAAAGCCCAAACTACACTTTGGGACATCCTAAACACTGAAAGGTAGTAACCGCTGAAAAGTATCTCCATTTCAACACAAACAACCTCTTCTCAAATTTTCCACCACTGGGTTCCAAAAAGAGGGGGCTCTAGAGTTAGCACCTAGAGGTAAACCTAAGTGTGTAATAGGCCAATCCCCACTCGGGAGGAGACACCAGCTTCAAACTCTTACAACCCTCTAGAGCGAAGAAACAGAGAAGCATTGTGTTGCTTAAACTTTTTCATAACAGAGACCCAAGACACCACCCTATCAACAGCCAAATAGATGAACTCATCTAAAATCTTCTTGTTACATAAATCGACTATTCCTCTCAGCCCAAATAGTCCTTAAAACAACTGTAGGAATAGACCGCCAAACACAAATTCCTTTTTTTTTTTTGCTCAAGCCTGGCAGATTACAACACCACAGAATCTCTTTAACTGAACATCGCATGACCCAGTAAATCCTAACAGGTTTGAATAAATACCCCCAGATTTGACAAGAGACATTACAATGAACCTACAGGAACCATTTCCAGATTGTGCCCACACAAGCCACAGTTCAAGCATGAAGTTGCATGCCCCTCATAGACAGATTTTCCTTGGTCAGACACCCCTCATAGACAGATTTTCCTTGGTCAGACATCTGTCTAGCACCAAAACCCATAATAAGAAGTTTAATTTTGAAGGACTGACAGGGTTCCATATTTCTTAAACCTTGATGATCCTCCCCATCACAAAACATTATGACATCATCTACAAACTGCGAGTCACAATGATATTCTTCTTCTAAGGATTCTTTACCTTTTGTTTTTTTGCCTACACCAAACTTGTTGACATTTCTCCATCCAAGTATTGCACATCTCTCATGGTGTACCTACACATTCAAGAACCTTTCCATTCTATATCCATCCCATTAACACCTTGGAGTCACCACACAAGATATATTAATTGAGAAAGACTGCTATTCCTAATCCTTGTTGCACCATAAAGTCCTTGTGGTATTAACCTAAGATTCTCTTTCCATTACAATACTAGTAATTAATAACTAAATCCAAATTAACTGTTGTGCATCAAGTTTTTATAATCAAACTAAGAAATTAGAGGAGCAGAGTAATTATGCTAACTGTAACTAAACCGAGACAAAAAAGGAGAAGAGTCAAGTGTGATTAAACTAAGCCAGAAAGAAGCAGCGTTAACCTTTCTCAGTTTTAGCCCTCCATTACATCTTTGATTTCTTTACCATTGAAATCATTATGTGTAAGAGTTTTGCAATTGCTTCTTTTGGGTAAACAATAAGAATATTTATTGGATCTTTAAGCACAACACTTCATAAACACACACAACAACTACCTAGAGTTTCTAAAAGGGTGAGATTTAAGGAGTCTTAGGCTCTTAGTGACTTGCTTAACAAGCATCAAATAAGTTGAAGATGGACTGCAAGGGTAATAAAAAACAACTAAAATAACATCAAAATGTGATAAAATAACCCATAATTGTGTCTTTTTGAGAAATTACAATGACAAAATGATTTTTAACAACATGGGAGGGCAAATAGAAAGGGTATCCTCTAAAAATTATACTGGCATAATACTAGTACTCGATTTGAGAGGCTACACTTAAAAGGATGACCCCTAACACATGAATTCAGCCTCGTAAGTCTGCTTCTTGCTAATTCATCAGCTGTTAGAGTTAGCAGACATAGATGTCAACTGGAATAAGATGTTAATTCTAGAAGACAAAACACGCACCTCTCAGATGGCATGAAAGGAAGTAGGAATCACCATGGACTGCCTCTAATTTTTAAACCAATGTTTTAAAACGTGGAGGCRTGACGTGAGGCGTTCCACTACCTAGAGGCGTAAGAAGTAGTTCAAAACGCAAGAGGTGTAAGCCTCCCAAACACAAGGAGGCGTAAGCCTCCTTCAGAGGAGGGAGTTAGGAGGAAGGATGAAGAGGAAGGGGGGATCTCATTTTTTCTTTATTTTTAATAAAAACATTTTATATTAAGAAGAATAAAGATGCATAACATTAGTTGAAAGGGGGGGGAGTCTAGGGGGCAGAGCCCCCCATCAGAAGGGACAGGAGGCAAACCACTTCTTTCCCCTTATCTTTTCTTCCCTTCCCTTTCCTTATCTCTTTTTTTTCTTCTCTTTCTTTTTTCTTTCCCTTCCCTTTCCTTTTCTCTTTTTTGTCTTCTCTTTCTTTTTTCTTTCCCTTCCCTTTCTTTTCCTTTCTTTTCCTTTCCTTTCCTTTCCTTTTTTTCTTTTTTCTTTTTTTTTTTCTTTTTATATCAGATGTGCAAGAGGCACATGAGGCGTACGCCTCTAGCACACCTCTTGCACCTGAGGCATACGCCTCAAAGGTGTCAGCGCCTCTGGCATACGCCTACGGGTGTTTGGGGAGCGCCACGCGCACCTCTAGGCGTATGCCTCCCACGCCTAAACATGGCTCAGTAAAGCCCATGAAGACTGATATGAAATCTTGAAATGGGAATATAATCTCCACCTTCAAAAACACACCCCAACGGAACCTGAAAAACTCATGAGCATCTTCTGTTGCTGTTTCTAATAAATCCATCTTATTTGATGATAACTGAGAATGATAAGAGACTGAAAGTCTCTACGAAACGAAAACTATACAAATGAATTTCTAGCAGCAAGTAATCAAATTAATAGAGATTCTCATAACTAAAATCCACCATGAAAATTCAATGTGAAACTTCAATGATAATCAATTCAATGACTTTATACATGGAATAAGGACAACCCTACAACATAACATGTGCAAACAGCATCCTTGAGTAAGTTTACAGTCATTCATCTAATCCACAACAGTGCTATTAAGATGAACACAGAAAAAAACATATTGTACGGGGACCTACCAAGTTATTAGCAAAGAATTAAATAAAAACAAAGCCCACTCAATAATTCAAGCAGAGGACTATACACCAATTGAACAAAAATAGAGCACAACAGAAACACTAAAGCAAATGAGAAACAATCAGGTCTTTGGAAAACAAAAACAATTTTACTAAGTTCCATATTTGATGGTAACTGAGCACAACCATTGAACAAAAGAAAACCTAACAATACAAATATATCAAAACCAAGTTTTAAATGTCAGTGTTGGTGAAAATATCAGTTATCAAAATATAGGAAATATGTCACAAATGTCATATGGAAAAATTGTAAAAGTTATAGACATGATGGAAACATTGTGAAATTTGCAGAAATATAGAATGATATTTTATGAAATAATAAAAGAAGCATCCATTTAAAAGTATATGCTACATAGTTGTCTTGTAAACTTTAAGAAGGGGAGCAAGTCAGGCAAGTTGTGCCGGGTTTAAGGTGAAACTAGGCCCAAACCTAAGAATTGAACTAAATCTTGAGCCCCAGACCAAGCCGAAGGTCAAACCCAACCTATCCAAACCAGGCCCTGCCCAAAATGAACATTGGCACACTTGGGTTGGGTCCAAGCCCAGGCCAAGCTCAGGTTAGTCAATCACATATGTATAATCAATACATTCCCCAAGGGCTAGGACCGGGCCCAGCCCAAAAAATAGGGAAGCTCTGAGTTTTGGCCCCAAGCCCAGCCCAAGGACCCAAAATCCAAGCCCAAGTTGTGTAAAATTGTGGGCGGGGTTGGTCCAAGGTTAGCTTAGGCCTGTCCAAGTTGCACCCCTAACTTTAAGAGTCAAAACTACATGATAGAGTGAGCAAGAAAGTTTCAAACTCATGGAAAGAATTATTGCGGGCAGAATTTGATTAATAACCATCTTTACAGACAGTAGCATTCATTTTTGTTGAGGCACTTACTTTTATTTTTTAGTACTAGGATCAATTAAGAGATATGTAATTACAATTTAACTCAGTATCCAAAGCTGGTCTACCTACAGTTTTGAGATATTATTCCTTGTCCTGCACCACAATGCCATGTTTTCCATTTATCTCACTCAAACATACTACCCAGCAAACTTCATTCATATCATACAAGGGAAATTCATAACTACTTCCAGTTATTAACTTGTTCCATCATCATCCAAATATCAGCAACAAAATAAAAAACTGGGTTAAATTAAAAAACAAAAAATAAATGTCCCTAGGTTTGCTCTGCTCACCACAAAGAGACTGCAATCGGTTTTAAGTGAAAAGAACTCCAAAGAAGTTTCTCCACCACTCTCAAAGGGCCTGATATTCTCATTTTTACGGGTGAACCTAACCGCACTGTCCCTCTTCAGATGATAAATTTCAGTCAAAACAGAATTTAATATATTGCTGGTCTTGGTTCCTTGTAGTATCAGTGTTTTCTTCCCATTCTCAACCTGCATGACAGAATTCATATAGAAAATCAGTTCAAGTGTCCATATGATAAATAATGGAAAGTTCCTGATTGAGAAAAACTGAAAAATAAAGTAATCCATAGGAGCTTACAAGCTTGGGAGCACGCTTTTCAAGCACTCGTTTGGATTTTGCTGTTTTTGGAGTTGAAATCTTCAACATTATTAACTGGCACAAGAAGAAATCACATCATATCATATCATGCCATCATATATCTTATACATATATAGTTATATACTTAATGCATGAGGTGTATGAGGCATACACCTCTAGCATGCCTCATATAAAGGCGTATGAGGCATACACCTCTTGCACATGAGGCTTACGCCTCAGAGGTATCAACACCTCAGGACATTTTGGGGGCACCTCTCCTGGAGGCATACACCTCCCATGCCTTTCAAAACACTGGCCATGATTGTTTTGACCAAGAACACAACAAATATCATTCTCAAACCCTGAAGATACTCCTTTTCCTAAACCATGAGATCACAAAGATAAAAGGAAAGTATAGATATAGATAAGCCAAAGAGCATTGTGGTAGACATCTTTTAATTGCCATTAAGTGCAGTAATTTCTAATACAATTTAGAAAACGCATTCTTTAATCACAACAGTTGATAACAACATCTGGATTCGCATTTCCAGAATGTCAGTGTCAAATGGGTAATGCAGAGATGAGTTAAGTATCTTACAGGGACAATTTTTTTATTTTAATTGCAATCTTACAGGCAGATATCCTGTAATTAGTGGACAAATCTGCAGAGATTAACTCCCATCCTCAAAAGTTATGCTACAAAAATTAACACACAAAATCCATCCAAAAACTTAATACACAAAACAACTAACAACTGCTTAGAGATTGCCCACCCAACAACACATGCATTGACCCATCGCAGCAGGCAGGCAGTGGCTGCTTAAGTTTCAGTGACTTTGTTAAATTTTCCTTTTAATAGCCCAACATAGATGGCATTTGATCCTACTATACATGCACCAAATAGAATACCATCAACCTTAGAGTTGACAAACTTACAAAAAGAAATCACAGCTGTAGTGATAGCACCACCGTAAATAGTAAGTAGAAGCCAAAAGGGGACAGGAAGAATGACATAGTGAGGAAATTTATAGAATCAGAACATGAGAAGCTAAAGAGACAGTGCAAAGAATGTGCAATTCACCACTAAGAAAAACAAAACGAATAAAGAAGCAGAGAACAAATAAAACAGGAGCTCTCGGAGGTCAATGTAACGGAAGAAACAGTAATTTATTAACAAGACAGAATCCAAGAAAGAGAGGAAGGACATAAGGAACTAGAGATTACCATCAGCATGAGAAAGGAAGTTGATATGGACAGAAGGAAGGGGTGTAACGGAGAAGAGTATCTGCAAAGATTCTTTTTTTTTTTTTTTTGAACCAGGGGAGAGGCAAAAGCAACTGGGGAGACCAAAGAAGGCCTCATTAGCTCCAACACCAATATTGACACAGCAGGGTCAATATCTTCCACTAAAAGGATTATTTGGCAGAAAGCAAGGCCAAGGATTCATCACTGCTGCAATTTTTGTTTCTCTTGTCCCTCTAACAAAGCTTTCCTTGAATGTTGAAACCTTAACTTTGTTACATAATTGAATAAGCACAAGATTTCAGTTTGTTGAAGCAGAACAAGAGGAAAAACTCTTAGGGCTCCGTTTGGTAAGAGTGCAAATGCCAGTTCAGTGCATATATGCATGTTTCGAATGCTGCTACAGTAACCCGAACCAGGAAGAGAAGGAAGAAGAAGAGGAAGAAAAAGAGAAGAAGAAGAAAGAAAATAAGGGTCTGTCGAAATCTGATGGACCACCCATACAGTCGACCCCCTTAATCTTTATTAGATTCTAATGACCTTTACAAAGACTAACTACCCTTACTTAAGTGTGGGGTAGAGTGTCTCTAATAAAACTGCCACATAAGCAAACTACTTAACAAACATAAGATGACTAAACTACCCCTATTCGGCTCACTTAAACACTCCCCCTCAAGCTAGAGAATATATGTCATATAATCTCAGCTTGTTACATAGATAATTCACTTTCCCTGAGCTTAGAGCTTTTGTAAACAAATCTGCCCACTGATCATTCGAGCCCACATGTTCTGTATTTATCTCTCCAGCAAGAACCTTCTCCCTCACAAAGTGGCAATCAACCTCTATGTGCTT
>NW_010729324.1:122811-149380 GCF_000365185.1 Nelumbo nucifera
AGTCGACCCCCTTAATCTTTATTAGATTCTAATGACCTTTACAAAGACTAAACTACCCTTACTTAAGTGTGGGGCAGAGTGTCTCTAATAAAACTGCCACATAAGCAAACTACTTAACAAACATAAGATGACTAAACTACCCCTATTCGGCTCACTTTAACAATGCACTTTGGCTCAGTTTTGTTGGTGTTTGATAAGAGTACATTTATGTACTGTGACATGTTAAAAGTCATGTTTCATCGAAAATGAGAGTAAAGTTTGCAACCAAAAAATGGACGCAAACTTTGCACTCAAAGTTGGTCAATGTAAAAAAGGTAGATTCCAATCTAGGAGTTTGTGTCTGCACCCATTACAACTAAAAATCATTTGGCAAAAAAGTAAACTTATCAATGCAAAATTAAACTAACTTTGCATTTGCATGGACCAGAATGTACTCTACATATTTATATTTGCACTCTAAAAGAGCCTAGGTGATTAACAAGGAGGAAATAATTTTCGCATATAACTTCAAATCCTATATATACAGCAACCTCACCAGACCAAGCAGTACCCCATGGAAAGAGAAGGGACACATACCAATCAACACTTATTACTAGAGAAAAGAGCTAACCCCCCATGACACTCAAAGCTTCCCTGTCTCCTTTGCAAATAGGCGGAGAGACGGAGGCGAAGGCTGAGAGAGTTGCAGAGTAGCATTCAAAGCGTCGAACCCTAAACCATGACCCCTATACTAGTATACCTTCAACCCAACCCACCCTAACCTTCTTTATGTGACCCAATGGATTGTCGGATCTATATAAGCCAGCCGTTTTAATTTGATTTGTACACCTTCAACCCAACCCACATTAACCATTTTATTTTGGTACAATGGATAATTGGACCAATCATTATCAGCCCATATGAAAAATGAGTGGGTCACAACCCACTCTGACCTTGACCCATCCATATTGACCCACTAACCCAAGCGTAAAATGTTTTTAAATTCTCCTCTATCTCAAATGCTATAACCAAATGGGTCAACCCATATACCCAAAATTCCAAATTATATAAGAAAACAAGGTTACATCCCTTCTGTTCTTTTATCAATAACAGGAAATTTCATTAACAGAACGAATTCGGATTTTCGAATATCGTTAACAAGCCTAAGGACGTGTCAAAATTGGCAAAACCACCCACTGGATGCTCCGGCGGGTGTGGACGTGTTTCATGCCAACCAAACCCACACCCACCTATTGCCACTACTCACCCACCGAGCATCCTGACCCGTTATGCTCATCAATTGGCCCAACCACCCGGACCAGCGATGGGAAATGGTGGTTTTGCAAAGCACCGTTTCCCACTGGATGCTCCGGCGAGTGTGGACATGTTTTGTGCCAACCAAACCCACACCCACCTATTGCCACTACTCACCCACTAAGCATCCCGACCCGTTAAGCTCATCGATTGGCCCAACCGCCCGGACCGACAGTGGGAAATGATGGTTTTGCAAAGCACCGTTTCCCACTGTCGACCTTCTCCAGGAGCCCCAGGGCTTCTCTGCCTCTCACAGGGCCGTCAAAGTGACCTCACCCTACATTGTGGGGGTGGTACCGCCACCCATCTACCCCTGTGTCACCCGTCTAGGACAGCATGTCAAAATTGGCAAAACCACCCACTGGGCGCTCCGGTGGTGCAGAGGCCTTCCATGTCGACCAAACCCACAGACTCTTATTGCCACTCACCCACCGAGCATCCCTCTTCCGTCCGTTCATCGACGCAATGGTCCGAACCCATGGTGGGAAACGATGGTTCTACCAAAACATCGTTTCCCATTATTAGACTTCTCCGTGAGCCCAGGGCTTCTACACCTCCTACGGGGGCCTCAGGGGCCTCAACCCACACAATGGGGATGGTATCGCCGCCCAACTACCCCCATGACAACTATCCGGGACAATATGTCAGAATTGGCAAAACCACCCAATGGGCGCTCCGGCGGGTGCGGATGTGTTCTGTGTTGACCAAACCCACACCCTATTGCCACTCACACACCGTCAGCTTTCTCCATGAGCTTGAGGCTTCTTTGCCCCACATGGGGCCCTCGAGAGGGACCTCCTGCGTTGTGGAGGTGGTACCGTCGCCCATCTACCCCCGCGCCACCCATTCAGTACGTGTCAGAATTGACGAAACCACCCATTGGGAGCTCCGACAAGTGAGGATGTGTTCCGTTCTAACCAAACACACAACCTTATACACCAAGCATCCTACCCCCTTCTACCGATCCATCGGTCCAACAGCCTAGATCAATGGTGGGAAACGGTTGTTCTGCCAAAGCATTGTTTTCCACCATTGTGCTTCCGTGTGAGCTCGGGCCACCTCCACCTCCTACGAGACCCTCGGAGGGACCTCACCCCACATCGCGAGAGTGGTACCACCGCCCATCTACCCCTGTGCCACCAGTCCGGGACGTGTTAGAATTGGCAAAACCACCCATTGTGCGCTTCGACGGGTGCGGAGGTGTTCAGTTCTAACCAAACCCACACCCTCCTAATTCCACTCACCCACCAAGCATCTCGTCCCCCTTCCGCCCAGCCATTGGCCCAACGGCCTGGATCGAAGGTGGGAAACGATGGTTCTACCAAAGCCACTTGGAAGGCTAAGTATGTATTTGGTTCCATGGGCAACGTTTATTTGTACTTTTTCACTTTAAATGTTTCCTGTTTTTGTTGTTTGGTTAGGATTCACTTTAAACGGTTTTACTCTCCACTTCAGATTAATACCCATTAAAGTGTGCCACAACAGCATTTGGTTTCAAAAAACGCAAGGGCATTAGAGAAAACAAGAATGACATTTCCCCAAATGCCCCATGCACAAAAACCAAAGCGTTTCAGTTTTTTACCATTTATTTGATAAACCGTGAAACCAAACAGTCGTTTCATTTTGTTTCATATGCAATAAACACCAACGCCTATGTGGCGTTAATGTGGCGGCATTTTTTCAAAAAACACCCACAGAACCAAACACAGCCTAAGTATTGCAAAACCGATATTTGTTGTTAGGGGCAGAACTCTTAGATGGATTTACAAATATTTCTAGGGATAGTTAAGTTATTTGAGTGAACAAAAAATAATCTTGTAAAATGTTAGATTAAAATGACTCAAGTCTACCATTAATATAAATTCCATTGCAACAATATGCCAAAAAAGTTCGCCAGAAATAGGAAAACATAAGTTAATCCAACAAAAATGAAGGGGGTGGGGGAAGTCTTCTAAGACAACCCCAAGACTACTGAACCAACGTAATGACCTACTATTTATAGAAGACTAGTGAGAAGAGAACAATAACAGAAAGAACAAAAACAAGTCGCCTAATTGTAGTCATCCCTTCAACAGCTAGCTAGTTGATGGGCTGATTTCATGAATTCGATCTAACCCCCGACAAGCATCCACTACTTTCACCAAATATTGAAGGCACTCCAAAACACCTCCATGGCTATTTGCCAATGTATCATCTAACCACCTGCGAGGAATCGCCCATTCCAAAAATTTGCAACCACCACCCAACTCATTTTTAGTCATTGGGTTTTCCAACAACCGCTCTTCAAAGTGCGATAACACATGTCAACTGCAATTTACATACCTTATAACAATACTAACAAATAATATCAACCCACTAAAATATTACCTCAGAATTTAATCGACAAATATAAAGCATCTTCTTCGAAGTATTGGGAGTTGTTGAAATTCGAATGATACATTTCCGTTTACAATAGCAATACTTAGTATCACACTGTAAGCTATTGAGGGATTCCCACCACTCCTTTGTTTCATTCGCTCGAGGAGTTTATTTGGTTTTCAGGTGTTGTTTATTAGTCTATCAACCGAATAGTGAATATCTCAGTTCAGTGGGTCTATGCTGCTAGATCACTTGAAACCTTCACCCGAGAAGCTGGGAGCAGTGTTATAGTTCAACGAGTCTACCAACCGAGTATTTGTTGTTCTTCATGGGCTGAAGGGAGTTTATTTGGTTTTCGGGTGTTGTTTATTAGTCTATCAACCGAATAGTGAATATCTCAGTTCAATGGGTCTATGCTGCTAGATCACTTGAAACCTTCACCCGAGAAGCTGGGAGCAATGTTATAGTTCAACGAATCTACCAACCAAGTATTTGTTGTTCTTCATGGGCTGAAGGAAGTCAAGGCTGTATTAGATGGGTTAAGTGAGAGGACCCGGAGCTACTAAGATTGCTTCTCTGCATTACAGGGTTAAGATTTTTAGTCTTGTTATATCCAACTTCATTGAGATGGGTTAATTGATAATGTAATGCTACAACTACTTCATTGGCAGAACATGAGCCGTTAGAGAGGAGTCGTGTGGTAGCATCTTCATGTCATTGTTAATATCTCTTTTGAGAGCAAGTTGTATTAAATCAAAGACTAGATATTTGGTCTGGTTTTCTTTATTACCTTATGTTTTCTATTTTTTTTCATTCATCTCAATATTTGCATTCTTTTTCACTCATTTTTTGGATATATTGTTGGGACTACACTCATCTTCCAGCTTTAATTTTTATTAAATCAGTTCCAAGGTGGATTTTCTTACATTATCTGAAAGTTTGTTTATCAGTGTTCAGTCAGTAGGCATTCTAGTCTGACTTTAATTTTTTTTTGCTTTTTTAAGTTGTATTCAGAATATAATATTGTTTGATAACAATTTTGCTTCATCATAATTATAGTTAGCAACCTGACATATCGTAGGTCCTATGTGGTTGATAATTTTGCTTTTATGGATAAGTTCAATTTGCATCTCTAATATAAATCCACTACAAGATATATGAATAATAATTTGGGTTGGTGATTCTCCTTTGAAAGACCAATTTCTAACCCTTTTTTCTATTTGTACCTTTAAAAATGAACTGGTTTCCACTTTCCTTGTACCCTCTAACTTGAACTTTGGGTTTGGATGGAAATTGGGTTTGAGAAGAGCTATCATGGACACAGAACTGGATAGTACTTTGACTCTCTTGACCATCCTTGATGGGGTTTTCTTGGAACCCACAACGATAAACAATAGAATTTGGACCCCCCTCTCCTTTAAGCTCCTTTACTTGTGCTTCCTTCTTTAAAACCCTAACTCAACCGATTGTCCCTCTTGGCTTGTGATGCTTGTCATGCCATATTAAAGAAGTTTGATGTCAACCTATCCCACCAAAGGTTGGGAGTTTTTGTTGGGAAGCTTTTTTGGAAAGAGTCGACATAGGAAATTTGCTTCAAACAAAGAGACCCAGTAGATGTTTATCTCCTCACAAGTGTGTTCTTTGTAAAGCTGATGGTGGACTCCCCCACCGAACATGCAAAGCTTGTTTGCTTCCACTTCCTTAAAACGACCAACAAAAATGGGGAAGGATTATGTGGAGATGTGTTCAAGTTGTTGTTTGTCTGAACTTTATGGGAAGAAAGAAATTCAAGGATTATTTTGGCTAAGGAGAGAAGTTTAGAAGTTGTGCAAGTGGTTCACATAAAGGTGATACATTGACTGAAATCATTGGATTTGTTTACAAATTTTTTCAGTGGATGATTTGCTAAGAAAATGGAAAGAAATTGCTAGTTCGGTCCTAGTTAAGAAGACCCCAATACCTTTTGGTATTGGAGTGTTCAGAGATGAGAATAGGAATATATGTGGATTGTATTCAGGTCCTATTGATTAAGGTGAATTCTTGGATGCTATTCTTGGGGTGCAAAAAGCTAAGGATATGGGAATTACTAGGCTGATTCTTGAAGGGGACTCCAAAATAGTTGTTGGCTAGTTGGAAAAAGAAGGAGTTCTATGACAATTTAGAAATGATCTTAGAAGATTCAAGATGATATCAAGAGATATGCAAACCCATATAAGATGGGTTAGGAGGTCTGCAAATGGGTTGGCTAAGCAAGGAACTCATAGACAGCATTTGTTTTAGGCTAAAAGGAAATAAATCCCTCAATAGCTTACAATGTGATACTAAGTATTGCTATCGCAAACGAAAATGTATCCTTCGAATTTCAACAACTCCCAATAATTCGAAGTTGTTTTATAGTTGTCGATTAAAATCTAAGGTAATATTTCAGTGGGTTGATATTATTTGTTAGTATTGCTGTAAGGTATGTAGATTAGAGTTGACATGTGTTGTCGCACTTTCAGAGCAGTTGTTTGAAAAATCAATGACGAAAAATGAGTTGGGTGGCAGTTGCAAATTTTTTGAATAGGCGATTCCTCACAGCTGGTTAGATGAGGTTACATTGGCAAATAGTCATAGAAATGTTGTGGAGTGCCTTCGATATTTGGAGAAAGTAGTGGATGTTTGTCGGGGGTAGATCGAATCCATGAAATCAGCCCATCAACTAGCTAGCTGTTAAAGGGATGGCTATAATTAGGCAACTTGTTTTTGTTCTTTTTGTTATTGTTCTCCTCTCACTAGTCTTCTATAAATAATAGGTCATTACATTGGTTCAGTAGTCTTAAGGTTGTCTTAGAACACTTCCCCCACCCCCCTTCATTTTTGTGTTGGATTAACTTATCTTTCCCTATTTCTGGCGAACTTTTTTGGCATGTTGTTGTAATGGAATTCATATTAATGGTGGACTTGAGTCATTTTAATCTAACATTTTACAAGATTATTTTTTGTTCACTAAAATAACTTAACTATCCCTAGAAATATTTGTAAATCCATCTAAGAGTTCTGCCCCTAAGAAGAAATATCAGTTTTGCGATACTTAGGTTGTGTTTGGTTCCGTGGACGTTTATTGAAAAAACACCGCCACATCAACGCCACATAGGCATTGACATTTATTGCATATGAAGCAAAATGAAACAATTGTTTGGTTTCACTATTTATCAAATAAATGGTAGAAAATTGAAACACTTTTATTTTTGTGCATGGGGCATTTGGGGAAACGTCAAATTCTTGTTTCACTCAATGCCTTAGCATTTCTTGAAACCAAATGCTGATGTGGAACACTTTAATGGGTATTAATCTAAGGTGGAGAGAAAAAAACATTTAAAGTGAAACACAACCAAACAACAAAACAAAAAACATTTAAAGTGAAAAAGTACAAATAAACGTTGCCCATGGAACCAAACACATACTTAGCCTTCCAAGTGCCTTTGGCAAAACCACCGTTTCCCACCATTGGTCCGAGCCATTGGGCCAATTGACAGGCGAAAGGGGGCAAAATGCTTGGTGGGTGAGTGGAAATAGGAGGGTGTGGGTTTGGTCAAAACAGAACACCACCGCACTGTTGAAGCGCACAATGGGTGGTTTTGCCAATTCTAACATGTTGTCCTGGATGGGTGGCGCAAGGGTAGATGGGTGGTAGTACCACCCTCACGATGTGGGGTAAGGTCCCCCCGAGGGTCTCATAGGAAGTGGAGGCAGCCTAAGCTCACAGGGAAGTGCAATGGTGGAAAATGGTGCTTTGGCAAAATTGCTTCCTACCATCGATCTAGGCCATTGGGCCGATGGACAGGCAGAAGGGGGCAGGATGCTTGGTGTACGAGGTTGTGGATTTGGTCAGAACGGAACACATCCGCACTCGCCGAAGCTCCCAATGGGTGGTTTTTCCAATTCTGATACGTCCCGAATGGGTGGCATGGGGGTAGATGGGCAACGGTACCACCCCCGCAATGTGGGGTGAGGTCACCCCCGAGGGCCCTGTGGGGGGCAAAGAAGCCCCAAGCTCACAGAGAAAGCCGACGATGGGTGAGTGGCTACAGGGTATGGGTTTGGTCGACACAGAACACATCCGCACCCATTGGAGTGCCCAGTGGGTGGTATTGCCAATTCTGACACATTGTCCCGGATGGCTGGCACGGGGGATAGATGGGCGGCGATATCATCCCCATTGTGTGGGGTGAGGCCCCCAAGGGACCCATAGGAGGTGGAGAAGTCCTAGGCTCACTAAGAAGGCTGACGGTGGGAAACGATGCTTTGGTAGAACCATCGTTTCCCACCATTGGTCCAAACCATTAGGCCAATGAATGGACAAAAAGGGGGGATGCTTGGTGGATGAGTGGCAATAGGAGTGTGTGGGTTTGGTCAACACGGAAAACTTTCACACCACCGGAGCGCCCAATGGGTGGTTTTGCCAATTCTGACATGCTGTCCCAAACAGGTGGCACGGGGGTAGATGGGCAGTGATAACACCCCCACGACGTAGGGTGAGGTCACTTTGAGGGCCCCACAAGAGGTAGAGAAGCCCCAGGCTCATGGAGAAGTTCGACAATGGGAAACGGTGCTTTGGCAAAACCACAATTTCCCACCTCCGGTCCGAGCAGTTGGGCCAATCGACGAGCAGAACAGGTCAGGATGCTCAGTGGGTGAGTGGCAATAAGAGGGTGTGGGTTTGGTCGGCAAAAAACACCTCCGCACCCGACAGAGCACCCAATGGGTGGTTTTGCCAATTCTGGCACATTGTCCTAGACGGTAGGCATATAAACACATCGAATTCGAACCGAATCAAGCTAAATTCAAATTCAAACAGATTATGAATAATAATATTCGAATTTGATTCAATATCCGAAGGATATCAAATATTTCAGTTTGAATTCAATTTTGATTATCAAATCAAATATTCATTCAATTCGAATTCAACTGATAACTTCACTTTTCGAATATGAATCAGATTTGATTCGAATCTGATTTGATTGACTGTTTTACAACAGACAACTTTTGAAATTTAACCGATTCTAAGCTTCTAATTTTTCTTCTAATACATGGTTTTAGTTTTCTTGTATATTTATAATTAAACCCCACAAAATTCCTTAGAGCTTTCTTTCAATTTCCTACTTCTCTCTTATTTTCTATCAAAACAAATACAGCCATTATAATCCTTTCTTCTCTTGTTTTGAAAATATATACACTAAATCCTGTTGAAAGAGAAATGATATCAAAACAAACACAGCCATTCATGAAATGATATCAAAACAAACATTGGCATTTAAATTCTCCTCTACCAATTTTCCTATACATCTCCATCAGATTTGGATCACGGAATAGAAGATATCCGGCCAATAGAACAAATAGGATCACCCCTCAAGACCAAATGTCAGCTTTGGACCCATCATATCCCTTTCTATTGAATACTTCAGAAGAAGGAGAAACATAAGTTGCTTGACTACTTTAGATTATAGTCCAAACCATATTCATCAAAGTAGCAAAACATAACCATCTCTACAGCTGAGCTGAAAAATCTAATGAGGTGCCTCTCATTTGTGACTGAGAATCAATAAACCAATAAACCATTTAGGAATGATATTATCTAACTCATAACTAGAAACCAATAAACCATTATCTAAATCAAATGATGTTAGCATTAGCATAAAAAAGTATGTAGCATACTAGCATAACCATTAACCATAAAATCATTATTCTAAATTATCTGTAATCTATTCTATAAAAATGAACATTCTTCATCAGCATCGTTCAGAAATCAATTAATCAACTTACCTTATAAAAGAGGCAGGGGATTGCAATGGAGATCGTAGACAGTAGACTCTGTAGGCGGTGGGCCAATGTGAGTGTGTGACGGCGACAGTCGTGCGTTCCCGGCCGGTGATGCTGGACTGTTGGCACAATGGCACTCTCGCAATATTAGCTTGGGTTGAAGGCCTTGAGGCGTCGAGCAGCGTCAAAGGAGACGATAGTGGCCGGTGACCGGTGCTCGACCGCTGTCACTGACGTTTCCGTCGGTGATGGTGGTTTCTCGGGCGGCGGCAATGCTGAGTCGAGACTTGATAGAGGAGAAGATGAAAGACGAGAGAGAACCAAGGAAAGGCAGAGGAATAGGGGTGGTGGCCAGCGAACGGTACTCGACTTTCGACTGCCGAATCGCTGATGTGGCCGGTGACGGTGGTTGCTCGGGCGGCGACGGAGAAGGGAGGGTTAGGGTTTGAAAGGAGATGGAGACCGGAGGAGAGGTTCGAATGTTCATCAGTTCACGTTCGTTTGATTCAATGAGAATCGAGAAATCGAGAATTACAAAATTCTGATATTTATCGGATCGGATCAATGCAGATCCGAATTCGATCCGATAATTAAATGGTAGAAAATTGGTATTCGAATTTGATCGAACATCCGATTCAAATTATCCAAATTGGATTCGATTATGCTGAATCTCAAATTTGAATATGGATTTTTGAATATCGTTTATAAGCTACTTGACCGGTGGCGTGGGGTAGATGGGTGGCGGTACCACCCTCCACTATGTGGGGTGAGGTCCCTACGAGAGAGAGAGAAGCTTCAGGCTTACGAAGAAGACTAATGGTGCTTTGGCAAAACCATCATTTCTCATCATCGCCCTGAGTCATTGGGCTGATGGACGAGGGGAAGGGGTGGGATGTTTAGTGGGTGGGTGGCAATGGGAGGGTATGGGTTTGGTCGACGTGGAACACTTCCACACTCGCCAAAGCGCCTAATAAGTGGTTTTGCCAATTTTGACACGTTGTCCTAGATGGGTGGGCAATATCACCCCCACAGCATGGGGTGAGGTCCCCCTAGGGGCCCCGCGAAAGACAGAGAAGACTTGGGCTCACAGAGAAGGCCATTGATAGAAAATGGATGAATAGAATGGGTTGCGATGCTTGGTAGGTGAGTGAAATACCTCCACACCCGCTAGAGCACCTAGTGGGTGGTTTTGCCAATTCTGACACATTGTCCCAGACGGGTGGCATGTGGTAGATGGGTGGTGGTACCACCCCTACGACGTGGGGTGAGATCCCCCCCGAGGGCCCTACAAAAAGTGGAGAAGCCTCGAGCTCATGGAGAAAGCCAACGATGGGAAATGGGGCTTTCAAAAAACCACCATTTCCCACCGTCTGTCCAATTCATTGGCCCGATGGACGAGTGGAACAGGTCAGGATACTTGGTGGGTGAGTGATAATAGGAGGGTGTGGGTTTGGTCAGTATGGAATACCTTTGCACCCATCAGAGCGCCCAATGGGTGGTTTTGCTAATTCTAACATACTGTGCTAGATGGGTGGTGCGAGGGTAGATGGGTATTGGTACCACTCCCATTGCGTGGGGTGAGGTTCCCCCGAGGACCCACAGGAGGCGGAGAAGCCCAAGGCTCATAGAGCAGGCCGACGTGGGAAATGCTGCTTTGGCAGAACCATCATTTCCCACTATCAATCCGAGTCGTTGGGCCGTTGGACAGGCATAATAGGTTGGGATACTTGATGCATGGGTGGCAATAGGAGGGTGTGGGTCTGGTTGGCACGGAACACCTAGCACCCACCAGAGCACCCAATGGGTGGTTTTGCCAATTCTGACACATTGTCCCAGATTAATAGCATAGGGGGTAGATGGGCAGCGGTACCACCCCTATGGCGTGGGGTAAGGTCCCCGCGGGAGGCAAAGAAGCCCTAGCCTTATGGAGAAGTGCGAAGATTGTTGTGTTTTTTATTAATTTAGGTATTTCTACATTGTCCTTCAAAGTGGTTTCACTCATATACTTTGCGAGATCTTAACTCAACGTTGACATTATTGTTTGGTGACGTTCTATACAATAGTTTGGCACGTATACCTATAGATAAATCCAATTGGCACATGTCAGGTGCACCACATGTAAAAGCAATACACATCCACTTCCATTTAAAATTTCTATACGTCCATTGCAACTGAAGATCTTTACATACACGTAGTAATATATTAAAAGGAGGGTTCCTAAAACCCCTAGTGGGGGTGTGGAAGGGACCATCCACCTATTGATTACAATATACGGCTAATAGCTATGACTAATCCATACGCGGTAGCACAAAGGCAACCACGAGGATCGTTCTCCACCTATTACAGGTGATTACTTGAAACACTGCTTACACGCCCTCATTTGTGTCACTTCACGTCCAAATTCCATAATCTACTACCTCAAAGCCAAATTCTCCTACATCAAGGCATTGACATTTCTTTGTAGGTTTCAACTTTGCCCATGAACGTGTTGGTATTTTGTGAATGTGATATCTACCACATAGACAGACATGGTGGGCTTCTCTGATGTGGTAAATTGCCAAAGCAACTGTGGTTTGTATGTTAACGTCGGGCGATGGATGGAGTTCCCCAGTAAATGATGCCTCATATCCACCTACAACGAAAGCCATTGTTTCCTGGTAAAAGCCATTACCGGCACTCATAATCCACTCCGCATCTTGGGCATTCAATTGATGGAATATCAAGTTAAGCATATCCCTCTGTGAAAGAATGACAGGGGTAACAACATTATGCTCCATTGTCCACCTAGAAAAGAAAAGAGAAATTCAATTAAAAGGTGATCGTTGTTTGTAGTTGTAAAGTATGTTAACATATGAACTGGATACATGAATCACCCCATTTATAGATGTGTAAGACTCTTGGGTTGCACAAGGGTCATGCATCATATTGGAGTCATTTCCTATTAGCAAGAACGACCAACCAATGTAGGAGTGGTACTTAGTAGGCTCAAGCTTGGGCTGGGCTTTTACTCTTCATGAATAGAAATTTATTAGGCTCAAGCTTGGCCCTAATAAAAAGCCTGAAGCCCGACCTAATAAAAGATTGGGATTTTTCCCTATTCAAATGGACATTATCTATTTTAATTCAGATGGTTTTTTTCCCTATTCAAATGAGCAACGGGCCTACAATATGATTTTTTTCCCTTTCTTTTACGTTTTAAAACACCGTTTTACATTCTTAAATAAAAAAAAATATATTCAAATGGACATAATCCATTTTAATTTTATTCTTTTTTTTTACAATCAAGTGAATCAACAACCTTCTTTAAGGTTGTTTAATATATTCCTTGTTGTTTGGTTGTTTCTATACAACCAAGGCAAACATTTAATAAAACATATGATAATCCATTTTAACTCCTACATAAAATCCATTTTAATTTCACGTTTTTCTTACAACCAAGTGAATCAACAACCTTCTTTAAGGTTATTTAATATATTCCCTCTTGTTTGCTTGTTTCTATACAATCAAGGCAAAACCTAAAATAAAACATATGAGACAAGGAAAACCTAAAAATAAAACACATGAGACCAAATCATATAGGTTCATATTCCTACAAATAGCATGACACATTAAAACTAAATTCATATAACTTCAAGTTCATGTTCCTCTAAAATCATAAAAAAAAATATGAATAAGACAAACAAAATCTATAAAACATATTATCTATCCATTCTTGAATTCACCAACAAGATGAAATATTCCAACTCTCAAGTTCCARGTCATTCTAAAAACTAAAATAAAAGACCACTTCATTGTTCATATCAAACAAACACATGTTTTAGCCATCTCCATTCATTTCTGAATTCACTAACAAGATTGAACATCTCAACTTCCAAGTTCCAAACCATCCTACAAAAGAAAATAAGAGATAAATTCAGTACCCATGTCACATGTGTAATTTGTTATCATGTCAAATGAGAAATAAATAACGGAAATATATGTTATTATAATACCTAAAACATATCATCAAGTTCAACATTTTCATTATCATCATCACTACTATTTGATCCTTCATCATCTTCTAACAAGCTTGATCCTGAAGAAGCCCCTAACAAGCTTGATTCCTTTGCATACAATTGGAAAATCTATTAAAAAAAATTCAATGAATCATATATTTTAATAAACAATAAATAAAAAAATTACCTAATACAAAGCCTTGTGCGCGGAGTCAATCTTCAAGACAAACCAAAGCTTGAATTGTCTTGGATTTAAGTGAACTTCTTCAATGATTGATCACATTCTTTTCAATGTTAAATGCAGATTCGGATGCAACTGTGTAAATAGGAATTGCCAAATATCTCGAGCCATTGATGTCAATTCAGGATACCTAAGTGAACTCTTACTTTAATACTCCAAAACATCAACATCTGCTTTGATATCAAGGTTTTGTTCCTCCAAGTAAAAGTCCAACTGAGTTTTTTACTTTGAATATTTCTTTTTGAATTAAAAAAAAATGCTCATAATCCTCAAACCCATCACCATTATCATTTATCTTACTCATGTCAAACTGACTAGAATATCCAATAAAGGAGGTGGAGGAAAAATTTTATTTGTATTCATCAAACAAATCATGGAGAGTTTTAATTATAGCATTAACATGCTCATCGGCTTCATTCCCACAAAGTTTATCAAAACAATACTCCACTAATCTAATCTTGCAATGAGGATCCAACACAGCAGCACAAGACAAAATCATACTATATTCAATCCAATATTTATCAAATTTCTCCTTCATATTTATAACCATGTTAGTCATAAAATTCTGAGATTTCTTACTCACTAACATTAAATGTCTGTGAATCATCCACACTTCCTTAAAGTAAATGTTTGAAATAGGGTACTTAGTGGCAGAAAACATGCAAGTAACATCATAATAAATCTTTAAGAATTTGTAAAGCTTATCCACTTTTTCTCATTTTTCTTCCGAAAACATAAACATTTTGAAAATATTATCCCTTTGCCCCTAATGTTGTATGACTTGCTTATAATAAATGGCATATTCAAGCATCAAGTAAGTTGAATTCCATCACACACACATATCTAACCTCAATCTTCTAATTGTGTTTAAGTGAAAACTTTTTTTCAACAAGTTTATAAAATTTATGCTTCCCAATAGAGCTGATTTCTTTATATTTTTCACACCATCACGAATCTTGGAATCAACATCATCAACAATGTTCAAACCAGCTTACACAATAAGATTCAAAATATGGCTTCAACAATGAACTTTGAAAAAATCACCACCACACACCAAAGATTTATGTATTGAAGATATCAATTTCAAAGAGTTAGCCATCACATCATTGTAACTAGCATTATCTAATGTTATGCTAAAAATTTTATGATCAATATTCCATTCGCTTAAGCACATGGCCACCTCATCTATTAAAGATAGTCCATCAAAAGGAGGTGCCAAAGCTTTAAAACGAATAATTCTTTTTTGTAACTTCCAATTGTTGTCAATCAAATGAGTATTATATACATGAATTCATCATTAGTGTGCTCAGATCTCCAATTATCAGAAATTAAACAAACCCGAGATGGCGAGTATCTCTCTGATGAATTCAGGGATTACTTAAAGGTCAATTGGATAGTATCACAGTTAGCTCCTCCTGCTACATCACATCTTAATGGTGTTTTAGAGAGGAGGAATAKGACCTTATTGGATATGGTCTGGTCACTTCTCGTGCACTCAGAGTTACCCACATCCTTTTGGGGTTACACATTGGAGACTGCAATATACGTGTTGAACCAGGTTCCAACCAAATCAGTTCCGAAGACTCCCTATGAGTTTGGACCGAAAAGAAACCAAGTGTGAGACATTTGAAGAGTTGGGGTTGTCTAGCACACGTTAAAAGAACGAGTACGGACAAATTGGAATCCAATACCAGCTGTTGCTTATTTGTTGGTTACTCCAAGGGTTCTGTGGGTTACCTATTCTATGACCCAGGTGAACAGAAAGTGTTATGTAGTCGAAATGCCCATTTTTGGAGGAAGATTACATCCTGAACAGTCATCGTCAGGAATTTGTTCTTTTGAGGAGAGTTTAGGGTTAGTGGGAGATGTCCCACAAGTTCCAGGTAATGACCAACCTAGAAGATCTACCCGGGTATCCAGGCCTCCAGTTCGTTTCGGCTATGACCAGGATAGTTACCTGGTGGAAGCTACGACAAGTGAGGAGGATCCCGTGACTTATACGGAAGCTATGTTGGACATAGATTCCTTAAAGTGGGTAGATGCCATGAGAGCAGAGATGGACTCAATGGAGACCAATGGAGTCTGAACTCTAGTAGATCCGCCCCCGGGGTAAAAGCAATTGGTTGCAAATGGATCAATAAGAGGAAGAAGGGCCCCACTGGTAAGTTTGAGACCTACAAAGCTCGTTTGGTGGCGAAAGGGTATATTTAGAAAAAGGGCATCGATTATGAGGAAACATTTTTTCCGGTGGCCATGCTTAAATCCATTAGGATCCTGCTAGTTGTAGCAACATACCATGACTACAAGATTTGGCAAATGGATGTCAAAACTGCGTTCCTGAATGGAAATCTTACTGAATATATCTATATGCAGCAACCGCAATGTTTCATAGTTGCGGGTCAGGAACACGTGGTATGTAAATTAAATAAATTCATATTTGGACTTAAGCAAGATTCTAGGAGTTGGAACATTCGGTTTGACTCTACTGTCAAAAAGTTTGACTCTACTGTCAAAAAGTTTGACTTTGAGCAGAATACAGATGAACCCTGTGTTTATAGGAAAACCAGTTGGGATAAGATTACGTTCTTGGTTCTGTATGTAGACGACATTCTACTCATTGGGAATGATGTACAAATGTTGACTACGGTGAAAGTATAGATTTCACAGTAATTCTCCATTAAAGATCTTGGAGAAGCTTCCTATATACTGGGTCTTCGACTCTATAGAGATAGATCGAAAAGGATAATATGATTATCCCAATGTGCTTACATTGACAAAATAGTCAAGAGACATATCTCCCGCAGTACATGATACTGGGTCTTTCACATGTTTCTCAAACACTTTGTGTTAGTGGCTTAGTCAATGGGTCTCTACATTCTCCGCTGATGCTACTTTCTGAATCAGGACGTCCCCTCTTCCAACTATCTCCCGCAGTACATGGTACTTCCTCTCGATGTGCTTTGACTTCGAGTGGGTTCTGGTTCCTTAGCCTGAGCGATAGCTTCATTGTTGTCACACAACAACGAAATGAGTGATGTGCTAGATGGAACTACTCCCAATTCATGAATGAACTTCTTCATACATACGGCTATTTTGGCAGCTTTACTTGTGGCAATGTATTCGGCTTCAGTTGTGCAATCTGCAATCGACCCCTGTTTGCTGTTTTTCCAGCAAACAACACACAATCCTATCGTGAAAACATGCCCAGATGTAGACTTTCTATCATCTGGATCTGACTAGAAGTCGGCATCAGAATACCCTTGGATCTGTAGTGAACTACCATCGAATACCGGACAAAACTCTTTTGTCCTTCGAAGGTACTTAAGTATATTTTTCACAGCGGTTCAGTGCTCCTGCCCTGGGTTGGCCTGGAATCTGCTTACCACACTAACTGCCTAAGAAATGTCAGGACGAGTGCACAACATGACATACATGATGCTCCCTACGACTGAGGCATAGGGAACGTTCTTCATGCCCTCAATCTCCTCGGGAGTCTTGGGAGACATCCCCTTAGAGAGAGTGACTCCGTGTCTGAAAGGAACATTTCTTTTTTGGAGTTCTCCATTCTTTATCTCTTGATTATTTCGTCAATGTAAGCAGATTGGGATAATCATATTATCCTCTTCGATCTATTTCTATAGAGTCGAAGACCTAGTATATAGGAGGTTTCTCCAAGATCTTTAATGGAGATTGTTGTGAAATCTATACTTTCACCGTAGTCAACATTCGTACATCATTCTCAATGAGTAGAATGTCGTCTACATACAGAACCAAGAACGTAACCTTATCCCCACTGATTTTCCTGTAAACACAGGGTTCATCCGGATTTTGCTCAAAGTCAAACTTTTTGACAGTAGAGTCAAACCGGATGTTCCAACTCCTAGTAGCTTGATTAAGTCCATATATGGATCTATTTAATTTACATACCATGTGTCCTGACCCGCAGCTACGAAACCTTGCAGTTGCTGCATATAGATATTTTCAGTAAGATCTCCATTCAAGAACGATGTTTTGACATCTATTTGCCAAATCTCGTAGTCATGGTATGCTGCTACAACTAGCGGGATCCTAATGGATTTAAGCATGGCCACCGGCGAAAAGGTTTCCTCATAATCGATGTCATTTTTCTGAGTATACCCTTTCGCCACCAGACGAGCTTATCCTTATCTTTTAAAGAGAAATCCTTATCTAAACACAGATTTGGATTATGAAACTCTTAATGAGATTAAGAGCTATCTTTAAGGCTATAAAAGGAGGAGAAGGGCGAACCTCCATTCATATCATCACAACAGACCTCAGATCACAGAAAGAGAGAAGACAACTACAGTAAGACTGCGCCATCTTCTGCTCTTGCGCCCTCCTCCTACTACCACCATTGCTAGTTCGATCTCTACTGTAAGGGCGATCAAGAAGAGTTCTTGATATCAGTTTTTGGAGAAAAACTGATATGAAGTTGTGCTCACATACCCTCTATCAAATTTTTGCTGAAGGATTCGGTTCTTGTGAAGAACCTGCTGATTCTGCTCCACCTACGCTGTGTCATTTTCAGTGGGAGCAGTGTTTGGACTTTCCTTGGGCGTGAACACCTTCATTAGGAGATATTATTTTCTTCGTATTAGGTACCTCCCTCTCCTACCTTTTGGTTTCAGATCTGGTTCGGTTTTTGGTTCAAGATTGATCATTGAAAATGCAGATTTTCTAAAACAAGGAATACGATTCTCACATGGGAGAGGGAGATATTTTTGAAATTTCGCCCAACCTATCTGCAGGGTTCGGCCATCTATATGATGGATCTCTCATCCCTTCAGTTTTGAACTATAGTTCGAACCTATGTTCATATGTGTTGAATGTAGGCTAATTTTTTAAACCAAACCGGGGTTACTGGTTTTTGGTTAACCGGTTGACCGGTTTGGTTAATCGTCGCTTTTTGATTTTTTATTATTTACAATATTTATTATAGAAAAATATATAATAAAATACTAAAAACATATACGTGATATTATATTTTAAATAATAAATAATAAATAATATATGATATATATATATATATTATAAATATACATAAAAAATATATAAATATGTGTGCTAGTCAGTTTAATTAACGGCTGGTTTTCTATTTTGTTTAACCGAAACCGAACTAATACCTTTGTTTTTTTAATACTGAACCAAAACTAAACCAACCGACTTAGTTAACCGAATTTTTGGTTCGATTTCAATCGATTTTTTTTATTGTCGAATGGTCATTTGATTAACTGATTGAAATGCATCCAGTGGTCATTGAATTGCACCATCACCATCTTAACTTTCGTTGGGTTTTGTGCATGGGCATAGTTTGAGCCTATATTCATATGTGTCAAATGGTCATTCAATTGACTGCTGCAAGTTAGAGTATAGTTCCCTTCCATTGGATTGCCTAGTGGTAATTGAATTGCACCATACCATCTCAACTCTCCATTGGGCAGTGTGCATGAGTGGCCAAACAAGATCTAGGAGTAGTGCCTAATACTAGACTATAGCTTGAAACTATATTTAGTATGCCCAATGGTCATTCGATTGACCGATTGAAATGCTACAAGTAAGGGTATAACTCCACTCCATTGGATTGCCTAGTGGTCATTGAAATGCACCATCACCATCTCAACTCTCCATTGGGCCTTGTGCATCGGTGGCCAAACAAGATGTAGGAATAGTGCCTAGTTCTAGACTATAGCTTGAACCTATGTTTAGTAATGCCAAATGGTCATTCGATTGACCGATTGAAATGCTACAAGTAAGAGTATAACTCGACTCCATTGGATTGCCTAGTGGTCATTGAACTGCACCATCACCATTCTTATGCATGGGCAGTCAAACAAGATGTAATAGTACTTAGTTATGAACTATAATTCAAACCTATGTTCATATGTGTCGAATGGCCATTCAATTGATTGATTGAAATGATGCAAATTAGCGTATAGCTTCATTGCATTGGATTGCCCAATGGTCATTGAACTGCAATTACCATCTTAATTCTCCATTGGGCTTGTGCATGGGCGGCCAAATAAGATCTAGGAGTAGTACCTAGTTCTAGACTGTTGTTCGAACCTATGTTCATATTGAAATGCGGCAAGTTAATGTATAGCTTAATTCCATTGGATTGCCCAACGGTCAATGAAATGCACCATAATCTCATTAAATATCTTGTATGTCTTGGCCATAAAGCCCAACCTACCTACGTATGATTAAACTATACCTCCATATTGACTGCCATACTCAATCTCCTCCATACCATTACTCTACTATCTGCCACCCAAGCCATGTTGACTAATATTCCATATTGACCATCATACTCCTCCCACCCCTACCCCTCTCCGTTTTCGCCTCACCTGCCACCCCCACCCTTTTTTCTCATCACCACCACCCCCACCCTGTTATACTCTTTAAGCTATCCATTTGGGCATCCAACCTGCATCTAAACGACAAGTTAGAAACTATTCGAAGGGCCTTTTCTAATGACCATAGCTCATAGGAGGGAAGCCGCTACTCAATGAACATTGGGGGGTTATACCAAGGTTCGTGACGGTCTACATGTCCTTTAGCTAACCTATGCTATTGTGTTCTTTCATTGAAATATTTTCTTCCCCCATCTTTTGGTAGCAACAATAGTTAAGACTAATGCTATTTATTTACCATTTTTGTAGGTGTGCCTTTTATTCACCAACACATATGGACCCCGGGGCAAAATAAGTCAACCTTATGTATTTACACTTTTAAAGGCGAATCAGTTGGGATTGTTATCAACGAGAGCATGAAATTAAAATCCTTCGTGTAGATCGTTTATGGGAATTTTGGGATTGATCCACGCATAGCAAAGATAGAGTACAATCCAGTGTGAGAAGAGACACACTCTAAGGCTTCATCACCAGAGCAACATACAAACACTGATTTAGTACAAACCATATCATCGAACATCGTTGTCTCATTGACAACACTAGCAAGGGATGTCGATTGCTCAAAAGTGGTAGATAACCTAATGTCAATGGCGACGATAGTATGCACACGCCTATTGGCTCAAATGGTCATTTTGAGAGGTAACCTAGTGACAACAATGTGGCATGGTTTGATAACCGGAGTCAACCAAGTTTTTGAAGATGTGACAACATTCCGAAGTGCTTTGTCTAAATACTTCATCGTCCATAGGTTTTCCTTCAAGTATAGTAGGAACGACAGACAACAAATTCATGCGCATTGTAGTATGGGCAATTGTCAGTGGGAAATTGGAACAAGTGCACTAGGGGGCAATGGTCCGGGTGCATAAATACCAACCTCTATACTCCTACACTGCAAGTGCATCTTCCTATGTAAGTCTTCCCAGGTTGAATAAGTTTGTAAGAGATCTTGTTGATAAGGTACGTGACACTCCATCCTACAGAGCAAAGGATATCGTGAAGGACTTTAAACGTGAATACATGATGTAGTTAATGTATCAACAAGCTTGGAGGAGGAAAGAGGTTGCAAAGGTTTTGATCAATGGCACAGATGATGACTCCTACTCATGTATCCCATTGTTTTGTGAGAAGATCGTCGAGTCCAATCAATGTTCGTATGTCACGTACAACATCGATGGTGATAACAATGGGATGTTCCCCAGGACATTCGCCGTTGTCCCCATAGAGTGCATTGAGGACTGCACTTGGTTTATGGCGCATCTTAAGGCAACAATCAACGATGACAGAGAGGTTGTGATTGTTTTGGACAGGGGAACTAACTTGGTGGATGCAGTCCAATGGATTTTTTTATCAGATCTGCATGCATTCTGCTATTGACACCTCATGAAAAATTTAAAATTTTATACATGACATGACTTTGTTTATTGAAGGACTTGCGCATGGCAATCAATGTTGTAACGTTTAAAATCATGTACACCAGGTCCACTAATAAGTATGAATCACTCATAAGGAAGTTGTTCACATTGGACGGACACGTTGACAGCTGGTTAAAAGGGTAGTGAACCTGAGCATTGGGCAAACTTGAAGTTCCCAGGAATGAGGTATGACCAGATGTCGTCCGCTATTGTAGAGACTTTTAATGGATGGGTATTAGATATTCATGATCAACCTATAATGACCACGTTGAACACATTTTTCTTGAGGTTGATAGAGCTCCTTTGGAAGTGACATTGTGAATTTTGAGATTGCACTACCCCAATTGGGAGAAGGATCAAAGAGAAGTTGCATGCGACAAATCACAATAGCATCCAGATGCAAGTTCTCTATATACCGTCTAGTTGGACCAGAAGTTGTGCTAGTGCATGGAGTGGCAAATGAGTGGTCTACCATATGCACATGCATGTGCATCCATATCGCTTACGGGGTGGAATGTGTACAAATATGTTGACCCCTACTACACAACTGAAAAACAAAGGGTCATATACTTTTAGCCGATACACCCTATGTCAATTGATGAATTGCCTTCCACAACCATGTCATCGTTTGCGAGTATGAACATCGATAGTTCACCATCTACTGCACTACACCCACTCAAGACCAAACGGCCACCGAGCCATCCCCAGACTAAATGGATTGAGTCCCAACATGTTGAGATAAGGGAGGTTCATTGTGGACGATGTGGTAACACGGGCCACTATAGAAGCACATGCAAGGCACCCATTGGGTAGGGGTAACTCCAACGGATGTGAAACTCTACCATGAGATTATTTCCACTTAGTGTTTGCTTTTATGTTATTTTTTTTGTTGTGTTTGGTTTGAACAACTCCAATGGCGAAAATGGCCATATTGCACATGCACTTGTGTTATTAGTTTGAACAAGTTGTCGACTGAATCTACATGCTTTTATCTCTTTCGCATGTCAATGGACAACCTATAGAACATGTCTGTGTTTGGGCAGCTTTCATCCAATAAAATAGGTGGCATTTATCTCATTCATGTGTCCATTGACGACCTTGATCACATTGTTGTGTTTTCAATGGGTTGTTCTAATGAATTGGGGTAGTGTGTTGGAAATGGCAAAACCACCCACAGGATGCTCTAGTGGGTGACGACTTGTTTTGTTCCGACCAAACCCACACCCTCCTATTGCTACCCACCCATCTAGCATCCTGACCCCTTCCGCTTATTTATCGGCACAATGATTCGAATCGATGGTTCTACCAAAGCACCGTTTCCCACCATCGGCCTTCTTCATGAGCTTAGGTCTTCTCTACCTCCCATGGGGTCATCGGGGAGACCTCACCCCATGCCACGGGGGTGGTACCGCCGCCCATCTACCCCCGCACCACTTATTTGGAACAATGTGTCAGAAATGGAAAACCACCCACTAGGAGCTTTGGCGAATGTAGAGCTATTCCATTCCAACCAAACCCACACCCTCCTATTGCCACCCACCCACCGAGCATCCCGACTCCTTCCGCTCATTCATTGGCCCAACGACCCAAACCAATAGTGGGAAACAATGGTTCTACCACTGCACCGTTTCCCACTATTGACCTTCTCTGTGAGCCTAGGGCTTCTCCGCCTTCCATAGGGCCCTTGGGGGGACCTCATCCCATGCCGTGGGGGTGGTACCGCCGCCCATCTACCCCTGGATCACCTGTCCGGGACAACATGTCAGAAAAGGAAAAACCACCCACTGGGCACTCTAGCGAGTGCAGAGATGTTCCATTCTGACCAAACCCACACCCTCCTATTACCACCCATCCATCAAGCACCCTTTCCGCTCATCCATCGGCCCAATGACCCGAACTGGTAGTTTTGCCAAAGCATTGTTTCCCATCGACAGCCTTCTTTGTGAGCTCAGGGCTTCTCCACCTTTTGTAGGGCCCTTTGGGAACCTCACCCCATGCCGTGGGGGTGACACTGCCACCCACATACCCCCATGACACTCGTATGGGACAACATGTCGAAAATGGCAAAACCACCCATTAGGCGCTTCGGCGGGTGCGGAGCTATTCTGTTCTAGCCAAACCCATTCCCTCGTATTACCACCCACCCATCGGGCATCTCAACCCCTTCTACTCGTCCATTGGCCCAATGGCCTGGACCTGGTGGGAAACGATGGTTCTACCAAAGCACCGTTTCCCATCGTCGGCCTTCCCTGTGAGCCTAGGGCTTCTCTGCCTTCCGTGGGGCCCTAGGGGGACCTAACCGTGGGGGTGGTACCGCCACCCATATACTCCATGCCACTTATCTAAGATAGCATGTTCAAAATGGAAAAACCACCCACTAGGCACTCCGGTGGGTGTGGAGCTGTTTTGTTATGACTAAACCCATACCATCTATTACCATGCACCCACCAAGCATCTCAACTCCTTCCGCTTGTCCATCGGCTCATCGGCTTGGACAAATAGTGGGAAACGGTGGTTCTGTGAAAGCACCGTTTCCCATCGTCATCCTTCTCTGTAAGCCTAGGGCTTCTCCCACTCCCGTGTGGGGCCCTCAGGGGGGGCTTCACCCTATGTCGTGGGGGTGGTACCGCCACCCATCTACCCCCACACCACCCGTCCGAGATAGTGTGTTGGAAATGAAAAACCACCCACTAGGCGCTTCAATGGGTGTGGAGCTTTTCTGTTTTGACCAAACCTATACCCTTCTATTGCCACCCACCCACCGAGCATCTTGGTTCCTTCTGCTCGTCCATCGACCCAACGACCCAGACTGATGGTGGGAAACGGTGGTTATGCCAAAGCACAATTTCCCATTATCAGGCTTCTCCACCACCCATGGGGCCCTTGGAGGGACCTCACCCCACGCCATAGGGGTGGTGCTGCCACCTATCTACCCCCACCCCACCCATCTAGGATAGTGTGTCAGAAATGGAAAAACCACCCACTAGGCGCTTTGGCGGGTGCAGAGCTATTCCATTCCGACCAAACCCATATCCTCCTATTTGTTTAAAAAAAATTTTACATTGGTTTAAGTCACTTCTTGCAGAGCAAAAATTTGGTCACAAGTTACGCACATATAATGGGGAAACATTGATTTGTAGATAGGGTTTCACTAGGCAATATATAAAACTTTACATTCATTTAAGCCATTCAACTGCACATTTAGTCATTTACATAGTTTTCTCTGTTTAATTGTAGCTCTATACAATGTCATAGTTCATGTTACCATTGAAAATACAATTTTCTAAAATAGGGAATATGATTCACACATGGGAGAGAGAGAAATTTTTGAAATTTTGCCCAGCCTTCCTGCAAGGTTCGGCCATCCATATGATGAATCTCTCATCCCTTCAATGAAAACCCAAGAATTGTGGGCAGATGCAAGCTTAGCCCATTAGGTATTACCATTAATGGTCTCACACTTAGCCTCTCAGCCCATAATGATCAAACACTGCCCGATAAGAGAAGACCTTTCCCTCAGCCCATAATGATCAACAACTACCTAGAGTTTCTAAAAGGGTGAGATTTAAGGAGTCTTAGGCTCTTAGTGACTTGCTTAACAAGCATCAAATAAGTTGAAGATGGACTGCAAGGGTAATAAAAAACAACTAAAATAACATCAAAATGTGATAAAATAACCCATAATTGTGTCTTTTTGAGAAATTACAATGACAAAATGATTTTTAACAACATGGGAGGGCAAATAGAAAGGGTATCCTCTAAAAATTATACTGGCATAATACTAGTACTCGATTTGAGAGGCTACACTTAAAAGGATGACCCCTAACAMATGAATTCAGCCTCGTAAGTCTGCTTCTTGCTAATTCATCAGCTGTTAGAGTTAGCAGACATAGATGTCAACTGGAATAAGATGTTAATTCTAGAAGACAAAACACGCACCTCTCAGATGGCATGAAAGGAAGTAGGAATCACCATGGACTGCCTCTAATTTTTAAACCAATGTTTTAAAACGTGGAGGCRTGACGTGAGGCGTTCCACTACCTAGAGGCGTAAGAAGTAGTTCAAAACGCAAGAGGTGTAAGCCTCCCAAACACAAGGAGGCGTAAGCCTCCTTCAGAGGAGGGAGTTAGGAGGAAGGATGAAGAGGAAGGGGGGATCTCATTTTTTCTTTATTTTTAATAAAAACATTTTATATTAAGAAGAATAAAGATGCATAACATTTGTACTGTCTAATATCCTGAATTGTACGTCTAGGGCAACGCTCAGAATGACGCTTCAAGTGATTAGTTCCCTTACTTGACTTACCTTGTAAGATTTTCTTGCAGTGCTTACATCGTGCATTCTCCGAATTAATCTTTTCCATTTCTTCCCACACCTTAGMTGTCAATCTTTTCTTAGTGGAAGTCTGGTCAAATTCTTGATAGTCATCATCAACTATATCTACTCCAGCAGCCGCATTTTCACTTGCCATTGACATGATAGTAATTATTAAATATGAAATAACCTACATAATGAATTCTAATTTTATCAATAAGACAAGCATATATTAAATAAAAAACTAAAAGAAAAATAATTTATCAAAAAAACTAAAACAAAAATAGAATCAATTTGATCTACTAAGAAATAGATGGGACAAAGTCAACAACATATTTGAATTCAATATAAATCAGAACTTATTTACATTAAAAATAATATAAATTATGAATTTGCAAAAAAATAAAAAAATAAAAAATAAAAAGGAAAACCAATTGCAAATTATTCAATATAAATTCTAAATTCAATAATCAATATAAATAAGAATTTATTTACATTAAAAAAAAGAATATAAATTCTGAATTTGCAAAATAAAAATAAAAAGGAAAACCAATTGCAGTTATTCAATATAAATTCTGAATTCAATATAAATCAGAATTTATTTACATTAAAAGAAGAATATACATTCAATATAAATTCTGAATTTGCAAAATAAAAATAAAAAGGAAAACCAATTGCAGATTATTCAATATAAATTCTGAATTCAATAATCAATATAAATCA
>NW_010729324.1:159132-186755 GCF_000365185.1 Nelumbo nucifera
TATAATCCTCCCATTTATCTTTTGGTACAGATCTGGTTTGATTAGGGTTCAAGTAGATCCTTGAATATTGTATTCTAAATTTAGGGAATATGATTCCCTGTTGGGAGAAGGTAGGAAATTTTTGAAATTCGCCCACCCATTCCGCAACCTTTATATTATGGTTTCACAAAATGTTTGCAAAATGTTTTAATTCGCGAGATCCATGTGAGCAGAGAGTGCAACACTGTATTTTGCAGCCAAGGGAAATGCCCTCTCTTGTCGGGCAGTGTTTGATCATTATGGGCTGAGAGGTTCAGTGTAAGACCATTTAGGGCTTTTACCTGATGGGCTAATCTCACTTAAGTCCATAGTCCCTGGGCCTTCATATGGTGGCTGGACCCAATGACCATTTAGTGTAAATGTTGGCTTGCTAAGAGCCCATACTGATGGGCTCAGGGGTTCACTGTTTTCAGCAGTGAATTCGGCCAAGTCTTGTAATAGAGGTTAGGCTAAACCCATATGGCTTTGTGGAGATCAATGTTAGAGTTCCACGCCATACAAAGAGAACCAAGCTAACTATCAATTAAAAGGAAGTGAGCTTGAAAGCTTAATGGGCCTAAAGCCCAATTTGAACTGGGTTTAATGAGATTAAACTAAAAGGGGCGAATTTGGGTTCATATCTGGATAGGGATCAACAAGAGGATAAGATAAGTTTTATCCACTTAAGAGTCCAGATCCAACTAAAGATTTGGATCAAAGAACCCTTTCCTAGTTTGATTAAGAAGTTGATCTTGAAAGGATATGAATTAGGATGGTGAATTCTATAGAGAGATAATTCTTTTTTGCAATCTGTTTTCTCCCTTTGCTCTTGCCGCCCTACTTTGTTTGATTTCTAGTTCTTGGAGTGATCAAGATTGGATTTTGATATTGTTTCTTACTGGAAGAAACAATCTTGAAGCTGTGCTACATCCCTACGTGATTTTTGCTGAAGAATTGGGATTTTTGCTGAAGGATCTCTTTGTTGATCCTGGCTCACCCTGAGCTATGTCATTTTCAGTGGATGAAGGATTTGGTGAACTCTTTGGGCATGAACAACTACGTTAGGAACTGCTGTTGATTCCGTATCAGGTATATCCTTCCCTTAATCTTGGTTTCAGATTTGGTCCAGTTTGTTTCAAGAATGAACCTTGAAAAATGCAATTTTTCTAAAATAGGGAATATGATTCCCGGAATGGAGAAATAAATTTTTGAAATTTCGCCCAACTACCCTGCATGGTTCGGCCATCCATATGATGAATCTCCCTTCCCTTCAATTCTCACACAACGTACCATTTCAATTAGATATAAGAAATGACAAAACTCAACTATCACTCAACAAAACCAAGAAATCAACTCCCAAATATAAACCATTCAACACAAGGTATTCACCAAACAAATGGTTTGTACAATGCAGTTTGTATAGTGCAATAGTGTTCGACTTTGTATTGAGCATTATTGCCTAATGCTTGAATGCCTAATGAGATGGAGCTATTCCAAATCTAATTCCAGATACAACACAATGGGTAATGGCAATTAAAACTCCTACATTAAGGATAAAATATTAAACAATTCATTCTTAGATAGGTCCATATCACACTCAAAGCAATGGAATAGAGGAGTTTCTGACAATCCTTCCACCGAGCGGATACTAGAAAAGCCTCCAACCGCTGGTAAATTGAATAACCGTCCACCAATCAACAAAGGGAGCCTCTAGTGGCTGGTGAACAAAGGGCATCTTTGAGAATCCTTTTGATGCTTGAAGCCAGGGGAAGAAGGAGATGGAAGAAATTTCTACCGATAAACCAAGCTTTGAGCTTTCTTCCAACCGTGAATGAATAGTGCCTCCGGTGGTGATGAACACAACGAGCCTCTAACAATTCTTCCAACCAACAGTTGAAACTTAGGGAAGAAGGGATCAAAGAAATGCCTTTAATTTCTTCTTTTTTGCGTTCAGGGGTATAAATCAAGATTCTTTCTAAGTTGGACTGCCCACAAAACTAGGGAAGAAGAGAGTGAACAATGTTCAAAAACTTGAGAAGAAGAGAGTGAACAACATTCTGAGGTGAACGCAAGGGCCTCTGAGAAAATTCCAATGTTCGAAATTGGGGAAGAAGGAGAACGATGACATTTCTTCGCTTTCTTCTTCTTGCATTTAGGGGTATAATGGGAATTCGACCCCCTTTTGCTACATGTCAGGTGGAGTGGAGTTACATGTAAATATGAATTTGTTAAGCGGGGGCGATGGGGTTTTGAATTCCGTATCAGGATACTCGAGGTTTCACTTTCTGAGGTGGACCTGCCTATAAAATCCACGTAATCATTTCAACAACCAATCAAATGAGTGTGAAATAAAGTGGAGGCAGAGACGTTTGAACATCTAAAACACGGTGGGAGAAGACCAAACGTTTCATCTCTCTAACCTTTTCATTTACATACGTGAAGAACAATATTTCCATTCAAACTTCTTACATTCAAGCTTCCTAACACAACTCCAGCACCTTCAGGATCTCAGTCTCAGACATCCAGCTCACACACTCTCGGTCTCAGGCGTTCAGCTCTCACACCCTTTCAGTCTCAGTCTGACAGCACATTCAGGATACCAAAAGGTTGAACCGTCTTAGTCACTTTTTCTTTTCATTTTCATTCTTTTCTTGCATTCTCTTCTAATCTCACTTTTTAGTTATTTTACATAGGTTTTCTTCCAACCTCTTTGGTTTCAGCTCCTTCGGATTGTAGGCGTTTTAGTGTACCGAGTGAGGTTTCAGACATTGCAAACGTTGCAGGGGTTTCAGACGTTTTTACCTCTTTTTTGGATTGAGCATGTCATTTTGGGTTGAGCAAACATTTCACAGGTTGTAGATGTTTTAGCTCTTCTAAACGATTCTAAATAGTAGGTAGGAGGCCAAACGTCTTCTTTATTGTGAAAATATGCATAAATGATTGAAAAAACAAAGACTTAACAAAAGTAAAAGAGTAAAACACCCAAAAAACCTAGAAACTAATTGGCTTGATGCATGACCCGTATGATAGTTCGGGCTAAGAAGGTGATCTAAGCGGGTCAGCGACGACCCATTTAAAAAAACGAATACAAAATGACGGGTCCAGCTGATCCGATTCATACACATGACGGGCCAGCTGGACCCGTGCACCTTACAGGTCTAATAATAATAATAATAATAATAATAATAATAATAATTAGGAAAAATTCCCAATTAGTACCTTGTACTTTAGGCCTAGTGCCACTTTGGTCCCAAACTTTAAAATGCGACAATTCAATACTCCAACTTTCAAAATGTGCTTAATCAAGTACCTACCGTTAACCAGTTCATTAGCTAGCTGTTAAGTGGCATTTGAAAAGACACAAATGCCCTTTGAGTGTCATCTAATTCTCTTTATCAACCATCCAAATGTTGATAAAAAATGAACAATCCCAAATGCCCATTGATAGGGGTGAGCATTTGGTTTATTCGGTTAAAAACCGAACCGAATAAATCAAAATTTTAAAAACTGAAATAAAAGAATGAAAACCAAATCAAAACCGAATTACAGGAAAACTAAAATTTTCGGTTCGGTTTTTAGTTATTTCGGTTAAAAATCGAATTGAATTAATATATATAAAATATAATATATTATAACCTATAATATATATATTATAATATATATTATGAAATTGAATTTCATTATAATACATTATATATAATATATTAATATATAAATATATAGCATATTATATATTACATATTATATAATGAATTTCAATTAATTTGGTTTTTTCGGTTAAATGAATTTCTAATTTTGAAAATCAAAATCGAAAACCAAACGTCTTAAAAACCGAATTACCCAAACTTGAAAAAACTGAAACCGAATTTTTCGGTTTGGTATTTTGGTTTTAACTGAATAATGCTCACCCCTACCCACTAAGATGTGACCCCAACTTTCTTGAATAGAAGAGACAAGGATTTGGGACTGTTCATTTTTTGTCAATGCCTAGATGGTTGATAAAGAGAATTATATGACATTCAAAGGGCATATATGTCTTTTTAAATCCACTTAAAGGTTGGTTAATGGAATGGTTAACAGTAGTTACTAGATTGGCACTTTTTGAAAGTTTGAGTATTAAATTGTTGCATTTTAAAGTTTGGGGACCAAAGTGGCACTAGGCCCAAAGTATAGGTACTAATCGGGAATTTTTTCCCTAATAATTATAATAGTAATAATAATAATAAGAATATATTAATAATAGTAATAATAGTAATTATTAATAAGAATATTAAATCATTATAATATTAATAATAAATTATTATTAATATTAAATTGGATTGGGCAAACATTTTAGAGGTTTTAGATGTTTCAACTCTTTCAAACAATTCCAAACAGTAGGTAGGAGGCCAAATGTCTTCTTTATTGTGAAAAGATGCATAAATTATTGAAAAAAATGAAGATTTAATAGAAAAAGAGTAAAAACACCCAAAAATACCTAGAAACTAATCGGGTCGACGTGTGACCCGTATGATAGCTTGGTGAAGAAGATGATCTAAGTGGGTCAATGATGACCCATTTTTGAAAAAGCCAAAAACAAAATGACGGGTCTAGTTGATCTGGTCCATACACAGGACGGGTCAGTTGGACCAATGCACAGTACAATTAAACCCGTACACTGGTCCATACACAGGACGGGTCAGTTGGACCAATGCACAGTACAATTAAACCCGTACACCATAGGGTCTAATAATAAAATAATAATAATAATAATAACAATAATGATAATAATATCATAATAACAATAATAATATTCACAATAAATATAATAAATATAATAAACCAATAAATATAATATACTAATAATAATAAGGGAAAATTCCTTATTAGTACCCTGTACTTTGAGCCTAGTGCCATTTTAATCCCGGAATTTTAAAATGTGACAATTCAATACACAAGCTTTCAAAATGTACCGATCCAATATTTATCATTAACTAGCACATTAACCAACCGTTAAGTGGCATTTGAAAAGATGCAAATGCTCATTGAGTGTCATCTAATTCTCTTTATCAATCATCTAAACATTGATAAAAAATGAATTGTACCAAATTCTTGACTCTTCCATTCAAGATGTGACCCAAACTTTCTTGAATAGAAGAGGCAAGGATTTGGGACTGTTCATTTTTTGTTGATGTTTGGATGATTGATAAAGAGGATTACATGACACTCAAAGGGAATTTGTGTCTTTCAAATGCCATTTAATAGTTGGTTAAGAGATTGGTTAACCACAAGTACTAGATTAACATGCTTTAAAAGTTTGAGGTACTGAATTGTCGCATTTTAAAGTTCAGGGACTTAAGTGGCATTGGGCCCAAAGTACAAGGTACTAATTGGGAATTTAATATAATAATAAAATAACATTACTAATAATATTAATAATAAGAATAATAATCATAATCATAAAACAACAAAAGCAACAACAACAACAACAACAATAATAATGATGATGATGATGATAAAAAACAAAAATAAAATAACAATACTAATAATATTAATAATAAGAACAATAATCATAATCATAACAACAACAACAATAGTAATAATAATAATATAATTATAATAATGTAATAATGATAATAATCAACAATAATAATAAAAATAATTACAGTATTTAATTATAGTATTTTCAACAAAAAATAGTTTTTAATTAATTACAATATCTTCAATAAATACAGTAATTTGAATAAAAATAGTATTTATTAATAACAGTATTTTTAATAATTACAATATTTATTAAGTAACATTAATTTACAAAATGCATTATTTATTAATTAACAGTATTAATTAACCGTATTTAATTAACATTATTTATTAATTAACAATATTTAAGTAATTAATATTATTTATTTAATTATAGCAATTTCAATAAATACAGTAATTTCAATAAAAATAGTATTTAATTAATTACCATATTTATTAACAAACAATATTTCTAATCATTAAAGTATTTTTTATATAATTATAGTATTTATTAATTAACTATAATTCCAATACAGAATTATTAATTAATAGTATTTTTATAATTAATAGTAATTTCAATAAATACAGTATTTTAATTAATAGTATTTATCAAAATAATATATTTATTAATTAACAATATTTTGTGTAAATTAAAAGTATTATTAAAAATAATGTATTTATCTTCATACATAATGCTAATAAATTCAACTTATTTAGTTTTAACATTCTTTTGTGTAAATAACAGGTTAGTGCTGATAAAATTTACTTTATGGAATCATTTTGCATATGCTATTAATTTAAATATTCCAGAAATGAAAGAGTATCATGATTATTGTTGGAAATTGTGTGAAAGTAAGGCATTATAAAGGTAATTTTAATTTTAACTTTTTGAAATTATACAAATATTTTCCTTAATTGCTAATGCATGAAAACATGATAATGGGGCAAATTATTGCTACTTCTATTAAGAACGTGAAGTTGTTTTTCAATCCTTTCATTGTAGAAGAATACGATCTTCAATCATAATAACTACATTTAATTATATTTATATTAATTAATTAATATTTTAATTAATATTTTAATTAATATTTTTTTAAATGCTGACTACAATATTTTTTGTTGCAAGCTCAACAATAGTGATGATGTAGTTAGAACGGTTCAACATTATTTTAATAATTTAGAGTTAATTGACTTTATCTTTTATGTGAACATTAATGAATTACATTAACTTTCTTTTCCATGAATTATATTGTTTTTTATTTTTTCCACAAACTATGCAATTGACTTTGTTTTGGACATTTTTATTTTAATTTTGATTCTTTTAATTTGTTTATAATTCTTGATTGTTTCATCCTTGATTAACAAAACTTGTGCATCGGCAGGTCTCCGCTAGTTGGGTATAAGCAAGAATTGCGTTCCTGATAAGTCTATTTTTTTCACTCCAAGGAATTGCATTTCTAAAGGGAATTTTTTTCATCCCATTTTGAATGAGAATTGGTCAACTGGTTAACCAAACGTGATTCTCATCCTAAGAATCACCAAAATTGATAAAATCACTCATGGGGAGTGATGCCAAACGGGGCTTAAAGCCTTAACCCACTTGACCTAATGGAATTCACATCTATGCCCTACAAACGCCCCACATCATATCCCAACCATGCAACTGTGTATTGGGAACATCTCTCACTAACAACATCATGAGATGTTCCCTATGCACGTCGAGATGTGCATGTAGGGCATTTGTAGGTACCTTTAGTGGGGCATAGATGTGATCTTCACCTAATGAGTTGTAATATATATATATATATATATATATATATATATATATATATTATTATATTATTATATATATTTTAAATCTATCTTGTTAATTTATTTTATCTTTTTTTCATTAATTTTTCAATTTTTCTAAAAAAAATCATGCCTCCACAGGCCCACCTAGGCTTGTCATGTGGGTCATGTTGGGCTTCCCTTTTGAGAGGTTCTGAGCCAAGCAGACACAACCCGCTATTAGAAGCAACCCACAAAAGACACCTTTAGGTATGTTAGGTGGTTCAAATAGATTGGTTCAAAAATTGCCTCTCCTACATGTTTATTGAAAATCAATGGTCAAATAATCTAACCAAGCATAGAATTGGAAGAGGTGGTTCAAGTAAGCGTGCACATGGCAATTCTGATGATAATGATAGTAATAATATGTCCAAAAATTTCTATAAATTTTATGTATTTTATTTTATTTTTATATTTTTATATGTTTTTATTACTAATCATATGTAGATTGAAAAATCCAAAATCTAATTACATAAAATACTCCCCCAAATATGTGATAGTTGGATTGAGTTGTAAAGTTTTAAGTATCATTGACAGACCCACCTGCTTAGCTAGATTCTTCTTTTTCTAGTGTTTTGTCTTTTTGGTATGTTTTTTCTTCAGTTCATTTATCCAAAAAAAAAAAATTATAAGATTTAAATAGAGGGAATTGGATGAGGTGAAAAGTAGTAGTTCAATTTTACAATTTAAACCTTACAATTAAACAGAGATTAAATTAAAAAACGAGTATTTTAGTTAGAAGACAGTTGTACAATTTTATTCATATTTTTAGTAGTAGCGTAAATATAGAATTATAGATGTGTTCAATTTTTTTTTTTACAATTTTCTTTTGTATTTTTGTGTGTAAAAATAATTCGGATATCTTACACTTATTGTTTAATATGATAAATATATGATATTATACATGTTCCTGAATGTTTTTTTTTGAAAATTTTATGTATTTTTATGTTTTATTATTTTTTATTATTCATTTATGCCATTAAAGGTTAATACATTTAACCCAAAAGTTGAACTATTTATTATTAATTTTTATATTTCATTTTTGGTTAGTTCTAAATTATGTATTTCATTTTCATTATCAATAAAAATAATTCATGTTTATAATTATTTTTTAATTTGACTAATAAAAATATCATAAAGGTGCCTATTTTTTTCTACATTTTTTGTATTTTTCTATATTTATTTCTATTTTAAAAAGTTTATTACCTAATTATGAATTCATAGGTTGATGAATTTGATTCAGATGGTTGAATTGCTTAACCACCACTTGGATAAAAAATGGTTTTGTTTTTTAGTGAGTTTTAAAATATATGAGTTTATATTGTTAAAGATATTGACATAGATCTAATTAGTAGCATTTATTAGTGAAAAAATTAAAAAAAAATATAGAATTTAATAAGAGAAAATGAGATTTAATACCTTAAGTATAATACTTAATGAGATGGGATTCAATGAGGTGGAAAGTAATAAACTAATAGTTGAAGTTATATTTTCAACCCTTACAATTAGAGATGAATTAAATAGACAAATATAGGCGCACAAAGTGTGGGCCGTGCCGTGCTGGCCCGTAGGCTGTCATGGGCCATGCCACCCTCCCCGGTGAAAAATTTAGGGGTCGGTTGGCACGGCCCACGGCCCAGGCCCATGTGGGCCCAGGCCCATGTGGGCCCATGCCTTGCCGTGCTGTGTCGTGCCGTGCTACGGGCCTGGGTTGGGCCGGGCCGTAACGGGCTACTTTGGGCTTGGGCCGAACCGGGCTAGACTAATTTTTTGACTTTTTTTTTGTTTTTGAAAATTTTGATTTATTTTCTAAGTGTAAAACTAAAATATTTAACTTTCCTTTGAGCTTTGGGCCTTTGGCCTTTGGGAACTATTGGAAAAATTAAGAAATGAGAAATGATAAATGATAAATCTAACACATAAATGAAAAAAATACTTAACCAAATAAGAATCAAGAATGATGGAAAAACAAATTGGAAGAAAAATAGGAATTTTATTTCATTTAAATTTGAATGGTACAAATTACAAAGCATACAATGGTTGGATACTTGGATGAATGAAATATGAAAATGGAATAAATTAATAAAATATAAAAAAGACAATATAGTTACAAATTGAAAATACAAAATTACATTGTTAAAAAAAATAGCAAATAAATTAAATAAAATTAAAACAAAATTTACAATAATTTGAAAAAAATAAAAAATTCTATACAACTAGTCAATTATTGTTCATGAATCATGACTTACATCATCTGCTTTAGGTGAAATATCCAGTGTATGTAGTATCATGCCGTCCTTTGTCTTGTAATCTATCTTCTGCATYTATTCTATCCTTAAAGCAGATGCACATTTCTATACTTTCATTGTTCATGCAGCTTCTCTTGTCGTCCAACACCTTGGTACCTGCACTAAAACAAGACTCCGATGGAACTGTAGACACTAGAGGGGTTAGTAGATCACGTGCCATGGCGGCGAGAACTCGATAATTTTTTGAATGTTCACTCCACCAGGCTAAAATATCAAAATTATTTGTTCCCTCACCTAAACTAGAAAAATTTGCTTGTAAATAAAAATTAAGTTCAGTAAATCAACTTGTTGTAGAAGTAGTAAATTTTTGCCTTCTACTTATTAAATAAAAACGTTTTTCACTTCTACTACTGGGCTCAAGATCAGAAGTAGAAGACTTGGAGATGTTAGATGTTGTACAAGTTGTAGGATTATTTCCTACTGCTTCAGATAATCAGATTCATATAAACTGTACATTTTAAATAATAAATTATTAATTTCTTCTTTTTTATTTCCAATTTGAATATTCATATTTTCACAATATGTTTCAAGTAAAATATCTAAACCATCTTTTCTAATTCTAGGATCTAATATTGTAGCTAAGCAATAAAGGGGAGAAATGTTCTCCCAATATTTTTTAAATTTATTTTCCATTATTTCAACAATACATTTAAATTGTGGATTATTTCTCCTTCATTCTCATGTGTGAGAAAATGTCTACTCAAATGCCCAGTACCACCCTTGCTACAATAGCTAAAGTCTTTTCTACATTTTTGGCAAACTGCTCTTTTCCCCTTCCCCTTAACATCCTCTATTTTAAATATTTTCCAAACCGGGCTACTAAACTTGGGGAATTGGTTTTGGGAAGAGCCAACCATTTTTTTAAAATTCTAAAAAAATAAAATTAGTTTAATTGGACTTACTTGGATTGCCAGTTCAGAATCCCAACTTGATTTCAACGGTTAAAGCCTTTCAACAACCAAGCCTCCCAAATTGCTAACTTGAGATACTTGAGCTGGTTGAGCAAGGTAGCAAGCCTTCTTCTTGTTAAAACTTCATAAAGTTGAGAATTGGAGAATCAGACAATTAGACTATTAGAGTTCACTCAGATTGCAAAGAATGTATGAGAGATAGAGAGAAGAGATTAAGGGAATTGTTGAATGTTGAATTGGTGTGATCAAAAGAATGGTTGAGGATAAGGCTATTTATAGGAATTGAAAATAATTCAATTGCCCAAAATACCCTAAAAACTAGTTGTTTTTTAGTTGTTGGGAGGGGTATTTTGGTTATCGTAAAGTTATTTATAACTTTACCCAAAAAGCCCCCCTAAACTAGTTGTTATATAGCTGTTAGGGGCATTTGTGTCATTTTTCTCACCTCCATAAGAAAAATACATAAATGCCCCTATATAGCTGTTAGGGGGGGTATTTATGTAAAAAACCCCCAAAAGTTGAAACTAGCCGTTGGGGGGGCGGGGGGGATAGACGACTAGTTTTCGGACAGGCCGAATGCGGACCACTACGGGCCATGCCATGCTGGCCTGTGGGCTGCGGGTGGCACAGTACGCACAGTTGTTCCATGCCGTGCCGGTCCGTGGACTACGAACCCCTGACCCAGCACGGCCTACGGGCTATTGTGCCGTGCCAGGCCGAGCCAGTCCAAATGCATGCCGGGCCACGGGCGGCATGACCTGATTTACACCTTTAGCTATAATGGCTTTTATACCCTTTCTCAAAGAAATAATTAGGGGGTAATTTTAGTCCAAAAAAATTTTCACATTGCATCCACAATTTTATATCATATTTTAGCTTGTTTTCACAAGCTGAAAACAAAACCCCCTAATTCACAAGCTCATAACCATAGTCAAAAGTTGGAGAGTGGAGACACCGCTGCCCAGGTATGTCTGCAAACCTGCAAAAACACCACCCACTAGTGCAAATAAATGCTGGCAGCTGGTAACAATGAGTTCACTTGTAGGTTTTTTTTTTTTTTTTTTTTTTTCTATCTTTAAATGTGTGTGTGTGTGTGTGTACACGTGCTTTGCAAGTGACAATTCTAGATTATGATAATGATAGTAGTAATGTATTCAAAATTTTTTATAAATTTCATTTTTTTGTTTTTTTATTATTAATCATATGTACATTGAAAAATCTAAATTTGATTACATAAACACCTCATATCAGGCTACAAAGTTTTGGGTATCATTGTCAGGCCTACCTACATGGCTGGACTCTTCTTTTTGTAATGTTTTATCTTCTTAGTGTATCATTTTTTGTTCACTTATCAAAGAAATATAAGAATTAAAGAGAGGGAATTGAATGAGGTGAAAAGTAATAGTTCAAATTACATTTTAAACCTCACAATTAAATATAGACTAAGTTCAAAAATGGGTATTTTAGTCAAAAGAAAATTCCACAATATTATTTATACTTTTATTACAAGTTTAAATATAAAATTATAGATGTTTTCAAATTTTCTATAATTTTTTATTTCTATGTATGAAAATAATTTTGATGTCACACTTATTTTTAGTTTAATATGACAAATATTGATATTCTACATGTACCTAGATTTTTTTTATGAAATTTATGCTTTTTTTCATTTTTGTGTTTTTATATTTTATTGGTTTTTTATTGTTTAATTATGACATTAAAGGTCGATAGATTTGACCCAAAACTTGAACTATTGATCTCCACCAAATAGGAAAATAATTTCATTTTTTGTCAATTTTAAATTATGTATTTCATTTTCGTCATTGTGAACGTTGGAAAAATACCAACTGTTCACTTCATGGACGATGAGGTTGATTGAGTTGCGATGAGGTTGGGCTGAGTTGCAATTTTGGGCTTCTGGGTTGCGATGTGGTTGATTTGAGTTGCAATAAGGTTAGACTAAATTACGATTTTGAACTTCTGGGTTGCGATGAGGTTGATCTAACTTGCGATAAGGTTAGACTGAGTTGTGATTTTGGGCTTCTAGGTTGCGATGAGATTGATCTGAGTTGCGATAATGTTAGACTGAGTTGCGATTTTGGGCTTCTGGGTTGGGATGAGGTTGATCTAAGTTGCGATAAGGTTAGATTGAGTTGCGATGAGGTTGAAAGGAAGGTGTGATTTTGATGTTTTGGGTTGCGATGAAGTTGCAAGAGGCTGTGATTTAGATTTTTGGGTTGCGTTGAAGTTGCAAGAGGCTGCAATTTTGAAGTTTTGGGTTGTAATGAAGCTGCAAGATGCTGCGGTTTTGAAGTTCTAGGTTGTAATGAAGCTGCAAGAGGCTGCGATTTTGAAGTTCTAGGTTGTAATGAAGCTGCAAGAGGTTGTGATTTCGGCAGAGGTATGGTTTTGGGTTAAGCTTCAGGTGCGATTATGGAATGGGAATGGCTTTAGGTGATTACGTTGGGAAGGTCTATCACGCCCAACCTTCTTGACCTGTGATTTTGAATCATAAACTAGCAAGTCTTGAACTTACAAATGCAAAACAAAAAGAAAGAAACTGAATTTGAACAATACCCAATAAAGGTTTCAGTTCTCCCTAATGGAGTCACCAGCTGTGAGCTTCGGGAAGCTTATGGCCAGCTCAAAGGAGTTGGAGTTGCCCCCCATTTTTTAGAGGAAATGGGCCCTCATTTTCTTGTTTGAAAAGCTCAATTTGAGTCTTTGATAGTGACTCCATTTTCTATGGGAAAAGTACACAACCAAGAGATTTCGGGTTTTAAGGATTGGGAGAGGGAAGGTATTAGGCCCCCCTCTCTCCAAGTTGCTTTAGCAGCCTGATATGAGAGTTATTTAGGCTTAGTTTCTTCAGAGAAAAACATAAATGGTTGCAAGAATTTCTTAAATCTGGAGGAACATGCTTTTAACTCCTCCTAAGACCGATTTTGAGGTGATGTTATCGGATCTTAGGTATTGATTTCCCTAAGACCCTCGCCTCTCTGCCTCTACTCTTAGTCAAGAAGAAATCGAAAATAATGGTTCTCCAACATTTCAGAACCTCAAGCAACCCAGAAAAACTAAAGAACACTTACCTTTCATATGTTCCTTGAAGAGAGTTTTCCAACAGATAGGGATGCGATAGAACGAAGTTTAGATGGGTTCCTGAGATAGGGAGTGTTTCTGGTTGCAATAACCTCCACTTGAAAGTGGATGAGACGAGTTTAGAATCTGATGTTCAGAGCACCTCTGGATTTTGGGTGAATAAGAGGCAACATATGGTCTGGGAGAAATCTCTCTTCTCTCTCTCTCTTTCTCTCTAGGAGCCTTTCTTGGGTTTCCTTCCTCTCTCTTTCTCTTTTTTCCCCTGGTGCCCCCTTGGGTTTTTCTCTCCTCAGTCCCCCCTTTGAGCTTGGATTAAGTCAGTATTTATAGAGAATGGGAGAGGGATGGGTCTGAAACTTGTCCAGTTATAGTGTTTGGGATTCAACAGAGGTTTTTCACAAAAATAGGTAAAGATTCTTCAAAGAAAAGGATGCTTAGTCAAGCTTTCCTGTTTGGTGAAACTCTTTTTTCGATTTGGGGGTGGTTTTTCATGGGTTTTGTGCGTCCAATGGGAACTTGGGGCATGCTAGACGTTGTAGTCCCGTATTTTGGGCTGACAGTGACAGAAAATGTAAACTTGATGAACTTTTTAAAGCTATTTTGTCTTTTTTTGGTCTTAAGTAAGGGTTTGTTTGGTATTTTGAGTTTTTTAGGTCTATTAGGCATTGTTTGATTGGTCTAAGTGTTCTAACGGGTTTGACATCAGCCATCACCCTTTTAAGGCTTCAGGTTGGGTTAGATGATGTGGAAATTTAATCTGGTGCGTTGAGATAGTACCTTTCTAGTTTAACGGTCAAATTAATGAGTCTGGTCATGAAATTTGGCATCTTGGGTTTTTTTTGGGTCTCTAAACACAATAGCGAGGTCTGATCGGACAAGTGGGGTTGGGATGATTGAGATCTATGGCTGACAAGTTTGGATTAATGAGATTTATTGAAATAGAATCTTTGTTTGATGAAAGTTAAATGAGGGAATTTTGGGATGAAATTTGGTGGGTTGGCACTTTTAATCATCCTGAATCTAATGGAAGTGATGGATCTTTGATCAGAGGTGTAGATTAATTGATTTAGTTCAGATCATTGTCTTAGCTTATGTTTTTTCAAAGGTCAAATGGAGGTGTTTGGTCGTGAGATTTGACATGCTAAGGTTTTTTGGGTCTCCGAACACAGTGGTGAGATTTGATTTGTCATGTGAAGTTGGGATGATGGATGGTAGACTCTAATTAATGAGATTTGTTGGAATAGGATCTAGGCTTGATGGGGGGCTAAATGAGGGAATTTTGAGATACAATTTGGTAGGTAGGCATAGATTAGGGTGAGGAGTCAAGTGGATGGTTCTGATATGAGAAATATATGGTCTATCTTGGTAATCATTTAGGGTCATCCGAATGGGATCTTGATATTTTTGCGATTGGTTGTTGAAGATTCGTGGTGGGATTCTAGTTGATTATTTCTTAGTGATCTTGGGGTGATGGATATTTTGGATTTGATTTTGGAGGAGTTAAAGTTTGGATATCACATAGATCGGGGCCAAAGGAAGTTGGCGTGATGATCGGTGGATATTTGAAGTTTAATCATGAAAATTGATGTGTAACTAAGTTATAGTTTTTCAAGTTTGGGGATGATGTATGATCTTGTTTGTCCTATGAATTGTATCAAAGGAGAGTTTTTTTTTGGGTTAGGAAAGTCTCAAGTTGATCTGGTTGTGTTTCAAGTTTTTGGAGTAGAAAAGGAGAGTACAAAGAGGTAGGGTGAAGGGAAAGGTAGAGAAATCTATCCAATGTTTGGAAAGGTTTCCCTACCTTTCCATTCCTTTCCCTACTTTTTCCGTCAAACCAAACATAGCCTAATGTCTAGGGTTGAAAATGGCCTTTTCTTATTCATTAGGGTTGAAATTAATCTTTTCACAAAGTTCAAGGGTTGTTAGAGCAAAAAATCCTTCTAAAATTTGAATGCTGAATTTTGAAAAGTAGCAATTAACTATATTAAACCTACTTGTAAGAAACCTTGTTGGCTTTTAACAAATCAATTAAATAATTTATCACTATATAATAATAATAATAATGGAAAATAATTATTTTTAATAAAAATATTACATAATTAATAATTCTTATTAATATATTATTAATTATTGTTAATGATATTAATTAAATAATGATAATATTTATTATTAATAAGATAATAATAATTAATAATATAAGAGAGGTAGGCAGATGGGTGTGTTCAACTTCCTTTTTGAGCACCTCGTCATCTGTTGTTTTAATGTTTTGAAATACTTTCAACAGTATTAAGAAAATCCTCATGGTTTAACCACATCTGTTGAAAGCGAAACATAGTTGGGTGGTTTTGTTATCTCCTGACATTTTGAATAAAATAGGAGAATGGTCCGAATATAAGCTGTTTGGATGTGTAACCGGACTGGAATTAAATGAAGATAGTCAATGATGGCTAACCAAGCCCCTATCAAGTTTGGCCCAAACACAAGTATTACCTTGTCTACCATTGCACCAAGTAAAAATATTTCTAGAGAAGCCCAAATCATGCTAACCCACAGAGAGAACAAAATCTTGAAACACTCTCATGAACTATAGATTTGGACAGATACCCCTAGCTTTTCATCCTCACTAAGAATAGCATTAAATTCCCCTAGAAGAAGACATGGCAAATAAATACCAAGTAAGGCCTGTGAGAGTAAATGCCAAAGTTGTCTTCTTTCTAACACTGAACATCTTGCATGAATTAAGAAGAGAATAAAAGGCTTATGACCTGCAATCTCCACAAAACAACTGACAAAACTATTAGTTGCCAGCAAGCACTCGACTTTAACAGTTTTTTGAATTCCATAAAATAGCAATACGGGAATCCTCAGAATTGTTGATAGTCATTCCACTAAAGTTGAGTCTTCAAACGACAGAGTGCATTTGAGTTACTGAAAGGTTCAGCTATGGCTATGATACCAACATCATGAGAGTTTTTTAACTTTTTAAGTCTACGATTGGCATTCCAAAATAAAATATTCATAAATTAAAGTAAAACAAAAGGCATACCTAGACCCCCTTGGGATCTAGTTACCCATTTCTCACCAACTTGGGAACTGTAATCCTTTCTTTTTTCCTTGCCTTTTGTTTTAACTTGCTGAAAACTAGTGTATGGATTTGAATCATGGCAGCAAGTGCTTCTGATTTTGTTCAATTTTTGAATTTTGACATCAGTGGAGGATTGAAAGGATCTGAGTTCATCAATAGAAATTGCCATTCTATTCTTTTTGTGTTTAGATAGGGAACCATGAGAAGGTGCATCTAAAATACTGGCATCATCTTTGCATCAAACAACTAGTAAATCATCTTTGGAGACTATAATATGCAGGGATGGTATCTCCTCAATTTCTAAATCTGAAAATGATAGAATGTGATACGAAACTTGGGCTTCATTTTCCGATTCTATGGCTGTCATGACCTGAGAGGGTTGGGGAGTAATGCTTGTCTCTTGAGGATCAAAGTGATGGAAACTACTAGGGTTTCTAAAGGAAACCTGGGGGGAGAGAATATCAGATCTACAACTGTGGCTGGTTTGGCTGGAGCATAAACCTCAGTAACTTTCTCATCTTTATTTGTCTCTTTCTTCTCCTTTGAAGAACTTTCAGATCTGACAGCACAATGGTTGGCTTTGTTATGTTTGCAACCAAGGCTCTGTGACCAACCTTAAAGTAGTTTTTGCAATAATCTAGAAGGTTTTCATAGACAACTTCTTTCCATAAGCCATTGCGACCTATACCAATCCAAACCCTAGTTGGGTGTTTTTTCAGTAAGCCAAGTTCGACACAAACCCTAGCCATCAAAGTTTTGGTTAGGGTTACAATTGCTTAATCGAACTTCAAAACTGGTTCAATTACCAGAGTAATCGAACAAAGCAGTCCTTCTACATAGAAGTTTATTGGAAGGAAGGGGAGGTTGATCCAAACTAGAACCACTAAAGGCTCCTAGCCAGGTTTGAACTTAGGGATCCACTTGAATAATCTGAACACAAAGGTCTTGATTTTAAAAACCTCTCTCAGCCAAACTTCGAGGAAATCATCTTCTTCAACAAAACATATGAGAATATGTTTGGAGTCAAGAGCTGTTATCTAATATAGGGTGGCTTGGGCCTTTGGCCTTGGGTTGTTGAGACCCATTCAACCTTTACAAAGCGTCCATCCAGTCCACTGCCCAACATAATGAAGATATGCCATAGGTATTTTTTTGTGATCTTTATTGTGGAGGAAGTGAAAGGGAACTACCTTTCCTGACTGATTTGGTGACCGACTTTTGGGTTGTTGTTCTCATGCTCATTGGATTGCTCTTCTGGCACAGGGGAAAGATTTCGCGATCAGGGGATAATCAGAGATTCTAATGTGAGTGGTGTGGTAAGGTTGAGAGTGGTGGTCTCCTTGAAAGATGAGGGAAGGCTAGAGACGAGGATAGGCTAAAGGCTTCTATTGACAGAATCATGTGTTCGTTATGATTTAAGCCTCCTTTTATAGGGAGAGATTGTTATGGACACACCGCCCGGCAGCACACTGCGACGCAGTCATAGGCAGCGGCACGCACAGCAGCACACACCACCCGGCAGTGTGCAGCACGCACCGCTTGGCAGCGCGCAGCACGCACCGCCCAGCAGCAGCACGTGCCGCACGACAGCAACGCGCACCGCACGGCAGCAGCATTGTGAGACGCGCGCCGCTCGATAGTAGCAGTAGGGCGGGACCCACCCGACAACTCATCAGGGTGGGTCCACACTTATCTTACCACATCAGCTCTGCTCGCCAACTCGCCGCCAGATACTCCATTCCTCATCCCTTATCCTTATCTTATCTTATCTTAAGTAAGAGTTGTGTTACCATTAGGAGTAGGTAATTAGGAGTTTGAGTTTAAGTTGGATTACCCTAGCCTAGCCGAATCCAACAAGGAGTTTCCTTCTGTAATCTCCTATTTAAGGAGCTACGAATTGAAGTAAAGGCATTCAGTTTTCAACCAAGAAAGGTGTTGGGAGAGTTCGGGTGATCTCTTGGACAAATCACCCACGCGATTGCCATAATAGGGTCTGTACGCAAGGGCAAGGGCAAGGGAAGACAGGAGTCTCTCCCGGTGGACCGACCCGTGACGAGATCCTACACGTGGGCCCATAACATTCTGGTATCAGAGCCTACCGTCATGGGGGAACAAGAGCCGCTGTCTTCCAAGGTCCACGAATTAGAACACAAACTTGTAGAGACCAGCATGAAGGTTCGTGAGGTCAAGGATGATGTCCGGGAGCTTCGACGCTTGCTGGAGACATTCTTAGCCAATAGGGAAAGGAACTCAGAAGGAACCACCACCAACAACAGCCGCAGGCCGGACTGGGCAGAAACGTCCAGCGAACATTAGATGGCCACCCCGACTGCCGCTGTTATCCCCAAATACAGTCGGCTAGAATTTCCGTCCTACAACGGCACTGGAGACCCACTAAGATGGTTGTACCGCTGCGAACAGTTCTTCCGCAACCAGCGCACTGATGATAGAGACAAGGTCAGTCTGGCCGCTTTCCACCTCACAGAAGAGGCACAGCTCTGGTTCTACCGTCTAGAGCAGGAATAACCCGGGCTTAGTTGGGAACAATTTAAATCTTATTGCCTCCTTCAGTTTGGACCCCCGCTGACAAGTAACCCGCTGAGCGAACTAATCAACCTCAAGCAAACCGGGACTGTGGCAGATTATCAGCGCCAGTTCCAAACTCTTCTCGCCAGAGCAGCCTTGGTACGCCCAAACCAGCAAGTCGACATGTTCACAGCAGGGCTAGTGGAACCCCTAAGAGTGGACGTCGAGATGCAGCACCCCCCTAATCTAGTCACAGCTATGAACCTCGCACGTGCCTTCGAAAGGACGATGCTGATCTCCCATGGGGGCTTCAGTATAGGATGGCCGACATCAACATGGACGCCTTCGAAGACAGCAGGAGTGACTTCCTCTTCGATCACCAGCAGAGAACCAAGGCTGCCTGCGGGCAACCCCTCCAGATCAGCGTCAAGCATAGGAAGCAACATGTTTGCACCCCCCATTAGGCGGTTGACCCGAGCTGAGATGGTAGAATGACGCGCAAGGGGGCAGTGCTTCAACTGCGATGACCTGTACTCCGCCGGCCACAAGTGTAAGAAGTTGTTCTGTTTCCTAGTAGAAGAACAAGAAGAGGAAGAGGACGAACCTGCTACATCAGAACCATAAATCTCCCTCCATGCCATTACGGGGGTCAAGACCTCCCAAACCATGCAACTGAGAGCATTGATAGCAAAGCGGCCAGTCCATATTCTGGTAGACTCGGGTATCACCCACAATTTCATCAGCGAACAGGCAGCCCGCAAGTTAGAACTGCCCATGGAAAGAAGGCCACAATTACAGGTGGCCGTGGCAAACGAGGAAAGAGTTCACAGCCCCGGAATTTGCTAGGACACCAGAATTCAGGTCGGAACAGAGTCCTTCCAAGCATATTTATTCGTACTATCCTTGGACAAATTTGACATCGTCCTAGGTGTCAAACGGCTGATCACGCTTGGACCAATCCTATGGGACTTCGCCGCCCTGACCATGACCTTCCACTTGGATGGCAAACCAGTCACATGGCAGGGAACCAGAATAAGAACAAGGGCGCAACTACATACACTCCAAGGTGGGGACTCATGTGCAACAAATATGGAAAGGCTCCTTATGGACTTCTCTGCAGTATTCAAGGAGCCCAAGGGGCTTCCCCCTCCCAGAGCTTGCGACCACCGAATCCCTCTGATAACTGGATCAGATCCCGTTGTTGTCAGGCCCTACCGCTACCCACATCGACAGAAAGATGAAATAGAAAGGCAGTGCGCAGACATGTTACAACAAGGGATCATCCGCTCCAGCCGCTCCCCCTTCTCCTCTCCAGTTCTTTTGGTGCCCAAGCAAGACGGGACTTGGAGATTCTGTGTGGATTACAGAGAGCTTAACAGTCAGACGGTCAAGGATAAGTTTCCCATCCCAGTCGTAGATGAGCTGTTAGACGAACTCCATGGAGCGCAATACTTCTCCAAGCTAGACCTCCGATCAGGATACTTCCTGGTCCAAATGACCCCAAAAGATGTAGAGAAAATGGCCTTCAGAACACACCATGGCCACTTCGAGTTCCTGGTCATGCCCTTCGGTCTTAGCAACGCGCCCTCCACATTCTAGGCCCTGATGAACGAGGTGTTTCACTCCCATCTCCGCAGATTTGTCTTGGTATTTTTCGACGACATCCTAGTCTATAGCAAATCGTGGGTAGAGCACGTGCAACATCTGCGAATTGTTCTTGAACTCCTGCAACAACATCTTCTCTTCCTCAAATGGTCAAAATGCTCCTTTGGGGAATGTAGGGTCCTTTACTTAGGACATGTGATTAGCGGTCAAGGGGTCACTGTGGATGACTCCAAGATTCAGATCATCAAAGAATGGCCCAGACCACAATCCTCCAAGGCCCTCCGTGGTTTCCAAGGGATGACCGGCTACTACCGCAAGTTCGTTCACAATTACGGACTGCTGGCAGCCCCGCTAACAAGTCTGCTCAAGAAAAATGCCTTCCTCTGGGACGGTACAGCTGAAGCAGTCTTTGTAAAATTAAGAGAAGCCCTCTCCTCCACACCAGTTCTACAGTTGCCAAACTTTGATCTTGAGTTCACAGTGGAGTGTGACACATCCGGCACCGGCATAGGCACGATACTACAGCAACAAGGGCACCCAATCGCCTTTTTCAGCCGCAAGCTGGCCGACTGCCACCTTAAGTTGCCCGCTTACGAACATGAACTTATTGGCCTAGCTAAGGCAGTGCAGCACTGGAGGCCGTACCTGTGGGGAAGATCTTTCATAGTCAAGACGGACCATTACAGCCTCAAATATCTGCTGGAACAACGACTCACCACCTCGCCACAGCAGCATTGGGTAAGCAAACTCCTTGGATTCGACTTCCGAGTAGACTACAAGGCTAGGGCCTTGAACCGTCGAGAAGACGACATGCTACTCCATGCAGTCTCACAGCCCTGAGCCTCCCTGCTGAAAGACATTCAGAATGAACTACCATAGTCACCCGAATGGAACGATCTGCTCAAGAAGATATTGGCGGGAACGGCCAACTCCAATTGGAGCATGTAGGATGGGTTGGTACTGTACAAGGGCTGAATTTATCTTCCAACCGACTGCCCCTTAATTCCCTCCGTTATCTCCAACATACACAATGCCACGCATGAGGGTATCCAGAAAACACTGCACCGCATCCATGCAGATTTCCACTAGCAGGGCATGAAGGCTTTGATACGGAACTTCATTCAGAACTGTTCAACGTGCCAGCAGCAGAAGTGGGAAAATTTGCACCCAACAGGCCTTCTCCAACCCCTCGCCCTCCCCACTCAGATCTGGGCAGATATTTCCATGGACTTCATCGAAGGCTTACCCAAGGTGGGAGGGAAATCAGTGATATTTGTGGTGGTGGACCGCTTCTCAAAGTATGCCCACTTCCTCTCCTTATCTCACCCCTATAGCGCGGTTTCAGTGGCCCACGTCTTCTTCGGCCACATCTTCCGATTGAATGGGCTACCCGAATCCTTTATAAGTGATAGGGACCCGATCTTTACCAGCGCCTTTTGGAAGGAGCTCTTCCGACTGCAGGGAACAGACCTAGCCTTCTCCTCCACCTACCATCCACAGATTGACGACCAAACAGAGGTGGTGAACCGGACAATAGAGATGTACCTCCGCTGCCTTGTGGGAGACCAGCCTAGGTGCTGGGTGGAGTGCCTTCCGTGGGCCGAATACTGTTATAACACGTCCTACCACTCCTCCCTTGGCATGACTCCCTTCCGGGTGGTATATGGCCGAGATCCTCCCCGTCTCTTATCTTACGAACCAGGCTCAACACGGATGGAAGAAGTGGATCGCAACCTCCAAGATCGCGACGCCCTCCTGGCCGAAATCTCCTTGCGCCTACAGCAGGCACAGGTGCACATGAAGCACGCCAACGATCAGCACCACCGCGAAGTCACCTTCAGGCGTCGAGGCCCCCCCAAGCTAGCCCCAAAATTTTACGGGCCCTTCAAGGTTCTCAGGTAGATCGGGAAGGTTGCCTATCAACTCGAGCTACCGGAGCACAGCAGAATCCATGACATCTTCCATGTGTCCCTCCTGAAGCCTTTTACAGGGACTCCCCCGGACCAAGTCCCTCCCCAACCACCTCTAAAGGACGGCAGACCCATCCTCCAACCTCGGGCTCTTTTACGATCACGCATCAATCAGGGTACCTTCAAGGTTCTAGTGGAATGGGATGGACTACCATCAGCTGAGGCCACCTGGATTCCCTGGACCGATCTTCACAGCGCCTACCCCGAACTCGAGCTTGAGGACAAGCTCGTAGTCCAGGAGGGGTGTGATGTTATGGACACACCGCCCGGCATCACACTGCGGCGTAGTCATAGGCAGCGGTACGCATAGCAGCACGCACTGCCCGGCAGCGCCGCACAGCAGCACGCACCGCCCAGTAGCGCATAGCATGCACCGCCTAGGAGCGCATAGCACGCACCGCCCAGCAGCGCGTAGCATGCATCGCCCAGCAGCGCGTAGCACGCATCGCACGGTAGCAACACTGGGCAGCAGCACGTGCCGCACGGCAATAGCACTGGGCAGCAGCACACACCACACGATAGCAGCACTGTGAGACGCGCGCGCCGCCCGACAGTAGCAGTACGGTGGGACCCACACGATAGCTCATCAGGGTGGGTCCACACTTATCTTACCACATCAGCTCTGCTCACCAACTCGCCGCTAGCTACTCCATTCCTCATCCCTTATCCTTATCTTATCTTATCTTAAGTAAGAGTTGTGTTACCATTAGGAGTAGGTAATTAGGAGTTTGAGTTTAAGTTGGATTACCCTAGCCTAGCGGAATCCAACAAGGAGTTTCCTTCTGTAATCTCCTATTTAAGGAGCTATGAATTGAAGTAAAGGCATTCAATTTTCAACCGAGAAAGGTGTTAGGAGAGTTCGGGTGATCTCTTGGATAAATCACCCACGCGATTGCCACAATAGGGTCTGTACGCAAGGGCAAGGGCAAGGGAAGACAGGAGTCTCTCCCGGTGGACCGACCTGTGATGAGATTCTACGCGCGGGCCCATAACGGAGATCCCAAGGTCCTAAAAGGAAGGAGCCAAAAGAGTTTGATTCCCACTTGAAAAGGGAAGCACGACATGATTGAGAAAGCCCAACACATAGTGGACACCTTTAATTAAGCAAGAATTAATTTGTTTTCAAATCAAATGGTTTTAAATTGATACTGGAATTGGTAAATAGACCTGTTCATGCACGGGCTCGGATTTTACTTTTTGCCAAAATTTGAATGAACCCAACCCAAAGCCTAAACCCGTCATAGTATAAAATCAGATCCGAGATGGTCGATGAACAGGGTCTACTAGTAAACAATTTACATTAGACACCACCTGGATGTTGGGATCGCAGCCAGACTAGTGATCTGCTCCTCACACAGGGCACCTCACACCGATCTCACATACACATCTCATGAATAATAACGTATAAATACAGGAGATGTTCCCAATGCATGATGGGATGTGTTTGTGAGGTCGGTATGAGACGCCCTCGGTGAGGAGCAGATCCGGTCTCCAATACCAGATGTTAATTTGGTGGGCCTAAATTTTGGTTTATGTTGAATTGTGATTCGTGATAGTTGGCTACAAATCCCCACAAATGACCTAAAGCTCAGTTTGAAAACAATACAAATACAAATATATACAGTACAAATATATATAAAATAACACAAGATTTTGTACTCTATTTGTATCCTTTCCAAACTGAGCTAAATTTCCAAACTTAGGGCAAAGTGTGGCAGTATACCTTGTTCGCTTTTTTCCTTTTAAACTACTTATTATGAACAACTTCTTGGCTGCTTTGGAGATGCCACTACTCACAGATGCCATTCAGTCACAAAGGTATAATTAATTTGTTAGCTGTTATAGATAGTTGAAGACAACAGTTCATATCATATATGTATGACCTAAAAAAGTTAGTGAATTCCCACGAATGTAAAAGGAATAAAGTGGGCTAAGGCCCTTGGCTTATTGGTGAAAGTGAGCTTTGTGTCCGCCATTTGTCTCCCAAAATTTCCTCTTTCCTTTCAGCTGCTTCACTTTGCGTAATTGTGACCCCAACCCCAAGGAGTGGTCCTTGTTATTGGCCCGTGATGTATACAAGAAAAATAAAAATAGCCCGTGACACCTACCATGCCGGTCGTACATATCTTTGTGTCTTCAAAGTGTTCAAATTTGTAAGTCCGGATCTGCTACTCTCACCTGGCGCCTCACAGGTGCCTTACACGCACATCATTGGAAATATCTCCCGTATTTATTAATTATTATTCATGGGAGATGTTCTCAATGCATGGTGGATGTGCCTGTGAGGCGCCCATTTGTGAGAAGCAGATCCCACTTCCAAATTTGTGAGATCAGATTTGTTCGTCACAAGAGTACGCCTCACACCAAACTCACAATGCATCTTAGCCATACATTGAGAACATCTTCGGAAATTGATATCATCATTTACCATTTATTGGAAGGTACTTTTCAATGCACAGCTTGCGATGCACTGTGAGGTTGACGTTGTAAGGAGCAAATCCGAATTATCAATTTGTGGGCAGAGTTCTTGTGGAGAGGAGATCTGGAGTCGACTTTCTTAGCTAGAAATTAGCTTAATTGGATCACTTTACAACCTAATTAACCGGTTGAATCAATTACAAAGAAGAGCAGTAATCGTTAATGAGAAGTTAATTCGATGGTCATTGTCATCTGAGAACATGGATCCTGGTCCACGAAAGTCTCCTAAATGGGTTCCATTGCATTTACTAAATAGACGTTGATTTCATACCAATTGTCTCATATAGATTAGAACCAAAAAGCACATGGTAGTACCATGTGATGAAAGATCCATCCCAACGAAAGAAGCAAAACTTATTGGACCCAAGGTAGGTTCTTTGATTTGTCAGAGTAGAAATTTGGGATCAATTTTTTCTTTTTTTTGGGGGAGAGGGTTAAGGGAAGGGAATGGACTACCCCTGTTTGTGTAGTCCCATGAAGCAGAAAAGGGGGGCCGGGGGAGTATTCTGAAACCTTCCCTGAAGTTTGATAATTGTAATCACTCCTGAACTTTCTAACAAAGTTGCAAGTAGAACCCCTCATTTAGAATCCTCTAACAAGAAGTATGAAAATGTCCAAAATACTCATATAGTTACTTTTGACCAAAATGTTTATTTTCTAAATTTTCTCTTCATATGAATCGCTACCCCAAACCCTTCCCATCTCCCTTCCAAGATTGATTTATTTTCCAAATTCAGCCTTCATATCAATGGCCCAAAGGTAAAGTTGCAACTTTAAACTCTATTCTTTTATTGTTCATAAAGATTGTATTGTTTTCTGTTTTTTTTTCCTGCAGTATCAAGTAATTGCATGGGTATTTAAGACATTTTTGTACCCTAGAGGGGATCTACTTACAACTATATCAGAAAGTTCAATAGAAGTGATTGCAATTACCACTCTAGACGCCGGGAGAAGTTTTAGCAACGGTTAGAAACTTCATTTCTCAAGGAAGGTTTCAGCAATTTACCCAAAAAAAAAGTGGATTAATGTCTCTTTCTTTGTTACACCACACAATGATTAGAATTCCTTTAAATAATAATGATATCAGAAGGAAGGAATGGTATACATGGGTGGGATAAAAACTGTTTTAAGGAATTTTTTCCATTTTCATTGATCAACAAACCATAATAGATATATATAAATAAAAAAATAATATATATATAATATTTAAATACAATGTACAGCTGTAGTGTGATGTGGGTAGGATCCTGAGATCCGAGTCCACTGAGAGTACCAATAAAACAACAAATTCCTTAAACCAAATTCCAAACAAAAGATTCATTAATGCGAACACAATAATCTTTACAACTTACACACATTTTTTTTTTTTTTATTTTTTTTTTTACGTAAGAAGAGCTAGTTTCTCAGAGTTACAAAAGAAACCCATTTCCTACAGATGCATCTTTTCCTTTTCCGTCTTTTTCGGATCCCTTTCATTTTTCTCCTTCCTGAATGAGAGTAAATATGTTAYAGATACAAGAGAGTCGTTTCATCTCTTTATCCTAGTGAAGACTGAAAAGGTTTTATGTTCGACCATGTCGGTGTTTTCTTTTGAATCATTATCCTGCAAAAGAAAAGTAAAAACAAAGAAATTTTCATCTGGAGGCAGCAAACATGGTAATCAAAGCATAACCACATATGAATATTCGATCTAACAGACCTTATCTCAAACCTATTATCATATTTCAAACCCACAAAACAAGATCAACATGTAGATCACTAATACCATAAGAATTTTAACTATTTATAAGCCATGGAATTTGATGAACAGTCACGGAAACTCTCGATCTCCACCTCCCTTTTATGGAAGTTCCTGTGGCAATTACAGGCAGCACACTTGAGGGCAGCACTGGTTCCTTCTTCTCCAGCAGGCATGAATTCTCGACACCCATCAACTGCGTATCCACCGATGTGAGCCGCGTGGTTCTTCCTACACTCCCCATACCTCACCGTTCTCTCCTTTCTCGCCGGAGAATTTGAAACCGTCTTTGATCCTTCTTGGGTTCCCATTTTATTGAGATCAGAGTTGGGTTGTACGGTTTTTCCGGCGGCCTGTTCTTCCACAGCAGGGACGGAACTGCTTTTAGAAGTTTTAAGAAAGTGAGAAGAAAAATGTCTGAAACTAGATTTATACGAGGCCTATGGATAGAACTTAGAAGAAGAAAAGTGTTTTTTTCTTGTTGGGCCGTTGATACTTAATAATACAGAGCAAAACATGTAACGCGATATTTTTTATTTCTCGTATCATCTC
>NW_010729324.1:186965-202578 GCF_000365185.1 Nelumbo nucifera
ATTTCTCGTATCATCTCATATCTCCAGGCTCCACGTGTCTTAATTCTAGTGTTTCTTAACACTGTAAATGTTTTTAGGCTGTGTTTCGTTTGAAGGAAAAACACAGCGAAAAAAAAGGAATGATGGGAGAACTTTTATAAACCTTACATGAGTTTCTCTACCTTTTCCTTCAAATCAAATATGGCCTTATATTTTTATTTTTCGATGAGGCTACAAAACGGGTAGCCCATCTCCCAAACCATGAGGCCATATTCACCTAATAAGTCTCGTCTACAATCAGTCAAAGACCTTACAAACGGTTCGTCCCTTTAAATTATAAAGATTCTCTAACAGTTCATGGAAAATTCGTCATCTCTCACATTTTTGCATGATTTTGAAAACCGAATTGGATCGGAAGGTTGGATCAATTGATTCAGGAACCGGTCTTGGGTCCAGGTCCGGTTTTAGATCCAAAACCATCCGACCCAGGTTTGAATCAGACGATTGATTTGATTCAGGAATTAATGGCCAAAGCGGTTCTATTTCCGGTCCAATCTTCAAAACCATGATTAATACAAATCTCTCAAGGTGCTATGCACCAAACGAAATCATATTTACTATTTAGCCACTAAAAGAAGCTTAACCCGAAAGCCTTTGTTTTTGGCTTTTCGGAATTTTCACGCTCATAGCCTTCTGGATAGGGCCCACTTCATAAAGCTAGATTGACTTAAAAAGTGGCAAACGATTAAATTTGAATTGAATAATGAAGAAAAATTATGGGATATGATTAAATTAAAATTTGTCATTAATGGCATCTATGCGATTTTATTGCTTTTTACGCTCAGTTTGGAAAGAGTATAAATACAAACATATACAATGTAAATATATTAAAAATAATACAAAATATAAGATTTTATAAATTTATATTTACACTCCTTCCAAACTGAGCCTTAAGGATCATGGGGCGTTGACTAAACCAATTTAAGAATTAAGAAGCCTTTGCTCTTCAAAGAAATTAAGTGGCATGGCATGGATGCACACTGAGATGTTCATTTTGATAATTTTCAAGACTTTGTTGGATTAAACTTGGGTACAAGTCTGTCATATATTCACATTTAATCTGTTTGGATCTCTCATTGTTTTTAAATTCCTTTATTTAATTGACAAGAAGAATTAGGTAGTCCTTGTTGGGATCAATGGTCTTATCCAAGAGGGGGTGAATTGGATAGAGATTAAAAACTTTGATTACACTAGAATTCATAGACTCTGAAGACATTTCTTATTTTAAAGACTTGTCTTCTTTTTTCATTTAAAATGCCCTATGAACACTAAATTTTTAATTACAAAAAGGAGATAAATCCTTAAAATAAAGAATGCAAAATGCAGCGTTAGGCAATCAAGCTCAGGACCATTCACCTAAAACTGAATCTAAGCCTTTTAACAAATAAGTTGCAATGGAGTATTAAAGGCTTAGACAATTAGGTTCTGTAGTTGATCAAGATAGAACACTTGAAACAATCTAGCTACTAAATTAATAAACTTGCAACTTTAGAACAAAAAGCAAGTGTCATAGTAGAGCTGCAGGGTTTAGTAGTCAACAGTAAAGCACAATAATAATGACTAATAGGATAGCGGCTGATAAATGAATTAAACAGTTATGAACTCCAACCTATTATCTGGTTAATGGTTCTACAGTTAATGAATAATAAGAACAATAAGTACAAATAACTGTAGAAAGTAAAGGAGAAGGTAAATGTAAATAAACATAATAACAAATTGAAGCTACACCTAGTGGTGTATGTCTTTGTAGCTAGAAAGAGAGGGCCAGCCACAAACAAGTAAGTAGCAAAGATATGGACCTGCTACACAAGATAGCTGAAATATGGGGTAGCTATCAAAGTAAATTTAACTAACTACAAAAAATAAATTAAGGTAAATTACAAAGATCCCCCTATACTATGGGGTCAGTGACAAAGACACCCTATACTTTTATTTGCGACAATAAAAACCCTTGAATTTTTACATTGTGACAAATACCCCCTTAGCCGTTAAGTCAGATGATGAAAGGCATTAAATTACCAAAATACCCCACTAAACTTTTTCTGTTTTCTTTTTTTGTCATTTTTTCTTAAAACCTAATTGATCCAAATGGAGGAATGTTGCTTTAACAAAGCGACTAGGAAAACAACATACTCTGTTTTTCTAGCTTCATGTTGTTGATCTCTTCTCTCTCTTTTTGTAAAAGAATCTTCTCCATTGGAGAAGACAATGAACAATACAGAATGTAAAAAAATAAAGATAATTTCATAAATTAAAGAAAATGATAAAATAAATTAGAAAAGGGTAGTTTTGGCATTTGGAAAACTTTAAACAGTCGGATGAGAATCTTTTTCGAGGTTAACTGACGGAGCGCTAACGGAGGGGGTCTTTGTCGCAAATTGAAGTATGGGGGGTCTTTGTAATTTACCCAATAAATTATGCAAGAATGTAAATGAACAATAAAAGTAAACAACAAAATAATAAACAAAACAATTAGCAATGTTAGTAAAGTTAATAAAGTTAGTAAAATTAAAACTCAAACTACAATGACTTTCCTTGTATCTTGTAGATAAAAAAAAGACAAAAAAAACTATAAATCTATAAGATCTCAAGGTTTCAAGTCTTCCGATGTTGAGATAGTTAGTGCAAATAAAATAAACTATAAATTTAAAAGAAAAGAAACAAAAACAAGAGGCACATAAGATTTTTATAAAGGTTCGGCCAACCCTACCTACATCCTCTACCTTAGACCACCACTATGGATTTCTACTATTTGATTGGACTTCTTGAGCACCAACTAAGCCTTTAACCAATACCTTGAGCACCAACTAGGACTTCTTGAGCACCAACTAGGACTTCAAAGGTGCCTACAATACCTTTTCTAGTTGGACTTACACAAGTGCCAACAAGACCCAAAACGATAGAGTTTCCGAGTGCCTACAAGACCTTGTAGTTAGATTTAAAATAAAATCCAACAAGACCTTAATGGTGTTCAACTTCTACGTACTCAAAAATGTTTCACTAGTAAGCATAGGAGCATGTTTACAATGCAAGAGCAAGCTCTTGATAGCTAAATATAAACAATTACATTTCAAACTAAAAAGTTTCTAGCGTATTCATAAATGCTCATCTCAAAGAGAGAGAGAGAGAGAGAGATCAACAAATGGGTGAGGATGACTCAATGCCTTCAACAAAGCTCACCTCTAAAACTGATGAAACTCAAGGATCTCCTCCAAAAAGACTCTAACTCTGGTTTTCTCTCTCTAAAAAACAACTATTTACAATATGTACAAGTAAAAGCACAAGTTTTTTTCACAAACTTTGATCTTATTTTTACTTGTTTTAAATCAAGCTACGAACCACTATTTATAAATGATTAAGAGCAAGTAACTATTTTCAAATCATTAGAGATCTTTTACTCTTCAGGAAATGATTCAAATTCTCTCCAACATGTTAAAAGGATTTCTAGATTTAGTAGTAGTCATTGGAGCCTTCAAGTGGTCAAATTTCTTTATGGTAGATGGTTGCACTATTCTAACAGTCTGCTACAATACAAAGGAAAGAATCTTTTTTCTCCTTTAGTCAAGTGGTTTCTCCTTATTAGTCAACTTGTAAGTCTATGAACTCATCCAATTTGAGTAAGTCAACACATGTTCACTAGTAGTCAACACATCTTCTCACAATCTTGGGAAATTGATTACTTCTCACAATCTTGGCTATGCATGCCTTGAATATCATAGTTAATCGATATATGAATCTAGAGTAGTCAACTACTTTTCTCAATTAAGTCCAATTTGATTGAAAAAAAAACCCTAAACACTTCGAAACCTTGGCACATTCTACCAAGAGGTTTTAGAAACTTTTCCTTTGGCTTTAAAAGATGTTTCCTGACTTTCATAACATGATTAAGCTTAAGAAATCCAATGAACTAAACCCCAAAGGATTATGGTTTCTAAGGATGACTGAGTTCTGTCTTTTTAAGCATCTATGAAATGCATTATACAAATAAATTACATCAAGGCTCTATAAAATATAAAACCAAATAAATACATCATGTTATATAAATATTGATTCCTTGATGAGTTATTGTAGCAGATCAATCTTCAACAGCTCTGAAGCCTTCAAATTCTTAAATAACCTTGATGCTTGATTTCTTAGAGCTTTCTAACTAGAGAGAGGTTGATGATGGTGTAATGTTGAAGCACAAATAGATACTTAATAGAGCTTCCACTTGATCATTTGTAGCATTCTAGTTTTATATCCAATTTAAGCACAAAGAAGCTTACTAAAGATGTTGCACTCTGAGATAGACCATTAGTACTCTAAATGTGTTTGTTATCATCACAACACATAGGGTTAACAGTTCCACTCATCCCCCAAACCCATACCTCCTGTTGGGACCAATGGCCTTACCCAAGAGGGGGTGAATGAGGAATAATATTAAAAAACTTAAACTCTAAAAGTTTAAACTTAAAACCCTTCCCCTAAAAATTGAAGCTAAGCCTTCCTATTAGTTTAAATCAAGATGCAGTGAAATAAAGCTTATCCAATGGATTTAGTAGTTAATCAAGAATACGTTCTCAATGATTAACCTTAGTATTGAATGTAGATCTACAACTTCCAGACAAATAAACAATATAACAGTTAGGGATGTTGTCATTAACAATAAAACAGATACATAACATTGAGCACAAGCAACAACTTGAAGGAAATAACATCTCAAAGTAAATATAATAGAGAAATAAATAAGATGCTACGAGGTTAATGGTAATGTAATTAAATAAAGGACAAATAATAAATGGCAAATTTCTTAAAATACCCCTATGATTTAGGAAATTGACTAACTCTACCCTTATTGTTTACATTTTGTCTTAAAGTATCCTTAACTTTTTTGACAATTGTTTAAAACCTTCATTGCTGTTAATTTTCCGTCACATTCCGTTCACATATGATATCACATGACTAATATATTTTTTACAATTCCTAAAATACCCTTTTAAAATTTTGAATCAAGATTGAATTTCAAAGTCTAAAAAATTCGAAACAAGATTCAATTTTTAAAAATTCAAAACCTCCCTTGCCATTAATTTTCTGCCACACTCCTTTCCTAACATATGATATCACTGTTAAATTTAACTCTTCATCACACCAAGATTCCATTTCGAAGTCTTAGATTGATCAAACCACTATCCTTCTAGATATGCCTGATTCGGGCCCAGTTGGGCCAATCCAACCCTACTACCAATCAACTGAGAATGTCCAAAAACYCCACCATGCTAAATTTCAAATGAAAATACCCTTGTCTACCAACTCATCCAAAAAGGTTCCGTTTCGGCCAATCTCATTAGCCTACACATGCAAAACCTTTATGCACACTCAGACCCATCTCAGCCCCTCACATTTTGACCCAAAATCCCAACTATCTATCAAGAATCCCGGTTTGACTAAACTTTCCTAAAATTACAAAAATGCCCCTAAACTTTGCTAAATTTACAAAATTTCCACTTATCCCCCTTATAACCAAAACCCAAGTCAAGAATTGCCCTAAGAACTGAAATTTTCTAATAAATTTTGGATTTAGGATTTTTGGTCCTCAACCATCTCCCTTAAATATCTCCAAGGTGAAAGATCTGATACATCATAGCTTTAGGACTTGGAATATGGAAATGATTAATAACCACTTCATCCCGGAGGTGTCAAGTAAGACCTTAGAAATCAACCTGGGTGCTCATGACTGTGAGGATACCCTATTCTGGTCCTTGCATCCTCAAGGTAGATTTGCTGTGAAATTAGCTTATTTCATGGCCAAGAACCAAGTGTAAAAAAGGATGTGGTAGCCCTTGAACTTGAAAATGACAAAAACCTTTGTCCAGCTGAAAATCAAATCTTTTCTATGGATATGTTGACTTAACTCAGTTCTAGTGAGGTCAAATCTGGTTGTTAGGCGAATCAATACTGATAGTTCTTGTAGTTTGTGTGGTTGTCAGATTGAATTAGTGGTGCATGTGCTATTGTCTTGCCCTTTTGCCCAAAGTATTTGGTTTGGATATGGAATTAACACAAGTTGTTACATTCCAAATCCAAATACTACTTTCAAAAGTGGCTAAAATGATGGATCAGAGAGTACAAGTCAATACAAAATAAGTTCCCAGATCTATTAATTCTCACAACTATAATATTGTGGAGTATTTGGCTTGCTAGAGATAAGAAAATCTTTTATGATGAAACTCCTGGCCATATTTCAAGCAATCTGGGATACCATAAATGCCATAATCYTTAAAAATGAGAACCCAGTCCCATCAGCCGTTGTGAGCTCTAGGATGCTCATGGCCGGCTCAAAAGAGTTGGAGTCACCACCCATTTTTTAGAGGAAATGGGCCCTCACTTTCGAGTTTGAAAAACGATTTATTGGCCTTGATAGTGACTTCGTTCTTTGCCAAGGACTAAACCAAAAGGCTTTGGGTTCAAAGAATTGGAAGAGGGAAGGTGTTAGTCACCTCTCTCTCCAAGCTGCTATAGCAGCCCACTACGAGAGTAATTTAGGCTCAAATTCCAACAGAAACTCGCACTAACAAGATTGTCCAAAGCTCCTGAAATCTGGCGAAAATGTTCCCAACTTCGCGTAGAATTGATTTGAGGTGATGTTGTCGGGTCTTTGGTACTAATTTCCCTAAGACCCTTGCCTCTCTACCTCTTTTTCTCAATCTAGAGGAAGATGGGAATACAAATTTCCCAAGATTTTAGAGCTTTAAACAACTTGAAACTAAACTAAAAGCAAAGAGATGATGGAATGAGAGGCTTACCTCTCGTGTACGACCTTGAAACAAACTTTCCAGTAGCCAAAAGGACTTCAAATGAAACTTGAACCTGGCAGGAGCTAGGTTGGGCATTTCTGGTGTTGAGACTGGAAAACAGAGGATGAGGCTTGAGCTTGGCTACAAGGATATCGAGATTTCGAGCAAGTTGGGTGTGTTATAGGAGTTGGGAAAGCTCTCCTCCCCTTTCCAAGCTCGAGCTGAGCCTCTATTTAGAGAGAAAATGGAAGGAGATGGGTCTGAAACTCACCTAGCTATAGTGTTTGTAGCTTAGTAGAGTTTTTTCACAGAAATGGGCAATGATTTTGAGAAAAAGGGGCTTGCAGTTGACCCTTCATTCTTTGTGCAACCAATCTTCTTGGTTTTGGGGGGTTTCTCATGGGTTTCGTGCACCCAATGAGGGATAGGGGTGCGCCAGACATTGCAGCCCCGTATTTGGGTCTGACAGTGGAAAAAAAAACGTAAATTTGAAGAACTTTTAAATGCTATTTTGTCTTTTCTTGATTTTAAGTAGGGGTTTGTTTAACATTTTAGGTTTTTTAAGCCTATTAGGCTCAAAATCACTGGTCCGAGTGTTTTAAAGGGGTTAAGTAAGGATCTGACTTCAGTCCCCACCCACTCAAGATCCTAGGATGGACTGCTGATGTGGCGGTTTAATCGGGTGCGTCAAAAAGGTATTTCTCTAGTTTAATAGTCAAACGGATGAATCTGGTAATGAAATTTGGTGTGTTGGGGTTTTTTGGGTCTCTGAACATAGTGGTGAGGTCTGATCAGACAAACGGAGTTGGGAAGATTGAGATCTGTCACTGACAAGTTCGGATCAATAAGATTTGTTGAAATAAAATCTTTGTTTGATGAGGGGTCAAACGAGGGAATTTTGGAATGAATTTTGATGGGTAGGCATTTTCAAACATCCCAAATCTGATGGAAGTGACAGATCTTTGATCAGAGGTGTGGATTGACTGATTTAGTTCAGATCATGGTCTTAGCTTATGTTTTTTCAATCAACGAGAGAGCCCGAAATGGAATCTTGCTTTTTCAACGGTCAAATGGAGGTGTTTAGTCGTGAAATTTGACGTGTTGGGATTCTTTAGGTCATTGAACATGGTGGTGGGGTGTGATTGGTCAGATAGAGCTTGGATGATGGAGGTTTATGACAGGTGAGATTTTGATCAATAAGATTCATTAAAACAGAATCTAAGCTTGATGTTAGGACAAACGAGGGAATTTTGGGATAAAAATTGGTGGGTAGGTATGGATTGAGATTATGAGGCTGTTGGAAGGGTTTGATCGTGTTAGGTGTGTATGGATCATGAGTTTTAGGTTCAAGGAGCATCGTAGTGTTATGTGCGTCGAAATAGGATCTCTGATGGATGATTGGATAAATTCAAGAATTTGGGGTTGAAATTTTTGTGTGATTGGTTGTTTGAGGATTTTGTTTCACATGATGGATTTTGATCGGGGATCAGATATGGTGATGTGGCATAATCAAGACCATCAAAAGGGAATCAAGTAGATTTAACGGTGGATTTATAGGCATTTGGGCTAAAATTTGGTTTCTTAGGGTTTAGGCATGTTTTAAAGTGATTGGTGTGGTCTGATTGGGCATTCGTATTGTAGAAGATTGGTTAAGAAGGGACCAAGCAAAAATTGGGTGCTAACAGTTGTTCTTAAACGGGCCAACACATCACAAACTACAGATGTCTAGTCCACATAACCATCAAGTCCCAGATCAAGAGACTCTCTTGGATCTCTCTACGCTAGATAATACGCAACATGATTTAACATTAGTGGATGGATCATGGGATCCGTGCACCAAGTATGCCATAATAGGACTTTTCTTTATATCTTACACTCTAAATCACTCTTTTGTAGAAGGACAACCTTGCTTGGCCTTTTCCCCAATAGTAATTGAGATGTGGGTGATTGCTAGAGGACTCAGATACCTGCTGACATTAGGCCTCACAAAAAAGCAACTCTCTTTTTAGATTTAAAAGCTGCTCTTTTGACTTTAAGGGGGTATTCTTGATGCTACTCGATCCGAGGTGGTCCATGAACCGAGGTTGTAGTCAGATAGTCCTTGCCAACAGGGTGAAGCCGAGGTGGAAGGACGAAGCTGCACTCCAAGATTTGTAATCAAGAAAGATGTCAAAGGCCTGGGGAGTTATCCCCGAGTAGGCACTCCGACGCTCAAGTCAGTAGAAAGTGGTGGGTGGTTGGACTAAGCAATAAGAGATATGCTTTGAGCAAAGTAACAGAACGGGTGCTAGAAGTTAGAATCCCTTACCTTGAGTGAGAGATACCTTTTTGTAGCGTAAGATCCATGTCTTGATCGGATTAAGCTTCCGAGGCTGTCGGAGATGACCATCCTTCACCAATCTTGTGACACGTTCTTTGTTTATATGGCTAAGTCGATAATGTCACATGCATGTGAGATTAATCATTTCTTGTGTTCTTTTTTTGGGGATGTGTTCCGATGTTGTTTCAATCACATTTGTTTCTAGAGAAGGGTGGAGAACATAAAGTCCATTTTCAAGTTCTCCATGAATAAGGAACTTGTTACTCAATTTAATTGTAATCTTATTACTAAATAAAATAAAGTCCATTCTACTATTCCTATAGCAGCATTTACAACGGTTGTAAATGTCCCCAAGTAGAGCTTGACCTCATCATCCTTTAGCCTTCTACTTTCCTTAAACCTCTGTAATGCATGAGTAAAAGCCCTAGAGTCAATACATCAGGATGCAAAAGTAGCCAACATATTGGTCTTTTTTACCTAAGTTTCAAAATTACATTCATTCTTCTTCCTAAGGAATTCTAGATATTGAGGACAATTCCTCTTCCAGTGCCCGGTCTCCTTGAAGAAGTGGCATTCATCTGATGACTTATCTTTCTTCTACTTCTTTTGCTTGCTACCCTTCCTCTAAGGCCTCTTCTTGCCCTTTCGATTCTTACTACCAGATTTGCATTATTCAATAAGCATGGCCACTGGCTTGTCCTTTCTAATCAATTCCTCGACTCCCTACAATATATTGTCGAGCTTTGGCAAGTTAGCTATTAGCTTGTTCATGTTGTAGTTCATGACAAATTGATTAAATGATGGGAGTAGAGAGTTTAAGATGGTATCAATCTTGGTGTCATCATCAAGCTGGAAGCCAAAAGCCTCCAATTCATTGATAAAACCTATCATCTTCATGGCATGGTCATGAACCGGTTGGTTCTCATTCATCCTGGTGGTCATCAACAATTTGAGGAACTTTTGCTATGCAAAACGATTTTATTCCTTATACATGGTCTTTAAACTATCTAGAATATAGTTTTTCACTTTGTAAAACTACTTATAGATGGAGTTGTCCAATGAGGCAATGATGTAACATTGAGCAAGAGAGTTTTTCCTCTTTCCATTCCTAATATTCCCTTCTTGTCTTAGAATCTCTATCAGAGCAGGATGGGGGCATTTTGGTGCTAGGTTGGTGGGAACTTTGTTCAATTTCTCGGACATGAGAACCAAGTTAAGGTTACGAAACCTGTCTGCGTAGTTTGGTCCCTTGAGTTTGTTGTTGTCTAACAATTTAGCGAATTGTCAGTGCGCCATTTCTAACAAACCTCACAAATATATTATTCAACGAGCTAGTAATTGTTTCATGTTATGTATCATAGAAATGATTTTTATCTACATTCCATTTCCATTTGTTCATATCTGAGATTTTCCTCTATCTCAGGGATGGAGACACTATTCATATTTCTAAAAGTGTGAGAAATTAAAAGAGTGCATGGGGCAAATTATTTCAATTGCATAACCCCATCACTTTTTGTGAAGGATCACATATCCACCCATTTGATGAGATTTCCCTTTGGCCTCCACCAGACAAGGTTTATGCCATTTTAGGTTAAACCTTTCTAATTGGTAAGTGCTAACCTGTCATATCGGGAGCCCAAGGTATTGTGAAAGAGCCTCACATTTTAGGATAGGCCCCTCCCACTGGTCTATGATGCCCCTATCATTCTATGAAGCGATACTATTGATGTTTCAATAAAATGGATCGCCCAATTTTATGGTGCATATCCGTCTACCAATTCAACCCGCTTTCATGCTAATGATGGAAGGCTTTTAGAGATATCATCTTATGACATTCCCTATCTCGTAGTACTTATATCAATCATGAGGGAATAGGTATATTAGTCACTAGTTCAACTTTAGGCCTTACCATAGTGGCTCCCACCGACTTTCATAAAGTTAGATTCAAATGGGCCCTAAATGAAATAGGGTTCCCACGGGGTTCCTCTTTGGAGAGAAAATAGGAGAAGGGCTCATTAAAGGGAGATCATGCAATAATTAATGGACATCATAACAATGGTGTGCATTCAGCCATGATGGGCATGAAGAGCCACATAAGTCTTTTCATGGGCCAAGCAATTAGGGCCCATGTAAGAATCACATTCACATAGCACATCATACAAAAATCATCAAAATAAAATTAAATGTTGTAAAACCCTATTTGATTTATATTAACACATGATCAACCCATCTAAGTGATGGAACATAAAGACATGGTCATGAACCGGTTAGTTCTTGGTTATCTTGGTGGTCCTCATACATGGTTTTTAAACTATCCAGAATGTCTTTGCAGTTTTCTACTTTATCAAACTGCCTTTGGATAGAGTTGTCCAAAGAAGTAATGATGTAACACTTAGCAAGAGAGTTTTTCTTTTCCCATTCTCGATATTCCCTTTTTTTTTGTCTCTGAGGCTCTATTAAGAGGGTGTTCCGGTGCCAAGTTGGTGGCAATTTTGTTCATTTTATTAGACGTGAGTACTAACTTAAAGTTATGAAACCGGTGCATAGTTTGGTTTCTTGAGTTTGTTGTCATCTAATAATTTAGTGAATTGTCTATGTACCACAACCTTATTATTATTTCATGTTACATACCATAGAAAGGACTTTTATCTACGTTCCATTTCCATTTGTTCATCTCTGAGATTTCCCTTTATCTTTAGTATGGAGACATTGTTCATGTCTATAGAAATGTAAAAAATCACATAGATGCATGGGGCCAACTATTTCAACTACATAACCCCATCACTTTCTTTGAAGGATCTCAGATCCACCCATCTTGTAAGATTTCCCTTTGGCCTCTATTAGACAAGGCTCATTGCCATTTTAGGTAAAACATTTCTAATTGGTAAGTGCTGACCCATTATATCGGGAACCCTAAGGTACTATGAAAGAGTTCCATTTTGGAATATGTCCCTCCTACTAGCCTACTCCTATCGTCTGATGAAGCAATCCCACTAACTATTTTAGCAAAATAGATAACCTAATTATATGGTGCATCTCCACCCATTAATTTAGCTCATTTTCATGTTAATGACAGAAATCCTTTAGATATCATCTTATGATATTCCCTATTTTGTAGCACTTATATTATTCATGAGGGAACAAGCACATCAGCCCCTAGGTCAACTTTAGGTCTTACCATAATGACTCCCACTGACTTTTATAAAGTTAAATTCAAATGGGCCCTAAATAGGTTAGGATTCCCGCGGGGTTCCTCTTTGGAGAGGAAACAAGAGAATGACCCATAAAAGGGAGATCATTCAATGATCCATGGGCATCATGGCATTGATGCACATTTAGTCATGATGGACGTGGAGAGACACATAAGTCTTTTCATGGGAAAAGTAGTTCGACCATTAATGGACCCAATTATCTAATAATATTATCTTGGTATATATGCCCAATTGCAAAAAGTAGTTCGACCCATATAGTTGCCGACTCTTAAAATGGGCTTATCGTGCTTTAATCTAATTCTAATTAGGTTTTGCAAGTATGGGCTAAATTGGTCCATGTAATGGCCCATCAAACCTTTGGCCTAAATCCAAATTTGATCACTTAATAAGTGATCCAAGGGATTGTTATCAGTCCCCAACCAACCATACTTTCGGCGGACCAAAACTAAGTCAAATCGGCCTAGGGTTTGGTGCCCAAGACAGGCATCAATCCACATAGATTATGATTTGAAAATTATCAGTTATGATTCACAAACAAATCAAAAAATAAACAAAAAATTAACAAATTAAATAACTAAAGCTAATAGTGTGATGGTTCGATTTTAATTTGGATAAATGCAGGAAGCCATCAAACTCCTATCTCCACATCGATATCCTTCTCCATCTTTTTTTGCGATCTCGGAGAATCCTCCATTATAAATAAACTAGAAAAACCCTAATTTCTAATGCTTACATCAGAAAAAGCCTAATACATATTTTTAAAAAAAATTAATTACTGACCAATTAATCAAATAATCGCATGGTGTGCATAAATCTTACCACCATCAAAGAATTTGATCTCCATCACACTTTTGGCCTAAGAATTCAAGAATTCATCATATTCTAAATAATATCAGGAAAAATAAAGATTAATTTTCAAATCATAGGCTCCAAATTTGAGAATTGAATTCTCAGTTTTTCATGCTGACTAGGTCAAATCGATTAGACTAGTTCTTGCCGATTTGATCTTTCTTTCAAATATGATTCGGTTCAGTTCAAGAACTGAACCTAGTGCTCTGGTACCACTGTTGGAAGGGTATAGGATCCATCATATGGATGACCGAATCATGCTAGATGGCTGGGCAAATTTTCAAAAAAAAAAAAAAAATTCTAACCCTTTCAGGAACCGTTTTCCCGATAAATTTGAAAACTGAATTTTCAGGATCGATCTTGCATTGAACCAGCCAAATTTGAAACCAAATTGAGAAGATAGTATACCTGATATGGAGACCACAAATGCAGCTCCCAAGGTGGAAGTCCACGCCCAATAACAATCCCAAAATCGACCTCTAACTGAAAATATGGCATAGTGTACGTGAGAAATAAACTCAGTAACTCTGATTTCAGAAAATATGCTATCCAATTGGCTTGGATCGAGTGGGATGAGACAACTTAACTAATCATATTAGTAATGGGCCTTAAGCCCATTACTCTTAGTGGCTCACGTCCCTAAGTGTTGCATGGCCACTTTGGACCTGATATTGTATGGTGTGGGACCCCAAAAAGTTCTCACATAAGTAGATAAAGGTTCGACCCTACCCCTGAAAGAGGTTAGGCCACTACTCAAGGCAATAAACCCTTGAGCCAATCAGCATGAGCTTAGATTAGGCCCAACATTTATAGTTGAATGATCATTGGGTTCAACCACCCTATGAATACCTCAAAATAATGGACTTATGTGGGACAAAGCCTATCGGGTGATCAACCCTATAATGGTCTTTTACCCTTAACCTATCGGCCCATAATGATCAAACACTGCTTGACAAGAAATGACATCTCCCCTCACTACAAGGTGCAATGGCACACTTTCTGCTTAGATGGATCTTGGGATTAAAACCTTTTATAATCATTTTTCATAAAATAGTAATATATAATATATAAATACATTTTGCAAAACCATATTTCAAAAACAGGTGAAATCTACTACTAGTAGTTTTGGTTTCCATTAAAGAGAGTGTAAACCCTGATATTCACTTTGTTCAACAAAGGGGCCAATCCTATCACTATGATCACCCACTCAGGTGAATTATTTGGTTGATCCAACATATCCAAGTATTTGACCCTTGATGGATCTCATTGGTTGGCATATCAAAGACAACCCAGTCCAACACCTAGTGCAGTACCATAATCAAGTATAGGGTTATGTGTAACTTTCTAGTTTTGCCCATCTATCTCCAAGGTCTAGGGCATAACTAAAAATTGGTCTAGGTTCAATGCTTTTGATAAACACCCAATGGTGTGCTTGGTGTCTAACCCTAGCGGTTGAGACAACCTACTCCAACTACTTGGCAACACACTAGTGTCAACCTTGTTAGGATAAATTCCCCAAATTTACCAATAATTGAGAACATTCTAAACTAACACCAGTCTCTTAAGTGCCCAGTTTAAGGGGTAATACACAGAAAACACAATAATATGAACATGAAATAACAATGTCCTTTATTCATTTACAAATAAATGTTTATATACAACAACCTTATTGGAGCTAAGGGCATGCACTGTCTAACATGAGAGGGGTGCCTAACCTCTTCCCTCTTCCATTTGAATCATACGTAGACTGGTGTAATTAGTGCGTAGGCTTTAGAGTCACTATTAAAACAAAAATGATTTTTGATGCCATTTCCATAACTGATGGGTGGCGACTTAAATTCAACCCAAGTGAGCCATTCTTCGATGCTCACAATTGGGTATAACTTTAAAAACTTAAACTCTAAAATAGTTAAAAACAAAACTCTTCCCCAAAATTTGGAAGATAAGCCTTTCTTGTTAGTTTAAAACAAGATGCAATGGAGTAAGGCTTAGTAAGTGGATTTAGTAGTTAATCAATAATATGTTTTTAGTGGTTAACCTTACTACTGAATAAAGATTTGCAGCTCAAGACAAATAAATGATATAACAACTAGGACTGTCATGGTTAGTAGTTAAATATAACTATGAGCACAAACAAATGCTTAAAAGTAAATAGCAACTCAAAGTAACTATGAGGTCAGTGATAATGTTGTTCAATAAAGAGTAAACAATAAATATAAAGAATTGGAAGATATAACCGGCAACTACTCAAAAGAGTGCCAATTACAAGTAACTGGAGAGGAAGGACTAGTTACAATTGAATATTTGAGAAATGGACCAACTATTCTGTTAGACAGTTTTATATGCCCTTAGCTTCAATCAGAATGATGTACTTTATGAGTTTATTGTAAATGAATAAAGATACATATTTGATTCATGTT
>NW_010729324.1:204253-251660 GCF_000365185.1 Nelumbo nucifera
ATCCTCTCCCACTCCTTTTGGTTCAGATCTGGTTCAGTTTATGGTTCAAGATTGATCATTGAAAATATGATTTTCTAAATAGGGAATACGATTCCCAGTTGTAGGGAGAGATAAAATTTTTGAAATTTGCCCCTTATTCCGCAATCTTTGGGCGTCCATAGGATGGATCTCTCATCCCTTCATATTCAAAATAATTAACTTGAGTTTCAAGTAATTGTTAGGCTATTATCGGAATTGCAAGTATAGATAACTGCTTAAAGTAAATAATGTTGTTGAACGATAAATAGAACAATGGAAGTAAATAACTATAAATACAAACTAGTTAAATGAATGGTTAGCAATTGGTGAAAGTTAGTTAGCAATAAAATACCCGGATTACTGAACTACAAGTTAGTGTTGTTAGTAATGCTAGTAGCACAAGAATTGCACTATGAAATCCATATCTTGTAGATCAAAAGAAAGTAAACTAAATAAAGTGCAATGTCTGCAAGATAATATAGATATAGCACAAGGCAGGTTACCAAAGATAGAAATAGCCATTTATGACTTCAAATGGTCAATTTCTTCAAATTAGTTGACTGCTAAAATTTTTATAGCCATCTACTTGACAAAGGGTGGAATTTTTTTTCTCTTCTAGTTGGTTAGTCCCTCCTATCAATCAATTGATATTACTTTAAACTTAGTCTATCTGGGTTAGTTAACTATACATTTTTGGGTGGTCGATTATTTTTCTCATACATATCATTTTTATGCCTTGATTGTTCACAGATAGTCAACTATTCCATTCATGGTAGTCGGCTATCTTACATAGTCTTGGCAAAACATGCCTTAGATGTCATAGTGAGTTGATTGTGCCTTTTGGGGTAGTTGACTATGTCTCATAGTCTTGGCAACACATTGCTCGACTATCATAATTAGTTTACTATTCCCTTTGGGGTAGTTGATTTTATCTCAGAATCAAGCATATCATGCCTCGACTATGACAATTAGTTGACTACACATTTATGAGTAATCGACTATATTATAAAGCTTGGGCATTCTTGCTTTAAAGACAATCCAACACTTAGGAACCTTGAAAATTTTCATCCATAGGTTTAGAACTCCTTCCTTTGGATTTTAAAGTAGATTTTTAAGAATGTAGCCTCTTGTGTAAGTCCAAGAAAGCCTATAAACCAAGCTGTTAAGCCTGTTAGCACCCGGTTTTTGCTCAATCCACTGTTGAAACCTCCAATTTACTCTGAACACCCGATCAGACCCTTCCAATCTCTTTGAAACACCCAAATACCCAAGGAAGCCGAATTCCATTATGAGCATAAGGAAAGTGGTTCACTTGGGTTAGATTTGGAGTCGTCATCCATCAGTTATTGAAATGGAGGTGATGAGACCTCCAAGATTTGTATCAAAAAATATTTTGATTTATTAGTGACTCCAAGGCCTGATGTACTAGCTGAACCAGTCTGAGTAAGACTCGGATGGGAGAGGGAAGGGGTTAGGCACCTCTCTCCCAAGTCCAATAAGTGGGGCCCACATGGGATACCAATAACCAAGCATGAAATTTAACAATTACCTTAACAACGAAGATAAAGAAAGCAAATCACAAGAATAAGCCAATATGAAAGAAAATCCTCTCCACTTTTACTTATCAATTTATTATTATTATTATTATTATTGTTATACTTTATTTATTTATTTTTATTTCTTTTATTATTATATCTTATTTTTATTATTTATATTTATATTTTCCTTTTATTATATATATATATATATATATTTGATTGCTATATTTTTATTATTCTTGTTTTTTTGAAACCCTATTTGTATGTTTACGCACCAATTATTCAATTAAGCTACTCTTTCCTCTAATTCTCCATATGCGTTGGCATTTTCTAACTGTTAAGCTAGCCATTTGGATTACAAACCATTCCCATTATCACAGATTTTTATTTGGGTAAATTTCTTAAATTACCCTTATGGTTTAGCTAATTGACTAAGTGTATCCTTACTGTTTGAAAATTGACTAACTTTACCATTACTATTTTTGACAATCGACTAATACTCCCCTTATCGTTAGCATCCGTTAATATTCCGTCAAAACCAGTACACATGTGACACCACATGACATTTAAAGATTTTTAAAACCCAATATTACCCTCATCCCCTTCCTCTCGACCGACACCCCCTTTTTCCTCTGACCTCTCTCTTGAAGGGATGAGAGATCTATCATATGGATGGCCGAACCCTGTAGGAAGATTGGGCGAAATTTCAAAAATCTCTTTCTCTCCCATCTGGGAATCGCATTTCCTATTTTAGAAAACTGCATTTTCAAGGATCGTTCTTGAATCCAAAATCAGACCAGATCTGAAACCAAACGAGAGGAGAGGGATATACCTGATATGAAGTAGCAATAACTCCCAATGAAGGTGTTCACGCCCAAGGTGTTCTGTAGGTTGCTGTGTTGTGTAACCGAGGAATTCGCCCCATTTATTTATAGCCTTCTCAGGATCAGCCTCCTAATCTAATTAGGAGAGAGTTCCTTAATCCAAATATGATATTTGGATCTGGACTCTTGGATGTACAAGACTTATTTTATCCTTCAGCTTATCCTAATCAGATTATAAATCCTATCTTGCCTCCTTTTAATTAACTAACTTTAGCCCAGCTCGAATTGGGCTTAAGGCCCATTAAACTTATGTGCCCACTTAACCCCCTAACCTGCTACCTAGTTGGCTCTCTTTGTATGGCGTGGGACCCAAACATTGATCTACACATCAGCCACATGGGTTCAGCCCAGCCTTTGTTACAAGGTCTGGCCGAATTCAATGTAGGAGACAGTGAACCCCTGAGTCCATCATCATGGGCTCTTAATGGGCCCAACATTTACACTAAATGGTCCTTGGGTCCAGCCACCTTATGAAAACCCAAGGACTGTGGGTAGATGCAAGATTAGCTCATCAGGTATTACCCTCAATGGTCTTACACTTAACCACTTAGCCTATAATGATCAAACATTGCCCGACAAGAGAGGACCTCTACCTTGGTTGCAAGGAGTAGTGTTGTACTCTCTACTCACATGGATCCTGGGAATTAAAACCTTCTGCAAACATTTTGAAACCATAATATATATAAGTATATCTCTATATAAATATATTTTGCAAAATAAATTTCAACGATTGAAATCAACTCCCGGTAGTTTAGGTTTCCATCAGAGAGAGTGCATTACCCGATCATTCACTTTGTCTGACAAAGGGGCTGATTCTGTCACTATGATCACCCACTCAGATGAATTCTTAGACTGTCCCAACATACCCAAGTTTTGACCCACTCTAAGGATCTCACTGATTGGCATATCAAAGACAGCCCGATCCAACACCTAGTGTAGTACCATAATCGAGTCTAGGGGTCAAGTGTAACATTCCAGTTTTGTCCATCTATCTCCAAGGTCTAGGGCAATACTGGAATTTTAGTCCGGTTTAGGGTTTCAAGAAAACCCACATTGCATGTACCTCAGGTCTCACCCTGGTAGATGAGACAAGCCACCCCAACCAACTTAGTGGCACATCAGTGTCAGCCTTAGCAGGATAAATGTCCCCAGATCTATCCAACAGTTGTGAAGATTCTAAACTAACATGAGTCTCATAAGTGTCCAGTTTAAGGGTATTACACAGAAACACACTACAATGACATGAATCAATTAGGTACTTTATTCATTTTCAATCAATTTCTAGTGATACATCAATTTGATTGGAGCTAAGGGCGTAACTGTCTAACAGCTCCCACCTGCACTTAGGTCCAATCGGGTATAAGTCGGGGTTCCATACTTTCCACCTGTTTCTTAAACACTTTCTGTGTAAGTGGCTTAGTCAATGGGTCTGCTAAATTCTTCGCTGATGCTACTTTCTGAATTAGGACGTCCCCTTTACAAACTATCTCCCGCAGTACATGGTACTTCCTCTCGATGTGGTTTGACTTCGAGTGGGCTCTTGGCTCTTTAGCCAGAGCTATAGCTCCATTGTTGTCACACAACTGTGGAATGGGTGATGTGCTGGACGGAACTACTCCTAATTCTTGAATGAACTTTTTCATCCAGATGGCTTCTTTAGTAGCTTCACTTGCAGCAATGTATTCGGCTTCAGTCGTGGAATCTGTGGTGAAACCTTGTTTACTGCTTTTCCCGCTAACTGCACAGGTCCCCATCGTAAAGATGTACCCAGATGTAGACTTTATATTATCTGGATTTGACTGAAAATCAACATCAGTATACCCTTGGATCTGTAGTGAACTACCATTGAAGGTATTTCAGTATGTTTTTAATAGCTGTCTAGTGTTCCTGTATTGGGTTAGACTGGTATCTACTTACCACACTCACTGCCTGAGCTATGTCAGGATGAGTGCACAACATGGCATACATGATGCTCCCTACGGCTGAGGCATAGGGAGTCCCCTTCATGCCCTCAATCTCTTCGAGAGTTTTGGGAGACATACCCTTAGAGAGAGTGACTTCGTGCTTGAAAGGAACATTTCCTTTCTTTGAGTTATCCGTATTGTATCTCTTAACTGTTTTGTCAATGTAAGTAGACTGGGATAATCCTATTACCCTCTTCGATCTATCTCTATAGAGTCGAAGACCCAGTATATAGGAGGCTTCTCCAAGATCTTTCATGGAGAATTGCTGTAAAAGCCATACTTTCACTGTATTTAACATTCCTACATCATTCCCAATGAGTAGAATGTCATCTACATATAGAACCAAGAATGTAAACTTAACCCCACTGGTTTTCCTATAAACACATGGTTCATCCGGATTTTGCCCAAAGTCAAACTGTTTGACCGTAGAGTCAAATCGGATGTTCCAACTCCTAGAAGCCTACTTCAGTCCATATATGGATCGGTTAGGTTTGCATACCATGTGTTCCTGATCTACGGCAATGAATCCTTCCAGTTGCTGCATATAGATATCTTTAGTAAGATCTCCATTCAGGAGTGCGGTTTTGACATCCATTTGCCAAATCTCTTAGTTATTGTATGCTGCTACAGCGAGCAAGATCTTAATAGACTTCAGCATAGCCACCGACGAAAAGGTCTTCTCATAGTCGATTCCCTCTTTCTAAGTGTACCATTTCTCCACAAGACGAGCTTTATAGGTCTCAGTGTTACCATTTGGGCCCTTCCTCTTTTTAATCCACTTGCAACCAATTACTTTCACTCCAGAGGGTGGGTCCACAAGAGTCCAGACCTTGTTGGTCTCCATTGAGTCCATCTCAGCTTTCATGGTATCTACCCACTTCAGAGAATCTATGTCCAACATAGCTTCTGCATAAGTCGTGGGATCCTCTTCACTTGTTGTGGCTTCCACCAAGTAACTTTCTTGGTCATAGCCGTAATGAACTGGAGGCCTGGATACCCTGGTAGACCTTCTAGGTTGAGTATTTGGAGCTTGTGGGACATCTTCCAATACTCCTGGGCTCTCCCCATCAAGAACAACTTCTTGTTGAAGATTCTCTAGGATGTAATCTTGTTCTAAGAAACAGGCATTTCGACTGCAAAACACCTTTTGTTCTTTTAGATCATAGAATAGGTAACCTATAGAGCCTTTGGGGTAACCTACAAATAGGCAACGACTGGTCTTAGATTCTAATTTGTCAGCACTAGCTCTTTTAACATGTGCCGGACAACCCAAAATCTTAAAGTGTCTCACACTTGGTTTCTTATCGGTCCAAAGCTCATAGGGAGTCTTTGAAACAAATTTGGTTGGAACCCGGTTCAACACGTAAATCACAGTCTCCAATGTGTATCCCCAAAAGGATGTAGGTAATTCTGAGTGGATGAGAAGTGATTGGACCATATCCAATAGGGTCCGGTTCCTCCTCTTTGATACACCGTTTGTGTATTAGTATCTTTATGACTTTGACTTGTACAGTTTATGACACACATAAGTGAAAAGGAGAGCATCACCTACGATCCCGAGATTGAAAGAACTCTCCATCGCCGTCTTAGAGCTTCTAAGCAAGGGAGAGCTGAAAGTGCAGAGATGGCTGAATAAAGGACCATGTTGGATTATGCCAAACCAACCCTCACTGGGGCAGCCTCGAGCATTGTGATACCAACAATAGCTGCCAATAACTTCAAAATCAAACCAATAATAATTCAGATGATTCAGAATACAGTTCAGTTCTACGGCTTAGCTCATGAAGACCTGAACACTTACATCGCCAACTTCTTGGAAATATGTGACACATTCAAGCACAATGGAGTTAGTGATGATGCGGTGAGGCTCAGATTGTTTCCGTTCTCATTGAAGGACAAGGCTAAGAYGTGGTTGAACTCTCTCCCAGCTGTATCGATCTCTACTTGGGATGAAATGACCAGTTGTTTCCTATCCAAGTATTTCCCTCCGTCTAAGACTGCAAAAATGAGGAATAATATCACCACCTTCTTTCAGTAGGACGGAGAGTCATTGTATGAGTCATGGGAGCGTTACAAAGAATTACTAAGGAAGGTCCCTCATCATGGACTTCTCGTATGGATGCAAGTTCAAACATTTTATAATGGGTTGACCGAAGCCAATAAGACCATTATGGATGCTACAATTGGGGGATCCATTAATAACAAGACCCCTGAGGTTGCCCATGCACTCATTGAGGAGATGGCTGCAAACAACTATCAATGGCATTCCGAGAGAACCCAAGTTAGGAGACAACCCGGACTTCATAATGTAGTCACCTATACAACACAATTTGCACAAATCGGTGCCCTCAGCAAGAAGATAGATGAAATGCAGTTGGCAGCCATGCATGTTCAGACCGTAGCCTGTAAATGGTATGGGGGAGGTCATATCAGCAGTGAATGTCAAGTTGAAAATCAGTTCATGCAGTCCCCTTATCTAGTAGATTTTGTTGGTAATTTGCAAAGGCAGCAAGGCAATCAGTACCCTCATGCATTTAACCCCGGTTGGAGGAACCACCCCAATCTGTCTTGGCAAAATCAAAATGTGGTGAAACCCTTTCCCCAAAATTTCAATCAACCAGAGAAAAAATCCAATCTAGAGGAGTTGATGACCAAGTTCATAGCAAGTGCAGAAACGAGATTTCAGAACCAAGAGGCATCGATCAAGAACTTGGAAACTCAAGTGTGGAAGTTGGCATAGATGATATCTTCTAGAGTCCAAGGCACTTTACCCAGCAATACCGAAGCAAATCCAAGAGAGCAGGTGCAAGCCATTACTTTGAGGAGTGGCAAGGATCTGCAAGAGGTGGAGAAGAAGGCAAAGGAAGAAGGCCAGGTGAGTGCAACCCTAGAAACCGAAAAGAAGGAGGAAGAGCAATCTGATTCAAAGAAAGAGAAAAGTCAACAGCCGCAAGTACCATTTCCGAATAGGCTAAAGCAACACAAATTAGAAAATGAATTCGGTAAGTTTCTTGAAATTTTTAAGAGTTTACATATTAACATTCCTTTTGCAGATGCTTTAGCCTAGATGCCACACTTTGCAAAGTTCCTGAATGAGATATTGGCAAACAAAAGGAAACTGGGAGACGTGGCTACAGTTGCACTGAATGAAGAATGCTCAGCAATCCTCCTTAATAAGCTGCCTCAAAAACTGAAAGATCCAGTGAGTTTCACTATTCCTTGCACTATAGGCAGTTTGAAAATTAATAAGGCATTGTGTGATTTAGGAGCTAGTATAAATTTGATGCCATATTCGGTTTTCAAGAAATTAGGGTTGGGTGAACCCCAACCCACTAGAGTTGCATTGCAGTTAGCTGATAGGTCCATCAAGCATCCTAGGGGAATCATAGAAGATGTACTTGTTAAGGTTGATAAATTCATTTTTCCAGTAGACTTCATAGTGTTAGACATGGAAGAGGACGTTGATGTCCCACTTATCCTAGGGCGACCCTTCCTAGCTACAGGAAAGGCAACGGTTGATGTCCAAAAAGGACAACTCAGCCTTAGGATTCAAGATGAGAAAGTAACTTTTAAAATGTCTGATGCTATGAAGCATGCATCTTCTATTGATGATTCATGTTGTATGATAGATGTCATTGATTATGCGGTTGGTGGATGTTTTCAAGTCAACGGTCAGCACCTCAAACCATATATAGCGGATGGAGCATTGCCTACCCCACCAACTGTGTACCTAGATGTTCATTGATGCCACTGTAACATCGAGCTTCAGACGGAAAACAAGCTTTTATTGGGAGGCAACCCAATGCTAATAAGTAGTTCTTATTTTTATTTGTTTTTCTAGGATTTGAGTTTCATAGATTGCTGATTACATCTAGTGTATCATTCTCTCCTCCTCCTAGTTTCTTTCGATTCTCAGTAGATAGAAGGGCCAAACGGAAGAGCCAATTCAGAATTCAGCACACTCTTCAAGGAAGTTCTCTAAACCCTTGTTATTGCTTGAAGTCCCACTGCCCTCATTGCTGAATTCATCTTCAAATTATATGAACATTGAGGGCAATGTTCATGATAAGTGTGGGGGAGGCTGTAGTTCTGCATCTCAATCACCCCAATACTTACATGCATCGATAGGCCGGATAAACTGGAATTCCCTTGATATTTATTATTGTCTATAAGGTGAATTCCAAGAGGGAATACGATGAGTTAAAGGAAATCACTGTAAGTACTAGAAGTCATTCCTGTGAATTATCCAATTTTATCATAATACATGAGGTTAAGGAAGCCGAACAAGACTTTCATCATGACCATCACTAATTCTACTCATGTGTATATGGCACTTAATCGAAATCTTAATGAACACTTGAGCCATTAGTGCACTTCATGATCTGTTAATGCATGAATTTCAAAAAATTGCAAAAAGAGAAAAAAATAGAAGAAGAAAAAGGGATAAAGTCCAAATGACTCTGTTGCCATGAATCGAATAGTAAAACTAGCAGTTCATGATATGAGTTCAGTCCCAACTCCGCAATTCCAAGTTGAATAGTAAACTAGCAACTGGGAATACGAGTATTGTTATCTGCCTCTAGTCTGTGACCCATGTGAGATGGAGCATAAAATGCACTCACAAAAAAAAAGAAAGAAAAGAATTCGGTGATGACTGAGGTTCAAAGGGACAAAAATATAGTTGGAAATTCAATTAAGTGCATTGACAGATTTGAGACCAAGCTCAAAGTAATGGTTAATATTGGTAGTGAAGGAGCTAATATACATATTGAACGGACTTAAGTGCTGGAGCGTGAAGAAGCTCATGTTCTCCCTTCCTTTGTTCTCGTGTAGGTGGTAAGAGTGACCAATCGTGGGGATGAATCATAATGTTTATGCAGTTTTCCCGACCACTTAATGTATTTTCATCCTAAAATTCATTCGGTAGATGGTAATAATCTAGGGAATGATCAGTTTATGGGTAATATCTTTGCTTGAGGACAAGAAAAAGCTTAAGTGTGGGAGAGTTTGATGTGTGCGTATGCTACACATCATTTTTACTACTATATACATGGTTTTGATGATGAATTTTCATGATTTTTACCCTAATTGAGAATGATTTCGGGAAACCAAGAGCTTGGGACAGCTTAGGGTGAAGATAGCATGAAGACATTCGCCCAAAATTTAAGAAATATAAATAGAACATTCTAAATATATAACAGAATAATAAATAATTATTTTTCAGATCATTCGCCGAAAACTAGGAATCGATTTCCTAGAAAAAACTTTAACTACACAAATCGGGTAGAACAATTCCGACCGATTTGCACAGATCAAATCTAGTTCAATTTCGGTTCAAGAATCAAACCATGGCTCTGATACCACTGAAGGGATGAGAGATCCATCATGTGTATGGCCAAACCCTGTAGGAAGGTTGGGTGAAATTTCAAAAATTTCACTCTCTCCTATCTGGGAATCACATTCCCTATTTTAGAAAACTGCACCTTCAAAGATCGTTCTTGAATCCAAAACCAGACTATATCTGAAACCAAAAGAGAGGAGAGGGATATACCTGATACGAAATAGCAGTAACTCCCAACGAAGGTGTTCACGCCCAACGAGAATACGAAATAGCACTAACTACCAAACCCTTTATTTATAGTCTTCTCAGGATCAGCCTCCTATTCTAATTAGGAGAGACCCGATCACTAAGTGTTAGGTGGTTGTCTCTGGCATTCCCTTTCCTATTTGATGCGAATCTTGACACTTGACTTAGGAGAAGAGACCCGGTTACTAAGTCTAGGGTGTCCATTGACCTTTTATTCTCTCTCTCTCATCCTCTTTTTTTTTTTTTTGCAACATTGTTCAAGGCAAGGGTAGTCCACTGTTTCTTACAATTTGGAGAATTTTTTTTTGTCTAATTTCTCCATTTTTCTGTTCTTATCTTGGCAGGGGAAAACTTGGGATTATTTTCCAATTTCTAAACAATTTCGACAATATTCAAATGAAACCAATTTTGACTCTTATCACTTGTTACTAATTTCTACAAAATTCAATATTCTTTTATGAGTTTCCTCAACCTTTTTTGTTTGCGAATCTCTTTTAATGGAAAAAAAATTATAAAATTTTCAATGAAATTTTAATTATACATATTTTAAGGCTTAGCTTCTAAATTTTCTTTTTCATTTTTTCTCTCTCTTTCCTCACCCCTCAACTTAAATGGCATTGTCCCTAATGGCATGACTAGACTGATGCACAAAGGATTTGATCCAAAGGAAACAATCGATAGGGTTTTCCTGAGGGGTTCAAGTTCTGCCACTTGGTCTCGAATCACAAAACAAAAACTCTAATCCTAAAAGTAACTAAAAATTACGTTGGGTTGCTTCCAACCAGCGTTGAGTTTAACGTCTTTAACTGAACACATTTATGCACTTTCTTCATCTAAACTCTCCGACTCACTCTCATCTTCTAACATACAGGGTTCAGATTGGGCTAACCAAGGGGTAGGTAGGGCATCTAAAAGATTGTCCACTATATCTACCTTGCATTCATGTTCCTCTAGGTTTGGATACTTAGAGGCACTAAAAACATTTAACCGGACTTTCTGCTTCCCTAATGAAATGTTCATTTCCCCTGATTTACAGTTTGTATTAGTCTTTGCTAGAAATGGACATCTTAAGATTATCGGGATGTGGTTCAGTTCCTCGGTTAGGGTCATGTTTGGGATGATGAAATCCACTAGGAAGTGACAACCCTCTAGCCTAACAATGATGTCCTCAATAACACTTTGAGGGGTATTGACTGACCAATCGACGAGTTGCAGAATTATCGGGGTAGGTTCTAACTCGCGGATCCTGAACCTGTTATAAATAATGGATGAAAGCAGATTTGTACTGGCCCCTAGATCCAATAAGGCCCGATTGAAGGTGATTCCAGAGATGACATAGCTTACGAGAGGAGCATCAGGACCTTGGGGAAGTTGGTTTAGGAGAGCTGCACTAACATCTGCCGAGAGCATCATTTTTTCTGGGGCTGATCGTGGCTTCATCATTTAAGTACACAGCTCTTTCAAGAACCTGGCATAGGTCGGGATATCTTGGATTGCGTCGAGGAGAGGGAAGTTAATATGGACTTCTCTGCTCTACTCGTTGCGAGTCTCTTTCTTCTTTCGCAACGACCCGACTGTGAGTGCAGTTGGAAAGGGAATTACGGGTTGGTTCATTATGCACTCTTCTTCTATGTTTTCCTTTCCTTTTTCTTCTCCCCCAAACTTAGGGTCTTCCTACTCCTTTTCTTCTTCTCACATGAGCCCTCTAAAATCCTCCCACTCCCTAAGGTTGTAATAGCCTTGGTATTTTCAGGCTAAGTGTTCTTAGGAGGTGGTTGAATTTGTTGTGGAGGAAAACCCAGTGAATGATTTCTTGGAGTCACAACTGGTTGACTCGGTATTTGCCCTACTTCTTTCCTCGCCTTGGCTTCGGCTAGCCATCCTATTTGGCTTTCTAATCTATCAATGGATTGTTGTTTATTTAGGATCAGTTGCTGAAGCTGCATGAATTGGTCATCTACTGTACGGTTGGGCCGGTTGGTTCCTAGGATGCATTTGCTCTGCCCTTGTTGCCTCTGAAATTGTTGGGCCATGGAGTTAGATGAATGGTACTGTTGGGACTGTGTGTAGGTTTGACATGGTTGAGCTGGTTGAGTCTCAGGGTAATCATTGTACTCCGAGTGTGTCTAGGCTTCAGACCATTGAGTCTGCCTTTCTGGCAAGTGGGTTTCTCTGGCTTGGGCCCTATAAGTGAAGTTGGGCTGATTTTCCCACCCAGGGTTGTATGGGCTAAAGAATGGGTTAGCATTAGGTTGGAAAGATCTATTGGCCACATGTATTTGGTTTTGAATGATTGATTGACATGGGCTTGCCGTAGGGCACTGGCTAACATGGTGGGTTGGGCTTGCATAGGTGGAACATGATGGATAGGCTGACAAGGTTGGGTATGGGCCACTTTGTTGACGATATGCAAGGACTTTGTGACTCAGGTTGGAAGTAGTTTCTCATTCAACACACTCCGGCCATTGAATTCATTTTCTCTTATTCTGTTTTAACCCCCTTTTTCTTATTCTTTTTTTTTTTAATTTGAAACTTAAATTTTGAATTTTAATTTCAAATTTAGATTTTAGAATTTAAATTCTGCAATTTAAAATCAAATTTGAAATTGAATTTTCTTTTTTTATATATATTTTTTTGAAATTTGAAATTTAAATTCAAATTTGGATTTTGAAATTTAAATTCAAATTTGAATATTTAAATTTAAAAAAATGCAAGCAAATCAACCACACAACCTAGGGGCTCACTTAGGGTCTCCTAAACTAGTGGTTCGACCAATGTGAATCCTTTTAGGTTCATTTGGAATTACACCACTTCCTTTGGTTAGGTAGGTAAGAGGTGGGGATGTGGGAGGCTCCCCTTGCTCTTGCAAGGACCTAATTAAGTAACCACAAAACCCGCTTCGGCATAGCCGTTTAACCTCTTTCCTTAGACACCAACTGCCGGTTATGGAAAGTAATTTCAAGCTTTCCTAAAATTCAGCACACCTTTGAACCAAGTGTGAGGCTTCTCTGAAGGATCTTGCTATCCAAATTTTAAATTAGGGTTAGGGTGAACCGCACGTGAAGGGTGGTGATTTTTGGGCCAAGGAATGGTGATGAAATCCCCACCTTATCTTATTTATGTTGGGTGCCCTTAAATGGATTAACGAAACAAAAACAATCAAACAAAGCAAATGCAACTAACTACAATGCATGAACAATTATTTCTAAAATGCAATTCAGCAAGATAACATAAAAGAATAAAATAAACTAAGTAAGAGAAGCAATTAAAATGATAAAAAGAAAGAAATCCTAACACATTCACAACTGGCAATGATAATTTAACAATTAAATAAACCTATATGATGCGTGCTCTAGATTATGAAACCGTAAATGCTGGAATGCATAAATTAATTTTTATTTATTTATTTATCTATTATTATTATTTTTTTTTGAAATTCGAAAATTTAAATTTAAATTTCAAAATTTGAAATTCAAATTCAAATTCAAATTCAAATTCAAATTCAAATTCAGATTTGAATTAAAATTAAAATTTAAATTCAAATTCAAAAATTTAAACAATTTCCTCTTTAATAATTAATTATGCTAAAAAGGAAAATTTAAACAATTTCCTCTTTAACAATTAACAATTCGAAAAGGAAATTATATAAGGCAACAAATAATTATAACAAGCAGAAAATAAACGAAATAATTATGCTAAAAAGATTTACAACCACCAAAATAAATTCTAACAAAAAAAAATGCTATTCTAAAAGTTAAACCGAATAAATAAATAAATAAAATAAACAAAAGAAAATTATGTAACTATAAATAAATAATATAAAATAAACATTTTTTTTCAAATAAAAGAAAAACACAAACCTAATAAAATAAAAATTCACACAAGAAATTAAAATGAAGAAAGAAAAATAGATCTAGAAACAAAATTGAAGAAAAATAATACTAAAAGAAAATAAATTGGATTTAGGGAAAAATAATTAAAAAAATCAAAAATTACTACCCTACCAAAAAAGGGTTTGAAAATAAAAAAAAGTTAAAAATAAAATGGGATGACTACACCTCCGATTTCTCTTATCTTCTCTTCCGTTTCGTAGTCCCGCAACGCTTTGGTACCCCACCTTTCACTATTCCGTCCTGCAGAATCAAAGAGAAACAATAATTAAACTGATATAACAAATCAAGTAATGAAACAAAAAAGAAAAAATAATGAAACAGATCTGGAAAAAGCAAATAAAAAATTTTCTCCGTTGCTTCACTGGCATTGGCACCAAAAACTTGGTGTTTCCGGAAGTGTGTTGTTGACCACTTCGGAACACTAGTTTAATATTTATAAAATTTTTCGGATTCTCAAACAACTACTAACGCAGTAAAGGGATGAGAACGGGTTGTATCCGTAGGGAAGAAAGGGAAAAATTAATATGTACTTAGATCCGGACAAGAGAATATAATTTAGAACTGCAGAAAATAAGAAAATAAAATCTATTATTGTTGAAATTAAATGATTTAGAATTAAACAAAACAATAACTAAAATTCAGAATTTAACAAAGTATGGGAATCAACAAAGGAAATAAAATAAATAAATAAAATTAATGAACCGGGCGTCCGCCCTTTCTACAACCCTCGAACCCCTCGAGACACCTTAGCCTTGAATCGAACAAATTCAGATATGCAAAATAGAGAAACAAACAAGAATTTAATTTAAAAGATTGCAAAAATAAAAATAACGGAAAAGAAAATAAAGAAAAGAAAAGAATGGTTGATCAGATCCAATGGCAGTAGTTGCAGCTAGGAGGCGCCCTCCTGCTTTTAGTTTTTCACAAAAACACCCCCTCTCTCAGCTAGACTTCACACCAGCTTCCCAAAATTTACATTTCAGCCATGAAAACTTCCCAGTTTTGCATAGAATTTGCACAGAGACCCTTAGAGGTCACAACATTGAAATTAACTAGGAAAATGACACAATTTGACTACTCTAAGGTCGAAAATACCCCTGAATTGATGTCCATAAGGCATCAAAATGTAGAGTTATCAGCCATATTCTGCTTATGCCTGAGGTGTCAAGGAGATTGACGAAGTGGTCTATTGAGCTGAGCGAGTACGATATCCGGTTTGAGCCATGCCCAACGATCAAAGCCCAAGTCTTGGCAGATTTCGTTGTAGAGTGTACGTTTAGCACGCCGGCCCCAGAACTGACTGAGCCCGCTAACATGTCGGAGGCATCAACCAATGCAACACTGGTCCTGGTCGGGGTAAGATCGACATGGGACGAGGAGCCTTGGATCCTCCACGTAGACGGCTCGTCTAACCTGCAAAGGAGCAGTGCTGGACTAATATTGTTTGGCCCAAGCAAGGTGAAGCTGGAGTACGCTCTCCGGTTCAAATTCGAGTTGACCTGCTCATCGATTATCTGCTCGATGAGACCCTACCTGTAGAATGCAATGCAACTCAGAGGATAGAGCATCAATACGTTGCTTGCGACCCTCAGAAGCTAAGCTCGTACTTCACGACATCAATGAAGGGTCATGCAGAGGACACTTGGGGGGAAGAGCGCTCACCCAAAAAGAACTAAGGCAGGGCTACTGCTGGCCCACTTTGAAGGCAGACGCACTCGAGTACGTTAAGAAATGTGACAGATGTCAGAGGCATGCCAACATCCTCCATCAGCCTGCTGTCGATCTGAAGTACCTGACTAGCCCTTGGCCCTTCGGGCAGTGGGGAATCAACATCCTTGGTCCATTTCCGCCGGCAATCGGGCACAAGAAGTTCTTGGTCGTGGTAGTGGACAACTTTACGAAGTGGGTGGAGGCCCCACCGTTGGTAAGCATCACAGCTCAGAACGTGCAAAATTTCTTTTGGAAAAATATTTTGTCGTTTCAGATAGTCTAGGGTGTTGATATTGGATCATGGGAAGCAATTCAAGGACATTAAATTCCAGAACTGGTGTGCCGAGATGGGGATTCAGCAAAGTTTCACTTTGGTAGCACACCCGCAAGCAAACAGGCAGGCGAAAGTGACTAGCAGGGCTATTCTCCACGGACTGAAAGCTCGCCTTGTGTGAGCTAAAGGGTTGTGGGTGGACGAGCTGCCCAGTGTCCTTTGGGCCTACCGGACTACCATCAAGACTGCGACTGGCGAAAAATCCTTCAACCTCATGTATGGAACCGAAGTTGTGATTCCAGCAAAGATTGAAGTACTGATGTTGTGTCTCAAAGCTTATGATGAAGAGGTGAATGACGATGAGCTCCGGACCAACTTAGACCTGTTTGAAGAGGTACGCGACCTAGCCTACATCCAGACTACGTCTTACCAACAACGAGTAGCTTGGTATTATAACGCCCGGGTCAGGAAGCGACTATTCCGATTCGGCGACTTGGTCCTCCGTAAGGTGATGGTACCTAAGCCCAGTGTGGGTAAGCTCAGTCCAATCTGGGGAGTCCTATACCAGGTAAGACGGGTGTTCGTAGAAGGGACCTACGAGCTCGAAACCATGGAAGGAAAATAGGTACTTCAAGCTTGGAGCATTGACAACCTAAGAAGATACTATCTTTGAATTCTTGACTCCAACACAACTAAAAAATTACTAAGTCCACAAGATCACCAAGTTGATCAAAAGGATGGCAAACTAGAGAGAGGACCCTGAGTCACTCCCAGAGCGTAAGGGTTATGGTGCCGAACTGATAAAATACCTTGGCACAATATAAGACCTAGTTGCCTCTTCGGCATGGGTAGAGAAGTCCTAGTCGCCTATTCGGCATAAGCAGTCTAAGTCCTACTCACCTCTTCGGCATAGGCAGTCTATGACCTAGTCACTTCGGCATAGGCAGCCTAAGACCAAGTCGCTTCGGCATAGGCAACCAAAAACCCTAGTCATTTTGGCATGGGTAAGTCAAAAGTAGCATGTGTACAAATAAGTCGGGCATATACCCTACAATGTCTATTCAACCCAGCATACAATGACATCGGATTATACCTACTCGGGTTTAGCTCATCAACTTGGTGCTTCGGGAGTAATCTATACTTGGATTAATTTTATGCACAAGACTTTTTGAACTATTGTATTTCATTAATGAGATACTTCGAGTACATGGCAAAAAAAAACAAGAGACTACAACAATGTAACCGAGCTCAGAGGCTCGGGACATCAAGTATGTGTAGGGGGTCCAAAAAAAGAGGCAAATAGATGTCAGTTGATATGGGGCTCCTCGTTCCCAATAGCAGCATCGGTAGGAAGGTTGGTCTCCATGCGGTCCTCGGCGGTAGTATCCCCTTCTCCCTCCTCCACTGTCTCTTCCTCAAGGAGGTCGTCACCACTCTCCTCTTCGAAGTCTGGGTCATTAGCAGCCTCCCCAACCATCTCTTCGGTAACCCGGGATGTGGTAATAGCGCTGAGGTCGAGCTCGGAGAAATCACGTTGCGTCAACCACCTACTGAGCTTGTAGCCCTTGCGATAGGCAGTCGTGCCGGTCTCGATCAACAAATTACGCTACTCCGCCGAAGACTTGTACTCCTCGATAGCCTTGACCTTGAACTCCTTCAGCGCTTTGGTGAAGATCTCCGTGCGCTCCTTTATAAGCGCTTCGAGGTTCTCCTTTTCTCTTTGAAGGGCCTCCCTCTCCTCTTTGAGCTTCTTCTGTCTCTTCCCTCAATAGCACAATCAGCTCCTTTTGAGCTCGTGCATCCTTCTCCAGTCTATGGATCTCGCTGTGAACCTAATCGAATTCGCGTAGAACGCTCCACAAAGTCTCTTCGGCCTGGAGGGCCCGTTTTAGCTGCACCTTGGACTTATAAGCCAATGCATGGATTGCGAAATTCACCTGCCAAAAGAAGGAAAAAAATCTATGTATCAAGAAAGAGGCATGAAGAATATAGTCCCAGGTTTAAGTACGTACCACCATGTTGTGAGTTGCCGCTCTAGCCCCAAGCTGAAACACTGGCAGATTGACCCAATGTACAACCTCCTCGAAGAAGACCGCTTCCTTGCTCTTGAGGAGATCAAACCTTGGTGTCAGAATGCTCCGTGCTGCCTAGGAGGAGTCATCTCTCGAAGGGGTGGCCACCTGAGTGTGCTGGGGTCTCCTCAAGTAGGTGAGGCGGAGAAGCTCTGCCTTGGTCTTCCTTGACCAAGTCGATAACTGGTGGGTGCTTGGCCACTAGGAGATGCTCGGGGACAGCGGTGTCGACATCGGAAGTGGTGGTGGCTTTGTGGAGACGAGCCTTTTTGGAGGCCCTCTTCTTCTTCCCCTTCTTCATACTCGCGAAGAGCTCGACGATAGAAATATCAGCCATGGCTACTGCAAAAGGTAACAAACAGGGTAAGTCACCAGATCAAGATAAAACAAGACGAAGAAAGTAAGTATGGCAATCATGATGGTGACCTACCAAGAGGACTAAGCCCAACTTGTATGAGCTTCTCTTTGGTCACAAAGTTTTCAAACTACAGCCCGAGCTTCACCCAAGGTCGAACTTCTTCCCATGCCGTGATCCCAAGATTGAGGAGAACACATGCTGAATTCATCTTTATGGACAAGATTGAGGAAAAGATGTCAAGGTCTAAGGGTCGGTTATAGTCGTGAAAAAGGGAGATGGTGCCTACAATATTACAGATTGGGTTGGGATGGAGCTGGTCTATGGCGATATCGAAGAATTTGACCACYTCGACTATGAAAGGGTGAAGTGGGAAACATAGCCCAGCTACGATCTGCTCCTCGAAAACCACGATCTCATCGTGATCGTGATTCCAAGGAAAATTGCCTAAGGGAATGCTATACACAAGGTTATCGGGTAGCCTATACTAAGCTACCAGGGATAAGAGTTTATCAGCTATCATTAAAGATGGGCCAAAGATGTTCGGAGACCGACCCCGACTCGAAGTAGAGGCTGACTTGCCAAAGGTCGCGCGTTCTTGCCGAGGTGAGTTCGCCTTGGATGGTTGGAGTCCACATCCTATGCTGGGGTATCTACCTCAGCAGGATGGGACTCTGTGGCCTACGCCGAGGTGCCCACCTCGGCCCCAACAGACTCGCCACTTTCATCTATAAGGCTATCTAAACTAACACTAGACATTCTGAGCTAAAGGAATAGGACAATGAAATTAGAGACAAGGAAAGGTGAACTCACCAAGAAGACCGAAGAAAGTAGGATGACCTCGGACACGGGGATAGTTGACACCGAGCTGGGAGACTTTGATGCAATCTCAAAGAACTCAATCACATGGTTTGTGGCGATAAAAATGGGCCCTTTGGCCCCTATTCATAGGCACCATATCCGAGCTTCAATGGCAAAGATCTACATGATCCAACGACTCCTATAAAAACCGGTTGCACGCCACCCGAGGTTGAAATCAGTTGAGCACGTGTTTAGACGTCCGCGGAGTTTATAAATGGCATGATGTCCGCATGTATCTGATATGCGATCTAGCTCATTTCCTAGTTGAGCCAAGTGGTCGTACAAGTCCGATCGAAGATCCACCCTCTGTACCCTCTAGACATCATGCCAAATCCACCTGGGCTCGTCATTAACTCCCTGTGCCGGGTCAAGACCCCTGGCACGAGGAGTGGGGGGCAATTAATGAGGGGTGATTTGGCCCGACCTAGTAAGTGAAGGACTGACCTGCCAGTAGGACAACAAATCAGCAAGGAGAGCCTTATCAGCAGATCGGGAGCCCGGGTGCTTGGGCACCTCGGTACCAAAGCCACTTCAGCACCCGAGTACCGAAGTGACATGTAATCGAATCCAGAAGCTTCTCAGCGGACTCTAAATCTCCCGGGATCACATTGTGTAATGGCAAGCCTTATCCTCTCCCCGTCTGGATCGGAAGGTAACGATAGATTTCATTGACTGGTACGTTACTCACCTTCTAAAGCGGAACGGRTCCCATCTACGCGGGCCAAGGATCTCAAAGCCGTTTCATGAGACCCATGACAACTCAAATATATAAGGGCATCTACGCGCGATTAAGTGCATTCTATCTCTCCTATTTCTCAAACCCTCAGCTCACATATCACAGTTACTGAATTAAGCATCGGAGCGACCTCGCTGGGTTAGCCACCCCGGGTTCTCTGATCCTCCTTTTCTTTGCAGTTCGAGCGACCTACTTGGCAACAGACATCCGAGGTACCTTACATCTAGGAGCATCCAGATCGCGCGCCATTAGGAGGAATGGAGAACAAGACAAATAATGGCACTACTGCGATTCTTTCATTCTAGCTGACAGGGATGGTGACTAGAGGACAATGATCTAGGAGGAAGATGGAAATGGAGGTGCAAAAAGAAAACAATGGATAATGTGAAGGAACACAGAGGAGTTAGAGGAGAGGAGGTTGTTGTGATTGCTACTCTACTCCTCATCTCTAGGAGGGAGATGATGAACAATGATCTGGACGGAACAGAACAACTAGAAGAGGAAGAAGGAGAAGAAGAAAATGAGGAGGGGAGAGAAAGGGAAAGAAAATCGATAAGAGAGAGAAGGGATCGGGCCGTCGCTCTGCTCTTTTCGAATGAAAGAGGAAATGAACAGTGCCCTTAGGTTTAATCATTGGGTAAATTTCTTAAACTACCCTTATGGTTTAGCTAATTGACTAAGTGTACCCTAACTGTTTGAAAATTTACTATTGCTACCCTACTATTTCTGACAATTGACTAGTACTTCTCTTAATGTTAGCGTCTATTAATAGAAAGACAAAAAATTATTTTACCCTTTATTCTTCTTCAAATTTTCAAAATAAAACAAGAAAAAGGAAAAAGACACATTGGTTCATCAAAACTCTAACCACATTTGTGGGGAAACATTTGGAATTGGGCAAATATGGTTGATTCAGTGCAGAGTTGTTAATTGAGTGTAGAGGGGTTGTCTGGCAAAGCCACCGCCATTCAACCCAACGGGTAAATTCAGACCCTTTTGCGGAACAAATCTTCATGGTGATGAATTTTACTTGACCCAATGCGGAGTTGTTAACTGGGTGTAAGCTTTGTCATATCCAAGGGGTTAAATAACCCAGTGCAGAGTACACCCCGACCCCTTTTGAGGAACCCAACCTTCCTCGTCTTTGAGATGCCGTTGTAGAGTCATTAACAATGATTACCTGGAACACTGATCTTCTAGCCACCCGAGACAGAGCCATAGGGGGCACTGCCGACCAGTGGCTAGAATCCAAATAGCTACACAGATCCAGCCTTACAAACCCATATAGAAGGGGGAAATGATCAACCGTATTCATAGAAAACCCCCGTATTGGTATCTTCCCATTGATCACTTAAAATAGCATCTATTTCAAGGTGAGAGTAATTGCCAACTAAAGTAGATATTGGCGATGAAGCAAGGTGGGAAGATGGGTTCAGGTAGAGATGGCTTGGCGTTTGGGAGTACTGTTCGTTTAAGGGAGAAGAAAGAGAAGGCAGAAGCTGACCTTGAAGGCTTGAACGTTACACTAAGGCCATGCCACCGGGAGAAAAAGGGAAAAGAGAAGGGAGAGAATAAAAAAACTGGAACTGCTGGAACCTTCGCCGATGGAACCGCCGCTGGAATTGCCACTACCAATATTCGCCGCTAAAACCTCCGTTGCCCAGTCGGAAACCGTAGAGTCCACTGCCAAATCATTTGTCCATTCCTTTATTTTCTAAGTTTCAGGAAGGAACTCGTCCAATAACTGCAAATTCAAAGAGACTTGAATCCTCATCTTGGTGGTCCCAGATGATTTGGCAGTGAACTCCTCCAATGATCTGCTCAAAGTCATGATTTGGCACTGAACTTCATCGTTGTTGCAACGGACCCCATCTCTCGCCGCCTGCATAGCAAAGCCATCGTCTTCTTGAGAATCCTCGCATTGGTGAAAAAGAGAGAAAGAGGGGAAGAGAGATATAGGGTAAAATTGAGTTTTAAGAAAATATCATGTGTAAATGAGTTTTGACAGAATATTAACGGACCTAAGGTAGAGTTAGTCAATTGTTAAAAACAATTGGAGTAGCGTTAACTAAACCATAAGGGTAGTTCAAGAAATTTACCCTTAATCGTTTAACTTGACTTTATTTATATAAATGGGTGCGGTGGCATTTTTGTAATTTTTAGGAAACTCGGAAGTAGCTTTTGGCAATTTGGTGGTCTGGGTTAAGGTCAGTCCAATGGGGTCAAACCAGGGTTTTGATCCAATGGTGGGTGGTTCCGAGTAAAAAAATGGACGGTTGAGATGGGTCTCATCATAGAGTGTGGGTTTGTGTGTGTGGTGGACCCATGAGATTGGCCAAAATGGACTATTTTTTGATAAAGGGGTAAATTGGAGTGTTTTTGACTAAAATTTGGTAGGGTGGGGTTTTTGGATGTCCTGGATTGATTAGTGGGGTCGGATTGGAATAACTAGGCCTGGATGGGGCAGATCTAGAAAATCACTAGTTTAGTCAATCTAGGGCTTCGAAATGGAATCTTGGTGCGATGAAAGGGAAAATAAAGGTAGTTTTGGGTGAAATTTCATACGATAGGGTTTTTGGGCAGTTTGAGGTGAATGGTGGTCTCAAATTGGGCCAATTGGGCTCCAGGTCAGGCAGATCTGGAAAAGGCTTGATTCAATCAATCTAAAGCCTCAAAATAGAATATGTGTGTGATCGAGGGGCAAACAAGGGTATTTGGGCTGAAATTTTGTAGGTGGGTATTTGGGGATGTCTAGGATCTGATTGTGATATCTGATTGGTTCAGGGGGTCAAGATTATAGGAATTTGAGTCAACAAGTAGATCTCGAATGAAATATTAGTTTGATGGAAGGGGAAACGAGGGGATCTTGGGCTGAAACTTTATGGGAATGTGTTTTGGTGTATCGAGAGTTTTATGGTGTGATTTGATTGGTTCGAATCTGTTTGGATCAAGGGAATTTGGTTTGTGGGTGTTTTAAGCTAATAAGAAGGGTCAAAATGAAATCTTTATTTGATGAGAGGGTAAATAGGGAAAATTTGAGTTGGGATTTTGTGGGTAAGCATTCTAGGTTGTATGGGGTTTAATGGTGGTCTCTGATATGAGGATTGAGGTGTGAACGGGGGTTGATCGGGGCCATATGATTGGTATCAAGCAAATTTGACAATAAAATACCCTTGTTTTCCCCTTTGTCACACAAAGTTTGTTTCAAAGCTCTAGATTGACTGATCCCTACCTACCTGATCCAGGCCTAGTTGGGCCAATCTAACCCTACCATTCAATCTGAAATGCCCAAAAACCTTATCCTCCAAAATTTTAACCAAAACCACCATTGATTGCACTCCTATCTAAAAGGGTTCTCCAAATTAACCGAATCACTATCTACCCAATCTGGGCCCGTTTGGGCCAATCTGACCCCACCATTTGATCTGATATGACTAAAATCCCCTCCCTACAAATATTTAACAAAAAATACCCTCATTTGCCCCTTCATTTTAAAAGATTTCGTTCATATCATTGTGAACACCTAAAAATCATCTCGTCCCTCCATTTTCTAGCACAAAATCCCATCCATCCATTACGAACCTCGGTCCAACCCCTTATACCTGGTTAAACTAAAATACCCTATTTTTGTAAAATTACCAAATTGCCCATTCGAGCAGCATTTACTGTCTTGCATTGAGAATATCTCCGTACTGACCAACAAACCCACAGAACCGATCAAAGACCCTGTTCATCGTCTTCAACCACCAAACTTGAACCAGTTGCAACGGCGACGCGTTTCTTCCCCATTCTCACTCGTTCCCGGCATACACTTCACCGATTCTTTGTTTCATTTTCTTTCCTCACCCTTTCCCTTACTCCTCTATCATTTTCGACCTCTCAAACCATTCACCGTGCCCCCGACTCCCTATTAGATCTTGCCATTCGAACAGAGTAAGCTGTCGCAACTGCTATCAGAAACTCCACTGCTAACCAGTTAGAGGAGCTCACGGTTAAGAGATCGTCTCGCTTCCCTTATTTTTGATCACCTTCCACCGTAGCCATCTCTGCTCGAAGGTGATAATCCATCATGATCAGTTAAAACTCTTCTATTCCGCCGTGTGAATTCAGGCCCAAACCCATACTAGGTAAGTCATCCTCTCCTTGATCTTTCTCACGGTTTTCTTGCTATTTCTCTCCTCCAAGTTATCATGGGATGACTGGTGGTCAGAATGGTTGCCGGAGCCGATAATGAAGCCGCTGCTGAATTGGTTTCCGTGAAAACATCGAAACCAACTCAGTCCCCCCATGGTCTTCCCCTTTATGAAGCTGATCTTCGTGTTTATTTAGTGATTCAGAGAGAAGACCAGCAATCTCTCTGACTTTTTTTTTTTTTTCAATTATCATTTTTCTAATGAAACTAGATAACGTATTTTGTTTCATAGCATTTTCAAGTTTCTGTTCTCTAAGGGTTAAGCTCTGTTTGAGCACATGATCGATTGCTGCACGTCCAATTTCATCTCCTTTTCCCAGGCATTTCATTAACGGAAGTTGGCTATATCTAATGGTCTTTACAATTGGATTGCGCATGCGATTTTGTCAGATTTTGCTGGTAGATAGTTTGTTCAATCCAATTTCTCTAATGCTATTTCACTGTCTATCGGAATGGTTTTGTTTGAATTAAAAGGATAGTGTGGCTTAGGCCCTCATAATCGTGATGAATTTCAGACTTGTGCTATTTGGTATAAATGGAGATTGGAGAAGACTGAAGTAAACCTGTTCATGGGCCAGGCCGGGCCGGGTTCAGGCCGGGCTTTGTATATGTATCAATAGAATACACTCGGGCCTTAGCCCGAACCCAGCCTGACTATCGGGCCTAAGTCTTGAGCCCGAGCCCGGCCCTCATATAAAGCCCGATGCCCGGGCCCAAGCTCGGCTAGAAATTTGAAAACAGAATTTTTTTTCTTTCTTTATTCAATAAAAAGTGTTTTATTTATATTAAAAACCTTTAAAACTCAAAAATAATAAACATCTCACTATTACTTGGAAAAAAAAAGAGAAGAACAAAGGCAAAATATTGTATATATATTTTTTATTAAATAAAATATATTTTTATTATTTAATATATTGTATCAAGTTGGGCTCGGGCATTTTTGAGAAAGCCCGAGCCCGACCTGAAAAAAGTTAGGCCCGGTACTTTAGGCCCGAGTTTGAACCCGCGAGCCTAAAATTATGACCAAGCCCGACTTAATAACGGGCCGGGCTGGGCCGGGCCAGCCCGTCGGGCTACCCGACCCATGAATTGGTGTAGACTAAAGTAAGTTTTTCCCGGTCATTGAAAGTCATGTTCTTATGCTAAAAGAAATAAAAAGAGAAGAGGAGAATAAAAAAATAGTAATAACAATATGAAATAAAAAAAATAATGATAAAATAGACTAATGAATAATTTGAGTAAAGGGGAAATGGGGGGGTTAGCAGATGGATTTATCCATACTTAGGTGACAAGGAAATGAGCTATTGAAAGGGAAACATTAATAAAGAATAATAAAAACAAAAAAAGGGAAAAAAGTAAAAAATATAAAAGATTCAAAAAATTGAAAATATAAATAAATAAATAAATAATTCCATAAAATAAATATACAAATAGGGTTCCATAGAAAAATAACAAAAAAGATATAAATAGTTAATATAATTAAACAAAAAAGACAAAATAAAAAAGATATAAGAATATAAAAAATAAGAAAAAAAAATAAACAGTAACAATAAAATAGGGAGGATTTTCTTTTGATGTTGGCTTCTTCTTGTGTTTGCTTTCTTTATTGTTATTTCGTTTATCTATGTGTGTTTGTTTGAGATCCCATGTGGGCCCCACCTATTGGACCTGGGAGAGGGGTGCCTAACCCCTTCCCTCTCCCATCCAAGTCTTACTCGGACTAGTTTAACCAGTGCCTCGGGTCTTGGAGTCACTACAAATGAAAAATGATTTTCTTGATACCATTCCCGGAGGCCCCATCACCTCCATTTCACACAATTGATGGGTGGCGACTACAAATTAGTGCCAAGTGAGCCATTTCTCGACACTCACACAAACTTGTTATAGCCTTTGGTCTCTAAGGTTGTCTAAAACTGAATTCAGTCTTTTTAAGCATAATAGTGAGTGCATCTTATCCAATTGATTACATCAAGATCCTAAAAGCTAACATTTTTTAGCACAACTTGATGTAGTCTTCTTCCTTAATGATTTGTTATAGCAAATAGTCATTTGAGTAGTTCCAAATCTTTTGAGTTCTTATAGTAGCTTTGTCATACCTGATTTTTCTTGGAGTGTCCTCATTTGGAGAGATTTGATGATGGTGATGAGAACATGAAACTTATGCTCAGTTTGGAAGGAGTACAAATACAAATACGTATAGTGCAAATGCATACAAAATAATGCAAAATACAAGGTTTTGTATTGTACATATTTGGTAGCAAGCATGCATTTAATACAATTAAGGCTTAGAAAATCTTACTTAAGATAACTATGCACTTAATCACACCATTAGTAGTCTTAATGAGTTTGTTATCATCAAAACACATAGGGTCAATACCCCTAACTTTGGTGGAAACAAGATTCGATCCAAGATCTTCGGAACAAGCCTAGAGAACCTACCACCTGAGCTACCATTAGTTGGTAGGTAGTTCCTATTTCATATTATATATTTTGGATTAGACCTAGAAAAACATCAATCGAACTAGCAAATACAACCCGACCCAACCTGAAAAAAAGCGTTACGGTCTCCTTTCTAGTGATCTGAGCTAAAAGGGACATGACCTAGAAAAACATCAATGGGACATGACCCATTGTCCCAACCCGAAACCAGCTTAACTCGACCCGATTTCTAGGTCTATTTTGGACTAACAATTTTTTCTTGCTCAAAAGATTAGTAATATATATGTATGCACTAGGTAAATCTTATATATTCTCTTCAATTTGTGAATTTTGAAGTCAATATCTATGTGGGGCAATCAAGACATTCTACTAACTTCCCTCTACTCTCCTCTCTACTAAACTAATAAAATGGTTCCTACTATCCTTGATCATGTTACAAGAGTCCTACTAAGGCTCCATTCGCTTTTCAGTAAGTTATTTTTCCGGGTAAATGCAATTACCTGGGTAAGCTTTTCCTAGGCAACACATACTCGGGTAAGTGCATTGACCCATGTTCTTTTATTTTTGATGTAAATAAGGTAATGACCATTTTAGCCATAAAAATCCATTATTAAAAATGACACTTTTGTCCTATTCAAGTGTTGGCAACTTTCCCCCTAGGTGGGAAAATTATTTACCCACCTAGGAGATGGGTATCACTTACCCGTACCCAGGAAAATAAAACTTTCCCTGGTCCCCACATAAATCTGAAAAAAGAACATGGGATTCTTCATCAATGGGAACCAAAATCCCATTGACCAACTTTCCCCCTCTCAAAATCTGAAAAAAAAAACCCCTAAGTGTAACATATATATAACCAATACCTTCATATATATAACCAATACCTTATCCTCTTGTTAGATACTCGTTCTAAAAAATATTAATTCCTTATGCATTAATTAACCCAATAAAACATTTATTTTGTTTATGCTAGAACTCCTTTCCCCTATTCTCTCTCTACTCTTCAAGTTCGTTGAAACTATCTGTTGTGAATAAAACAACTATTTTGTTTATGCCAAAACTCATCTTCCCTATTGTCTCTCTACTCTTCATGTTTATTGAAACTTTCTATTGTGCTTGATGTAGGAAAACCCCTTTATATATTGATTTCTCTATAGATGAAGAAAATATTATCTGTATCTCTAGCCACACTCCAAACCAATTGTTTTAATTATACACAAAAAAAAAGTTCCATTAATTCTTTCGTCCTACCCATCAATATTTGAATCTCTTTTTTTTGCCAAAAATCAAAGTAAAATGATAATAAACAAGATAGTACTTCCAAGAATCAATATTAAGCCAAGGTTCTGAAGCCACATTTTCTGTATATGTTGTTCCTACCACAGGAAACTATGCACTTTCAACTAGTTTTCTATTTTATCTGCCAGAAATTCAAAATTTTCCCACAATCCAAAACCTTTTCAATATTATCTATATCTATCATGATCCCTTTGACCTTATCTATTGGTGCCTTAAGTTTAAATAGTTTATTGATTTCTTCTAGATAGGTTCATGCAATACTGCTTAAAATCTTTATATACGGTAAATGAAATGTGTTTTGCTAATGTCATGGTTTTTAAAACTGAACCGGTCACGGGTCCGGTTATTGGTTCGAACAGTTCGATCATTCAACCCGAATGGTCAATTTGTTCTGACAAAAAAAATAACCCAAATGATCAATTTGAAAAACGGTCAAAACCGTTCGAACAATTAACCGGCCGTTTCAGCGGTTTGCTGACAGAAATCAACGATTTTGGGGAAAGAAGTTATTTTGGGGGGAAAACAGAATGGGTCAGGTGACCGGTTCCCAGTTTTTCCGGTCTGACCATCCGGTCCAGTCCAGTTCAGTTTTGAAAACCATGGCTAATGCAACGGTCTTATTTGCATCAAAATTATACATCGAACCTCTTTGACTCATAACTCAAGTGCGACGTCAAATGAATCAACACCCCAAAAAAGTTAGTTTGATCCTTTATATGTTTTAAGCCTACAATCGTATGACTTAAAAAGCTGAATAAGTTGAGAAATTATTTCTTGATCCCACGAGAGATAGGAAAGGGGCTTTTCGTACAATAGGCATTAAACAAAACAATGTAAAATTTCGATGTAGGCAAAGAGGAGGAACAGGTAAGCGGAGTTTGTGTATAAATAAAATAGAATTTTTTTTTTTATTTTTAGAAAGGGTTAATTAAGGCATAAAAGTAGATACTTTTTCTAAAAGAGTATCTAACAGAAAGGATTAGATGGAACCATTGGGTTAGTAGAGAAGAGAGTAGAGGAAAGTTAGTAGGAAATCGGGAATACGAGTGGGGGTCCTCCAAAACTGAAAATGAGAATGATCTAGTGTTTGTATTAATCTCTTTGAAGAACTTTCTATATACTAATGAATTTATCTAAAATTGTCCCCTAATGGTTCACACTACATGATTGATGTATAACAAATATTTCCAAGGGTCTTAACTTATAAACATTAAAGAATATGGGTCAATATAATACTCCACATCTTCTTGACTCAAGGGAAATAAAGTCAAGAAGATGGTAAGTACAAGTAGTTGATTCAAAGGTTTGTCTGCAAATGAAAGTACCATCCTATTATACAAAATCCAACTGATGGTGGCGAAGTACCATCCTATTATACACAAAGGAATGTTGTAAACTACTTCCCCTAAAATTGAAGATGTACCCTTATCATGTTTCATAAAACATGATAGTAATTACCAAACAGTTCTCAGTTCAAAAGAGAATATGACATGATATTGACATGTATATGATGAAGGGTATTTTAGTCCTCCAAATTGCATCATGACATGTGGATTCCAAGTAACACCTTGGCGTTGAGTAAGTGGATCACCTCAGCAGATCGGCTAATAGCTCTTCACTAGGGCCGACCTAAGGTACCTTAGCCCAGCCGACCTGAAGGACCTCCGAGAAGGGAATGACCTACCTCAAAGACTGGCCGAGCTAAGAAAGGTACTATCGGCGACCTACAAGTCATGCTTACTGACTTGTCACATCGATCCATTGCCAGACTGAGTTCTTCGGAGTATTAATGAGTCAACTGTTGGGCCAACCTACCTGCATCACGCGCATCAGAGTCAATTAGATGGACCTTAGCACTCTGCGTAGATTATGTAACCGACGACATTATTCTACCGCGACTTAATGGAATTGGCCCAACAAGAGTTAAGGACCTGTTACAAGAGGTCTCAGATCACTCACACCTATATAAAGGTCTCATTTTCACTTCAAGAGGTATGTGTGATTAAGCTCTTGCACACTCCAATCTTTTAAGAATCTCTAAGAACTCTTTGCTGACTTAAGCATCGGAGTGCCCACCCCGGGTAAAAGCAACCCAGGCACTCTAACGCTCTCTCTTGCAGAATCACATAAAAGAAAAGTCAGCTCGCTCCGTCCGTAAGCGTGATGGACAAGAAAAATGAAAACAAAGAAACTAGCCAGGCAGGCACCTCGTCTAGGTGACCTATATCTCGCACCTTGCCACTGGCCCCCGAGATACTTACAGCTCCTCGGCCTAAAGATTTCAAGGCCCCCAGTCTCAAATCATACAATAGAACAATAGGCCCTGTGGACCATGTTGACAGCTTCCAGGCGATAATGCAACTCCACGGGACCAACAATGCAAGTTTATGCATGGCTTTTCCAACAAGCCTCTGGGACACAGTTCGATTGTGGTACTCAAGATTGGCCCTTGGCTCTATAAAAAGCTAGAATCAGTTTGCTACTCTATTCATTACTCACTTTGCCACCAGTAAAAGGTGTCCTAAATCTGTGACCTGCCTACTGAACGTTGTGCAACGACCAAATAAGATGCTCCACGAATACATCAAAAGGTTCAACTTGGAACGTCTCCAAATTCCTAACCTTGACCCAGTGGTACAGCTCACCAAAGTAGTAAACAGTGTTCACCACCCTAACTTGCACTAGGAGATTGATTTGAACCTTCCGACCTCTATGAAGAAGTTCCTTGCCGAAGCAGATAAGTTCACCAAGGCAGAAGAAGCATTGGGATCCCGATTAGAGCCGTCCAAGAAAAGGAAGCAAATAGAAGAAGAAGCAGGAAGAAACAAGCAGTGACAAAGGAGTAAGTCGACAAAAAGAAGTTGGTCACCCCACAACAAGCAAAGCAAGTTACCAAGAAGAAAGAGCAAGTCCCATCACTGGAGTTCAAGATCAGGTCGGCGATCTAGAACCCCACCTATACAAAATAGAAACTATACCGCCCTAAAATGCAAAAAGGGGTGAAATTTTAATGCACATTAAAACAACTGAATATGTAAAGTGGTTGGCTAGGATGAAGGGCAACCTAGCAAGTAGGAACTCAAATAAATATTGTCATTTCCACCGTGACATTGGTCATGACACAGAGAACTACAGAAACCTGAAGGACGAGATCAAAGAGTTGATCCGCTGTGGGTATCTAAAGTAGTTAATAAAAAGAGAAGAGACAGGCCGACCTGCTGAGCAACGCAGGGAGGCACCTAAGACCAGCAGGAAGTAGGAAAGAGACCAAGCTCCCCGAGACCAACAACCACTAGAACAACCCATCAGGGGGGTCATCAACATGATCACCAGAGGGTCAATTGTAGTAGGGTGTACCACCTCAGTAAGGAGAAGCTCAATTCAAGACCTCAAACATGATGACAATAACCTTCCCGAGCGCCATCATAGAGAAAAGATAATTTACTTCCCTGAAGATGACACACGCGGAATACAGTACCCGTATGTTGCATTTCTGGTAGTAAAGTGAACAATAAATGACTTTGAAGTGAAAAGAATTTTGGTCAACTCATGGCTGATATCATCTTCCAAGAAGCGTTCGAGCGATTGAAGCTTAGCAGAAAAGATTTACAGCCAACCGACGTACCCTTGGTTGGCTTTAGCAAAGAGGTAGTCTGACCCCTTGGCCGGGTGAGGGTACCAATTGTAGCAGGCTTGCCCCCAACACAGTCCGGTTTGATCATGAATTCCTTGTGGTCCCCACGCCTTCACCTTACAATGCCATCTTGGGTCAACCTATCCTGCATGCCCTCTGAGAGGTAATGTCAACCTACCACCTAGCAATAAAATTTCCTACTACAGGAGGCATCAAAGTTATGCGAGGCGACCAATTGGAGTTTCACAAATGCTATATAGCATCACTAAAAGCCAAAGGAAAAATATCCATCAACGTCGACTTGGAGCTGCCCCCAAAGAACATCAATGAACGAGCTTAGCTAATGGAAGATACTATCCTAGTGTCGGTCTCAGAGGCCGAACCAGAGAAGATAGCACAAATAAGAGCTCGCCTTATAGAACCAGTGTGCTCCAATCTGGTAAGTTTTCTACTTAATATCTAGATGTTTTCACTTGGTCGGTAGCGGAAATGCCCGACATAGACCCCTCTATAATAACTCATAAGTTAAATGTTAACCCCTCAGTCAGACCGGTCCGGTAGAGGAAAAGGAATCTCGCCCTAGAAAGATGGAAGATAATAGATGAGGAAGTAGGGAAGCTACTTACAACAGACTTTGTTAGAGAGGTCCAATATCCGAGCTAGAATGCAAACCCTGTACTCGTGAAGAAGGTCAATGGCAAGTGGCGCATGTGCGTCGACTACACAGACCTTAATAGAGCCTGTCCGAATGATAGCTTCCCACTTCCAAGAATCGACCACCCAGTATATGCGACTTTAGGGTTCGAGCTGTTGAGTTTCATGGATGCATACTCTAGCTACAATTAGATTTTGATGGACCCAACCAACGAAGAAAAAACCGCATTTGTAACCGAGATGGGCTTGTACTGTTACAAAGTCATGCCCTTTGTCCTAAAAAACACTGGGGTGACCTTCCAACGTCTTGTAAATAATGTTTTTTTAGACTTGATTGGGAATAAAATTGAATGCTTTGTAAATGATGTAGGTACATAGTGGTCGCTCAGACCATCAAAGCATAGAATGTGTCAAATTAATACCAAACGGATGCTTGTGATGACTTCACAACTCATCGGACGTCTGCAATGAGTTCATAACTCATCACATGATTGTGACAAACTCATACCCGAAACGAGTTGTGATGAACTTTGTCTTGAATAAATTTGCAATGAGTTTCAGACACGCATAGAATTGCAATAAGTCTCAGACATGCGCGGACCCGCGATTAGTTTTGGATGTGCACGAACCTGCAATGAGCTCAAAACCATCGCAGGCCCATGACCAATGTGGAATTATTGTGCAATTGGGAATAAATATTAGATACACGTTCCTCTTTAAATTACGCGCATAACAGGATGCCCCGTGGGCCTAGTAAAAGTAAGTAATGCAAATAACGACGTTACCCACGCCACGTCAGTATAAAATGGTAACAAAAAGAAGTAGCATACATAGAGAATCCTTAAGGGAAAGGAAACCCTGTCTTTGAAGGATTTCATTGGACACGTGGTGAAACCCTATAATACTCCCTTAATAGTCAACATAAAGAAAAGATCCCCTTTCCTGACGGGAAATGTCTCCTTTTAAATCCTTTTCCTTAAAGCTTTGGGTTTCTCTCTATAAAAAGGGAGAACAACTCTTCCCCAAGGGAGGAGGATATAACTTTGACCTGTGGTTTCTCACAAGGGGACTCTCCCTTCTCTCCCCTCTTCCTCTCTCTTCCCTACATTCTCTCTCTTTCCCACTGCCTTCTCTAGGCTTTCAGAGACTCAACCAACCACCAATGAGATCACCACGTTACCAACAAATGATATGGTTGTAAAAGCTAAGTTTTTGAATTCTCCGATTGCCAACCTAGATTGTGTTTTTAATGTTTTGAGAAAATACAACATGAAACTCAACCCGAACAAGTGTGTATTTGGTGTCACGTTAGGCAAGTTCCTCGGATACATAGTTAGCCGACATCATATCGAAGCCAATCCGGAAAAGATCCAGGCAATCTTAGACATGCGGTCTCCCAAATCCATTAAAGAAGTACAAAAGTTAACTAGCCAACCTCCCCTTTTTAAGACCATAGAAAAGAACCATGATTTTAAATGGACCATGATTTTAAAAGTTAACTAGCCAACCTCCCCTTTGATGAGCTAAAAAAGTATTTAAGTTCGCCACCTTTGTTGACCAAACTTGAGCTCAGGGGCGATCTTAAACTCTATCTCTCTATGAGTGATGAGGTAATTAACTTGGTCCTAATTAGGGAAGTAGAAAAGGTGCAGCGTCTTGTATATTATGTGAGTAAGGCACTGCACGTCGCTGAGACTAAGTACCCAAACATTGAAAAACTAGCCTTTGCATTAGTTTTAGCGACTTGAAGGCTAAGAACCTACTTTCAGGCCCACACTATCGTGGTCTTGACTGATCGACCTCTGAGGCTAATCTTCTAGAAGCTCGAGGTCTCAGGGAGACTTACRAAATGGGCAATCGGACAGTGAATACGACATCCAGTTTGAGCTGTGACTAGCAATCAAAGTGCAGGTCCTAGTAGATTTTGTTGCTGAGTGCACCTTTAGCTTGTTGCTAAACCCTAAACTTACCAAGTTAGTAACCACTTTGGAGGCATTGACCAATGTGGCATCTGCCCTGACCCAAGAAACCCCGGCCTAGGATGAGGATCCCTGGATCCTCCATGTTGACGGCTTGTCCAACCAGTGTAGAAGTGGGGCTGCACTAATCCTCTATGGGCCGAGCGAGGTAAAGCTAGAATATKCCCTCCGGTTCGTATTCCAAGATTCGAACAATGAAGCTGAATATGAGGCACTTATAGCCAGACTGTCATTGGTGAAGGAAGTCAGGGCTAAGAATCTTGTGGTATGCAATGACTCGCAATTAGTAGTTAACCAAGTGAATGGACAGTATGAAGCTAGGGAGCTCGCCATGTCAACCTACCTGGCCAAGGTAAGGGAGCTCCTACCTAACTTCCAATCTTGGCATATCCAGCAGATCCCAAGATCAAAGAACACGGAAGTTGATGCACTCTCAAAGTTGGCTAGCACGATCGTCTTTATGAAAAGGTCAGTTTACATAGAAGACCTGCCACGCCCAATAGTAGAAAGGGTGGCAGAAGAGGTTGTCCCCGTGCTAACAACAGAGTAGAGTTGGATGGATACCCTTGTTGACTATCTGTTGCATGGAACCCTACCGAAAGAGCATAACGTGGCCCAGAGGGTAGAGCAATAGGTAGCTCGCTACGTGATCGTAGTTGATTAGTTGTACAGGAGATCATTCACGCTCCCCTACCTACGCTGCTTAGGACGAGTTGAAGTGGACCAAGTACTGTGAGAAATTCATGAAGGTCTCTATAGAGAACACTTGGGGGGCAGGGCGCTCGTCCAAAAAGCGCTACGACAATGATACTATTGGTCCAAAAAGTACTGTGAGAAATTCATGAAGGTCTCTATGGAGAACACTTGGGTGGGCATGATTGATCTAGTGCAGAAATGCGACAAATGCAAGCAGCACACCAACATCTTACGCCAACCTACAGCTGACTTGAAGTATCTCACTAGCCCATGGCCTTTTGCATAGTGGGGAATTGACATACTTGCCCCCTTTCCACCAATGACCAGGCAGAGGAAATTTCTAGTCGTGGCGGTTGATTATTTCACGAAATGGGTAGAGGCTGAGCCACTGGTATCTATTACAGCTTGGAACGTGCATAATTTTTTCTAGAGAAACATCGTATGCAAATTCGGGCTACCAAATGTACTAATCTCGGACAACGGTAAGCAATTTGAAGACATCAATTTCTAAAATTGTTGTATGGAGATGGGCATATAGCAGAACTTCACCTCAGTCGCTCATCCCCAAGCTAACGGTCAGGCCGAGGTAACAAATAAGGCGATACTCCATGGCCTTAAAGCTCGGTTTTCCCGATCTAAAGGTTTGTGGGTGGACAAGATGCCCAATGTCTTATGGGCCTACTGAACAACTATTAAGATGGTGACCAGCGAAACACCTTTTAACCTAACATACAGAACTAAAGTTGTGATCCCAATGGAAATTGAAGTGCCGACTTTACGATCCAAGACTTATGATGAGGAAACCAATGAGGACGATCTATGGACCAACCTTGACTTGGTAGAAGAAGTCCGTGGTCTTGCCTACACTCGGACCGCAACATACCAACAACGAGTGGTTTGATACTATAACGCTTGAGTCAAGAGACACCAATTTAGAGTTGGCGACCTAGTACTCCAGAAGGTTATGGTACATGAACCCGATGTAGGAAAGCTAGGTCCAAATTTGGAAGGCCCTTATAGAGTCTTTAGAGTAATCTGTGAAAATGCATATGAGCTCCAAATACTGGAGGGAAAGCTAGTACCCCACGCATGGAATATAAACAATTTGAGGAGATACTATTTGTGAAAGAAGTGTTTCAAGCTACATCTGCGAACTTGTGAAATTTTACTAAGTATGAAAAGTGAAGCTTAAGGGATGCTAAATTGCTTTCAGCACTAAGGCACCTGAGTCAACCTCCAGCAGCTCGGCCAAATGAAGCTTAAGGGATGCCAAATCGCTTTCAACACTAAGGCACCCAAACCGACCTCCCAGCAGCTCAGCCCAATGAAGCTTAAGGGATGCCAAATCACTTTCAGGACTAAGGCACTTGGGCCAACCTCCCAGCAGCTCGGCCAAATAATACTTAAGGGGAATCCCGAATTGCCTTTTTGGCCTTAAGGCCCCTAAGCCGAACCACTTGTACAGGTACGTCAGCCAAAGATAGTTCATGTGACATAATATCTTAGCAAGATTGAAATTTCATTGAAGAGGCAACATGTATTAAAGCGAATTTCATTGAAGTTGCAGAGTAGATACATAAGAAAAAGAGGAAAACCCTCAAAAAATAAAGTCTGCAATATATGAAGCACATAGGCTCTAAGAAATATCTGATAGGAGCGTGTAGGCTCTTGGAAACATTAACTGAGAAGAAAAACATCTAACATCTTGGCCGACTTATTCTTCAATGCCACCCTATAGCTCATCATCGACATCGTCTGCCTCCTCGCCCTCTTGTTCGCCGTCCTCCCCCTCTTCCTCATCAGGAGAAGGCTCCTTGTCAACCAGCACCGCTAGCTCGTCCGGCACATCTTTAACAGATAGATGGCCGAAGTCAAATTAAGGTGCAGGGATTTAAGATAGTGACAACAAAGTTTGAAGCCTTTTGTCATTGCGGGAACAGAGTTGACAACCTGTGCTTGGGCATACTCGGGCGACAAACGGAAATGTTCAACAGCTATGACCTCGGCCTGGCATATATCCTCCATATACTTCGTCCACTGCTCCTCCAACTGGTGTTCTTGAGTAGCAATGGTCTCCCTGGCCTCGTTTAGCTCGCGTTGCATGTTAGCACTCAAACTCATGAACCGTTTGCGATCTTCCTCAGTGCCGAGCTAAATCCCCTACATCTGACTCTACGATGCTTCAATGTTCACCTAGAGTTTGCGCCTCTCTCTCCAAGCTGAGGTGACTTGGTCCAACATCACTTGACCCATAGTGTTCACCTACCAAAAGAAGAAAGGAACAATCAGTACAGAGACCACAAAACAAGAGAACAAAAGCTTCAGAAAACAAAAGGACAAACCTAGAGGATGCACCGAGTCATCCTCGTGCCAACCTCAGCGTGGTCCATACTGCGACAATACTCGAGGAGGAGCTTACCTCACCCCATACGAAGGGCCACCTGGGGATTGTGAAGGCAGTCGAGCACAAAGATGTTGATGTTGGGAATGAAGCGAGGAATGTCTAAAGGATAAGGACCGATAGGACGTTCCTCTTGGTCAACCTGCAACGAAGAGGCGGTAGGATCCAAAGGAACTTGATCAGCATTCATAGGACCGCTGCCTACCTCAAGGTCGATGACGCCAGGAGCGAATGCCACTGACCTTGCCTCGCACTAACCAAGGTACCCTCCCATGATGAGCATTCGACCCTCCTCTTCTTCCTAGACGTCTTCTTCTTTGCTACCACCAAAAGTGATTCCATGCTCACCATATCTAAAAAAGACAAGGGAAATGTTAGCCAACCTACCTACGTGATTCAGGCCAGCCCGAATAAGCATACACTTGGCTAAGAAATTATCTACTTGAAAATGCCTAACGCACGAAGCATTGCACTTCAAGTCGCATGTCCTCATTGAACTCTACGTTGAACTTCCAACAATCCCTCTACCATATAGTATCCATGTTCCAGCCAGTCCTTTGAGAAAGGAAGAAGTATTTATTCTTCCAGTCTTTGATCTTAAAGAGAAAGTCGTCTAACAACTTGTAACCGCGGCGGAAGGGAAGATAAAAACAATAGGGCACATAAGGGACCTTCTTCAGAGTACACAACCCAGAGAAGATATCTAATTCTAAAGGAAAATTAAGGTGATGACACAAGGAGATCAGCCCTACAAGTGTCCGAACTGCGTTTGGGTGAAGCTGGCCTAGAGAAACACCATAGTACAAAAGCACCGCAGAAATAAAGGGGTGCATGGGAAAATGTACTCGACAACCAGTGCCTCCTCAAAAACACTGACATCACCTCGGTTGTGAGGTATTTGGTAGGCGGTATACAACTCTACTATGTATTTGCCAGACAACTCGGTATGACCGAATGGGGTTTCCTCCACTTGGGCGTCCACCTCTGCCTCTGGTTGAGATGTTGAGGTCTCGACTTGAGAACCCTCCTAGTCTCGCGATGAGCCCTCCCCTCTCACCCATTTAAAGTTCAATGACCTACCTTCAAAAGGACCGAAAGACATTGCTGCAAAGGAAGTGATTCACCAGTTGTTGGGGGGCAGAAAGCTGCACCGACAACGAATAGACCTCGACGGGCGAACAAACGACGATTCTCCAACAAAGCTCTCCTCCAACAGGTCACTCTCTCCCTTAGTGAAAGCTCCAAAACAATGCAAGTGAGACCTCGGTGGGGACCCCCTATTTATAGTCTACTAGGAAAAAGAATCAACGATTGAGGCACGCTACCAACGAATCAACGGCTAAGAAGGTGGCACCACACACGGACTATTTGAATTTTGAACTTTGTGCGCCCATCTAGTGCATGCCTTTCTAAACTTTGAAATTTGAAATTTCTGCGGTCCCACCTATTCTCAAACCGGATTAAGTGGGCGAGCCTAGCAATTTACGAACCAGCCGGACCAATTACCATATTGAGAGTTACTCCCTTTGCCGAGCTGATGCTAACTCGGGAGTGGGGGGCAATTGATGAAGGGTAATTTAGTCCTCTGAATTGAATCACGACACGTGAATTCCAAGTGACACCTCAGCGTTGAGTAAGTGGATCACCTTGACAGGTCGGCTAGTAGCTCCTCACCAGGGCCGACCTAAGGTACCTCGGCCCGGTCGACCTAAAGGACCTTTGAGAAGGGAGCGACCTACCTCAGAGACCAACCGAGCTAAGAAAGTTACTAACGGCGACCTACAAGTCATGCTCGCTGACTTGTCACATCGATTTGTTGCCAGACCGAGTTCTCCAGACTATTAATGAGTCAATTGTTAGGCCGACCTACCCACATCACCCGTATCAGAGTCAATTGGACTGACCCGCATTACGCACATAACCTAGATGTATAGAACCTGAAATTTGGCAGTATTTCTAGAATGTTTTAAATTTGGACCTCCAAATCAGCCCTATCCAAACTCCATAGATATATAGAGCCTGGAATTCTAAATTCAATGATACAAATATCACTCAAATCCAACACAATTTACCCTTTCATCCTAAAGCTCAAAATTAGAACTGATTTTGGCTCTCCATCTAAAATCTTTTCGACCCAGAACATTATTTTACATTAAATCTTAAAGTAGATCCCTTAGATATGTAGACTTGTAGATCTTGAAATTCCGAATGCAATGTCACCAAGATAACCTAGATCCAACATTGTTTACCCTTTTATCCTAAGACCCAAAATTAGAATTGACTCTAACCCTCCATATGGAATATTTCTTATCTGAAGCCTAACTTCATATCAAATCAGAAACCTAGCCTCATATGTAGAGCTCAAAACTCTAAATCTAGCGATACCAAGATAACCTAAATCCAACATCATTTATCCCTCCATCCTAAGACCCAAAACTAGAACTAATCCTAACTCTCCTTTATTTGGAATATTTTCAACTTGAGGCCTATTCCAAACCATATTCAACATTATACACATTTCTAAGCTAAAACTTCCTCATCAATATTCCTCTTTTCCAAAACATTCAAATAAACCCTGGATCAACCATTTACAACAACAAAAAAAAAAAAGGATGTGATCAATCAAGCCAATGAATTACCCAAATGTAGAAAGAGTTAAATTAAGAATTTCTTTTCGCTACTCTTTTTCATAATCATTAAGAGGGTGTTCTTTTAATGGATAAAAAGGGTGCATGGTTGTGTTTCAAAACCATACCACTTCTTTGTGAAAATGAAAATATTGATTTTGAATTATCATAGACATTGTACTATGTATGGTTGTAGTTGTGTTATGAATTACATGGAACAATAATCATTGTTCTATTAGTGGTGTAAGCAAATGGGAAGTTGGGATCAAAATGCCAAGGATAGAAGAAAGGTAATGGAAGTACAAAATTCCAAAGGCTGAGGGTCAAAGGGAAATGAATGCTTAAAGTGCTGAAAAAAAGGATCCCCTTATCAAGGATTTCACCTCCTATTTATAGAGTGTCAACACCCAATTTTTGCTTAGTCTTCTGTTTGAACCCCCAACTCACTCTCAAACACCGATTAAACTATTTTGACCCTACTGAAACCCAAAGAATCCAAACCTCAAATCTTCAAAATCCATTATTGATCTCACCTAATACCCTTTGACCAAAATCACCAAAATACCCCTTCTTCCAAATTCCTAAAATACCCCTTGCTCAAATAACCAAAATACTCCTTCCAAATTCCAAAAACACCCCTTGCCCAAATTACCAAAATACCCCTCTTTTCATAATACCTTCATACCAAACTACCTAATTACCCCTTCTTTCAAATTCCCAAAATACCCCCTTCTTCCAAATTCCCAAAATACCCCTTGCCCAAATTACCAAAATACCCCTCTTTTCATAATACCTTCATACCAAACTACCTAATTACCCCTTCTTTCAAATTCCCAAAATACCCCCTTCTTCCAAATTCCCAAAATACCCCTTGCCCAAATTACCAAAATACCCCTCTTCCCATTATACCTTTATACCAAATTACCTAATTTTCCCTTGCCCAAGTCACCAAAATACCATTTATTCCAATTTTCCCAAATACCCTTCATTAACTAAATCCCCAAAATCCCCTTTTCCCAAATTACCAAATTACCAAAATACCATTAACTAAATTACCAAAACACCCCTCCTTCCAAACTTCAAAAAATATCCATCATGTCAAATGACCAAAATACCCTTCATTCTCCAAAAAAACCTATTTACAAAAGTACCAAAATACCCTTCATTCTTTAAATTATTTGATTGCCTCTCTAAATCTACCCCTTCGGACCACATTACCAATTTTCCCTCTGAACCTAAATCACTAAAACATCCTCTTATCCCAAATTACCCCCAAAAATTATAAAATTACCCTTTGGACCCCAAGTTATTAAACCCTCCTTAGGGATGCAAATGGATCGGATCGGATTCGAATTAGGGTATATTTGAATCCAATCTAATACTATTCATGTCAAATCCGATCGAATCTGATAGGACTCAATTTGAATTCGAATCCTATTGATAAGTCGGATCTTTGGATCTAATCCGATCCGACTTGTTTTCTTTAAAAATTAATAAATTATTAAAAGAAAAATAAAATATACTAATTTAAATAAAGTAAAAACAAAATATACAAGTATTTTTTAATTATTTTCATCATATATATACATGTTTTTTATAGAAAATAAATAATATAACAAATTTATAAAAATATAATATAAAAGATATATTTATAAATAAATAAATAACAYAYAYAYATATATATATATATATATATATATATATATATATATATCTATATAATATATATTGAATCGGATAGGGGTGATTCGAATCCAATCCAAAGATCCAAATAGGGGGAATCCGAATTCGACCAAATAGGATCAGATCTAGGATGGGATTGGATCTTGATCTGATCCATTTTCACCCCTGTCTTTCCTATCCCTTTAAACCCTAACTTGATAAAACCCTTCTTCCATCTTGAGAATTAACAGAACCCCCCTCAATCCTATTCTAAAATTTTGTCAAACCCTAGAAAAAAGCCCTTTAATCGAACATTTCAATGGAAGAAGGGATTCTTCTCTTCTTTGTTTTCTTTTCTCTTACTGCATATTGTCGTCGATGGTTCCATCCGCATAACCATTCTGTTTGAAACCAAGCTAAAGTTCCACTACTAAAAAGAGCTCGCCAAGAGACTGAACTTTCCAAACTGTTCTACAACATTGTTATTCATTTCAGGCCACAAGAGGTAAAATCCCTTGCCTCATATCCTCTTCCTCTTGTTCAAAGTTCTTTTTATCGAGTAGGTAGTTTGTTTCATTTTTTTAGTTTTTTCTTTTTATTTTTCTATTTATCTCCTTAGTTGTTGCTTGCTTGATGTCCTATGCTTTTGCTTTTATCGTGTTCTGAGTTTGGGTGTGAGAGTTGTTGTGCTTTCTGGCTTTTGTGAGGATTGATAGTCTCTTTCAATTCTTCAGACCAGCCAACTGAGTCCAAAGGTGGGGGTTCTGATAGAAAGGGGTGGGGACATGGTATCTCACCCTTTTGCTCAGGCCCCTGCGTCCAAAAGGGGGCCATGTCAAGAAGAGGAGAAAGAATCACTTTTAATGTCCTTTTCAGTTGCCAGAGAACATTGCTCTCAATCCGAATATGAAAACCTTCATTGTTAAAAAAATAATTAGAAAAAGCAATTTGGCAATCACACCAACAAGAGAGAGGGGTGCCTAATCCCTTCCCTCTCTCTGTCTCAACTTACCCATACCAGCCTTATCTAGGCCAAGGAATGTGGAGTCACTAGTGCACGATTAATTTTGAAAAATGCAATTCCAAGAGGCCCATCACTCCCAATTATCTATTCTGATGGGTGGCAACTCCATCTGCTCAACCATGATGTCTGCTCAACCATGATGTGAATTGCCAGATTTTTTCTGACGTTCATAGAATGGAGACTCCACTAGGGACGCTGGGAACGTTATGAACACCCTTTTCCTTACCGGTTTCACTCGTGGCAATCGGTTTTGACTTTTAAACAACAATTTGGTATATGCTGGTTTTAAAATCTCAGTGATTTCCTGTTATTTGGTTTTGAAAAATATCCAAAATAAAGAGAGAAAATATAAAGTAATTCCGTTTGTTTCTCTAAATTCCTAAGATCATTTGGCCTTCAATTCTAGTTTTAGATAGCTGGGGTTTGAGGTTTCTTTGATTTTTTTTTTGGTTTTTCCCCTGTTTTCTCCCTTTTTGTGTTGTTTTTTTAGATCGAATCTTGATGGAGTTTCTTTAAAGAAAAATAGCATATCCTTAAATGAGCAACTTCTTTGTTTACTATGTTAATAGTGTACTCAGTGTAGATCAGTAAAGTAGATTTCTAAAAAATAAGCAATGGTCATATACACTTGCATTTAGCATTTCATGCTAGACTAGTTTTTGTTGTGTTAAATTTATGATGGATGGATACCGAGGTAAAGAGTTCAGGGGCAATGCGGAGAGAGAGAGAGAGAAAGAGAGCACAGGAGAAAACTAGCCAGTTGCATGCTTGGGGAAGGAGGGGTTTGCCATTTGGTCGCCGCAGCTCTTGTTCGAATGTTGAAGAAGATGAACATTGATTCAGGATTTGAAAAGAAGAAGAAGAAGAAGAAGAAGAAGAAGAAGAAGAGAAGGAGGAAGAGGAGGAGGAGGAGGAGGAGGAGGAGGAGGAGAGGAGAGAGAGAGAGGATTATCGGAGTACCCGCACCGCTGCTCTGGTTCGAACGAAGAGGGAAGTGAACAATGCATTAACCCAAATCAGAAAAGTTTAGGATTATTTTATAGGTAAGGTTAAAGGGCGTTTCATAATTTTAAGCAAATATGGGGTATTTTTGTAATTTCAGGCAAATTTGGTCAAATCGGGTCTAAGAGAAATCAAACTGGGATCTAGGATGAGTGACTGAGATTTTGGATCAAATTGGAGGGTTGATATTGGTCTGACCTGCGGGCCAATGAGATTGACCAAAATAGAATCTTTTTAGATGTAAGGATAAATGAGGGTATTTTTTGGCTGAAATTTCTCAGGATGGGGTTTTCAAACATTCTAAGTTGATTGGTAGGGCTGGATTAGCCCAAATGGGCCTGGATTGGGCAAATCTAGGAAGGGATTGATTCGGTTGATTTAGAGCCTCAGAAAGAAATCTGTGTTTGATTGAGGGGCAAACAAGGTTAGTTTTGGGTAAACTTTCACAAGATAGGGTTTTTGGACAATCTGAGGTGATTCGTAAGGTTAGATTGGGCCAGATGAGCCTGGATCGGGCGGATTTGAAGCCTTGAAATGGAATCTTGGTACAATTGAGGGTAAATAGAGTTATTTTTGGGTTAAAATATCATATGAAGGGGGGTATTTGGCATTTTAGGGTGATTGGCAAGGTTTGATTGGTTTAGATGTATTTTAATCAAGTGGAATGGATTATGGGTGTCTTAAGCTAACGAGAGGGGTCGAAATGAAATCTTTGTTTGATGAGAGGGTAAATAGGGGAATTTTGGGCTGAGATTTTATGGGCTGGTATTTTGATGTATCCAGAGTTTAGTGGTGTGGTCTGATTGGTTTGGATGTGTTAAGATTAAGGGAATTTGGGTTCCAAGTGTTTAGGCTAATGAGAGACATCGGAATGGAATCTTTGCTTGATGAAGGGGTAAACAAAAGAATCTTAAGCTGAAATTTTATCGGTAGGTATTTTGAGAGGTCTTGAGTTTGATGGTAGTGCCTGATCTGAGGGTAAAAGTGTAGACGGTGGTTGATTAGGGCCATCGGATTGATATCAGATGGGTTTAACACTGGATTTAGGGGCTTTAGATCTTAAAATTGGAATTTTTGGGTTTTTAGGTGTTTTGGAGAGATTGGAAGAGTCTGATTGGGAATTTGGGGTAAAATTGAAGGTTTAGGCAGCGGACCAAGCAAAAAATAAGTAATGAAGTACAAGAGGTTTTTCAAAAATGTGGGTTGTTGACCTAGATGCCTATAATATGGTCTCTTTCATTGCATAATGTGAGATAATTTCCTTACTAATTTTTAAGAATGTCATTGAGTATTAAAGGAAGATTTTGGGTATTCTTTCTTCTAACAAGGGCAGTAGGGAGCTGATTGTTTTAGCAGGGCTATGGCTTACCCAACTATATCCCCTCCATCCAGGATGGTAGTAGGTCTTATGGTTCCTAAAGTGATAACATGAGACAAGAATCTGGCTTGTTTTTTCTGTCACACTTTGACTATCGTATAATCACAGCAATCCCTCTTGTGTGTACTCTGTTGTGGCTTGAGAGTTTTAACAGCTGAGTTCAATTGAGATTCCTGCTCACCTGATTTGTGCATGGAGAGTGTTGTTATCTTCAACATACTTGATCTTTGTCGATATGTGGACAGCACAAGGAAAGTATTAGAATCAATACATTTATATCTGACTGTTCGGTAATAATATTGTTTGCACTCCCTCCCAAGTAAGTTTCCCATCACCACATGCTTTGAGGTGTCTTGCATTTTTAGCAAAGTGCAAATTATCTAGGTATGGCTTATTCTATGGAAAATAAATTAGTTGGTTCCTTTACGGCTTGATCTTAAGGTTCATTTTCAGCATATCATTATAAAATTATGTTTTGGTCAAACCTTGTGATGATTCTATCTCTTCATCATGGCACCTATAGACGTTTCGTCATGTGAATTGCAGTATGTGGTAGGGTGATGACAATTTTCGTGCACGATCCCAACTTATTATACTGTTATATATTCTCTATGTGATGTCTGAATGGCTGGAAGTAATGTTTTGCAACATAGTCGCCTCTTGCTCATAAGCTTGCAATGTGTGTTCTCTTTCACCTTTAAAATAAATTTGTCAATTCATGGTTGGATTGCCACATGGGAGCCAGTAGTGTGATCCTAGGAAGGCCCAATTATTTCATTCTAAAGCCTTTAAATTGGCTGAATAATAGGTGTTAGATCCCACCCCAAAGGGAAAATGACAGAAATTTTGCCACTTGTCTGGATTCATCTGCCACCTACCGAAAGCCAGGTGCTTTCTTGTTTTAATACGTGATAGCAGTTGCCGTAGATTGGTGAGATGGGGGGGAGGGGGACTCCTCAAGCCAACTTCTAGTTCAAAGATTAATTGCTACAGTGCCTTCAGCAAGAGAGGGAGATCCTCTTTGGTTAAAAAAAAGCTTCGTCTTTGGACTCAGAGGTATGTATTGGACTTTGGTGGATCTTGGGTTGGATTAGAACTTAGTACTTAGTGCCTCAAGTAAAACAAAGGTCAGACTTACGTATGTTTCAGTGGATATCTTCTTGAACTGAAGTTGTTTTTTAGATAAGGTGTTGTCTATTGTTGCTTCAAATAAGTTGGAAGACATTTCCTTAAGGGGCCATGGATATATTATGCAGACTCTTCACCTTTGAAGATTAGCACCATTCTTAAGATGGCTCCACCTGTTTATAAATGAGTCACATGAGGTCCTATCTTTGTTCAAAATTGGGAAGTTAATTGGGCGGTGGCTAGTAAGTCAGGCATGTTTGAGTGACCTTTGAGGAGAATTAAATGGTCATCAGTAAAGTTGTTGTGTCGAAAAAACAAAAACAAAAAAAAAAAAGAAAAATCAAAAGAAATAAAAGAATAAAAAGAAAAGAGAGTAGAATGCTTGCTTCACAATAATCAGGCTCTTAATCAATTTCGACTTCTTGCTTCGGTTGCAGTGAGGTGAAGTTCTCATCTCAAGAAACATTTGTTAATGTTTTGTTTAACACTTGCTTCATATTTACAATGGTTGTTATACTTCTTAGTTTATATAAGGTTAGTTTATTGTCATGATCTGTCCTTAAAAATAAATAAATCTTGTGTTGCTTCCTTGAGGTTTATTGTGAGTAATGGCATATCTCATTCATAAATAGATGCATGAGCATTTGCATATCACATGGCATCCTTAGTTTTTACAACCAATTGTCCTATTAGAAGAGAGTCTAGTACACTTGGGCCATCAGAACTAGGAATCCGATGAGGCCAATGGAAAGCTCTCAACCAGTCACCAACCTGAGAAGCCCACAACGGTGGAGATGTTAGACAGTATATGCCCTTATCTCCAATCGGACTGATGTACATGAACATTTATTTGTAAATAAATAAAGTACATTATTGTTTCATGTTAGTATTGGTATGTTTCTGTGTATTACCCTTTAAACTGGATACTTAAGAGACTCGTGTTAGTTTAGAATGTTCTCAACCATTGGATAGACTTGGAGAGAGTTTATCCTAATAAGACTAATACTAGTGCTAAGGAGTTGGAGTAGTTTGTCTCAACTGCTAGGGTTAGACCCCAAGTATAGCCAGTGGGTGTTTATGATAGCTATAAATATAACCCTAGCAAGTGCACTAGTTATCAAGTAGTATAAAAATATCGTTCACACGAGGATTTAACAAAATAAGTATTAGAACTACAGCCTTCCCTAATTATTTRRACAATCGAATTTCAGATTTGAGAATAAGAACTAATGAAAAAGCAGAAAAAGGAAAACAAGAGCAGAAGTAACAATGCTGAAGTATGTAACGATTGGTTGAATTCGCTAGGGCTTTCGGTCCACCTAATCATTCCAATGAATATTAATGGATGAGATTATCCAAGATAATTTGTCATTCCCATAAGCTGAAGTCTTTCCAATTTT
>NW_010729324.1:251896-264744 GCF_000365185.1 Nelumbo nucifera
GCCTGATCAATTAAGAGATGGTCACTCCTAATAGCATTAAGCAAGATAATTCATAGACTATATGAAAATCACRATCTTGAATAAATYAGAATAAAAATATATTCATTGATATGATTAGGCTTTCCACAACCCTAACGACATATAAATTAGTTCATACTAGAAGAAATAAAACAAACAAGAGGAAAGAAAGAACTCATGGTTACGCCCTTGGAGTTGAGATCTCCTCTTCTCCTTGCCGCCACCTCCTTCTTGCAGATTTCTTGCTTGATAGCTGGATTGCTCATCTGCTTCTTGATGCCTCTCTAGTCCACCCCCTACCCCCTTTATATAGCTTAAGGGGAGGGGGTGGTCTCCTACTATTTCTTGAAATTAATCTCTCAAAAATAGAAAGTCCTAGTCTAATCCTACTCTTATCTCTTTATCTAATGAACTCAATCTCTTTATCTTTATATGGGATTACATCATAAATTTAGATCTGATAAGACTCTTCTCAGTTTCTTATTCTTGGATTCGTATTAGACCTCCTCTGCGAAATGGGCTGCTACTAGGCTTCTTTGCAAGTTGGGCTTCAGCTGCGGATTGGGCATTCCTACGAATTTTTCCCAACTTCGGGCCCGGATTTGATTTCGATTCAGGCTGAATCTGCGAAAGCCCAAAACATGAAAGTTGTGGATTTTTCTCTTATTTATCCAGTGGTTCTTGAATCAGCCCAATCGGAGTTCAGATACGCGAGTTAGGCTCAGATTACTGAGCGGTACCGAAACTGTGAAAATCATCCGATTTGCCTTTCTTTGCTCCTGACGTCTTCTTTCATGCCCTGAACCGAAATACAAGAAATATGAGTCCAATTAAGTACTAATTAAGTATGCAAGACATAATATTTGGGGATAAAAATGTGATAAATTCTACTCTCATCAGTTTATTAGAAGCACTGAACCTATACCAATTTTCAGTTATGCCTTAGACCTTGGAGATATATGGGCAAAACTGAAAAGTTATACATAACCTTAAACTTAATTATGGTATTGCACTAGGTGTTGGAGTAGGCTGTCTTCGATATGCCAACCAATGAGATCCATTATGGGTTAAATACCTAGGTATGTTGGGATAGTGGATTTCACCTTTGTCGGATAAAATGAATATTAGGGTTTACACTCTCTTTGATGGAAACCTAAATTGTTGGTAGTGGATTTCACTTGTGTTTGAAACCTGGTTTTGCAAAAGTATTTATATGTTATATATACTACTATTTCATGAAAAATGTTTGTAAAAGGTTTTAATCTTAGGATCTATTCGAATAGAGAGTGTGGCACTACTCCTTGTAGCTAGGGCATAGGTCATTCCTTGTCGGGTAGTGTTTGATCATTATATGGGCTGAGAGGTTAAGTGTAAGAGACCATTAGAGGGCTAATTACCTTATGGGCTTTGTCTTACATGAGTCCATTATCCTTTGGTCTTTATAGGGTGATTGAATCCAATGATCATTTAGGTGTAAATGTTGGGTCCAAACTGGGCCAATGTTGATTAGGTTAGGGGTTCACTATCCTAAGCAGTGAATTCCGCATAACCTCTTTCAGAGGTTGGGCAGAACCCATATGGGCTTGTGTAAGATCATTGTGGGGTCCCACACCATACAATATCAGGCCTAAAGTGGTCATTCAACAACTTGGATCATGAGCCTTTGAAGTAAATGGGCGCCTAAGGCCCAAAATTAATAAGATTAATTAAGCTGTGACATGACAACTTAAGCTGTCATGTGCTTTGGGTCGAACCCGGGTTTGATATTGGGTATGGAGCACCTATCCTTTTAAGAGGATAAGGTTTATCTCTTAATAGAGTCCAAATCCAAATTAGATTTGGATAATCTCCTAATTAGATTAGGAAAGTGCTTCATAAGGAGACAAAAGAGAAGAGGGCAAACTAGGCTAGAAGTCTTCACACTCTTGCTCTCTCTTCTTCTCTCTTGTCTTCCAAGAAACCCTAATTCTACCTAGGGCTTTCAAGAACTAATTTTAATCAGTTTTTCTTTAGGATTTTGCAAGGAAAAACATTGAGGAAGATCAGGCTCACTCACTCCATTCAATCCAAGCAAGTTGGATAGTAGTTTTGGAAAAAACAGTGTTGTTAAACCGGCTTCACCTATACACTATGCCACCTTTAGTGGATGTTGGTTTTAGGACTGATTTGTGCTTGTGGTATCTATATCAGGTATATTTTTCCCTTTTGATTTGGTTTCAAATCAGGTCTAGTTCAGTGCAAGATCGATCCGAAAAATGCAGTTTTTCAAAACACTAGGAAATTGGTTCCCAAAAGGGTTAGAAAAGTTTTGAAATTTCACCCATACATTTAGCATGGTTCAGCCATCCATAAGAGAACAACGTTCATCCATCTAACCCTTCCAATAGTGGTATTAGAGCACTACGTCTGAATCAAATTTGAAAGAAAGATCAAATTGACAAGAACAAATCAAGCCGATTTGACCTAGTCATCATAAAAAACTGAGAATTCGGTTCTCAGGTTTGGGACCAATGATCTGAAAATTAATCTCTATACTTTCTGATATATTATGGAATTCTTCTATGCTGAATTCTTGAATTCTTGTGTTGAAAGTGTGATGGAGATCGAAATCTTTGATGGTGGCTAGTTTAATTCACACCGTTTGATTATTTGATTATTTGGTATGTACTTAATTCATTTTCTTTTTAGAAAGAATGTATTAGATTGTTTCTGGTGTAAGCATTAGAAATTTGGGTTTTTTCTATTTATTTACATCCGATGACTCACTGGAGATCGTAAAGGAAAATGGAAATCAATATGGAGATAGCAATTCATTGGGATCCTGCATTTGTCCGGGTTGGATTCGAACCATCACATTATCAGCCCTAATTATATAATTTGATTAGTTAACTTTTATATTCTATTATGATTGTGAATCATAACTGAGAATTTTTATCATAATCTATGTGGATTAATGCATGTTTTGGGTACTAAACCCTAGGCCGATTTGACCTAGTTTTGATCCAACCTACATGGACTGAATCTATGGTTGGTTGGGGACGGATTACAGCCCCTTAGATCACTGATTAAGTTATCAAATATAGATCTAGGCCAGGGGTTTGATGGGCTATTACATGGACCAATTCGTCCAATGCTTGTAAAATCTAATTAGAATTAGATTAAAGAAAGATATGCCCATTTCAATATGGATAGATATATGAGCTGAACTGTTTTTTGCAGTTGGGCTCATATACCAACATGAATCTGGAAAATTCATCTATAGAGGCAGCCATAACGGACTCTAAAAGAGTAAAAATTTCCTCTAAAGGTTATAGGAGACGGCCAAGTAAGTGCCTCTAAAAGCCCTGTCACTAAATGTTTTAGAGGGACTTGATTGAGCTTTAGAGGTAGATTTATACGATTATACGTACGACTGCCTTTATTGCACTAACGCTAAAAGTCTTGTATAGAGGCAGTTACAAGTGCCTCTAAAAGTTCAATTTAGAGGCGCATTTGAATGCCTTAAAAGATTTTGTGGCAATTTTATGTGCCTCAAAAAGAAATCTAAGAAAAGGAAAAAATTTGTATGCTTTAATATTTAGAGGCACTTTTGACCGCCTCTAAAAATGTCCCATATTTGTTTTTAAAAAGTGCAATATATTGTGAATATTGCTACATAAAAGTTCCAATTGATACACCTATATGAAAATATATTCAATCAAAACATAAAACCTATATGAAAATATATATAAAATCTAAAAAGATACACCTTATCCATAAAATTCCAATTGACTTTTATCATCATTTTAAGAACAAAAAAAAAAACAAAAAAGCACAACATTCAACCCTCATTATATTCATTCTTCCTTCTGAGTACATGTCTTCGTTTTTTAACAACCTACAAATCAAATATAGAGTAGTCCAAAAGAAATTCCTTTTAACAGCTCAAAAATAAAATACTCTTTGTAGTCTTCATCCAATCCTTTCTTTCTCTACAACCTGCAAAGAAAAGCAACAAAAAAGAAAAAAAAAACAAAGTAAATAGGTATAATTTTTGTAAATTAATAGCCATTGACTATCTAATCACATATAGCAACAAAAAATGAAAAAAAAATAATTATACTTAAAATCCTAGCATCTTGTCCTTTTTTCTACTATTTTCTCCTTCAAAATCCTAGTATCTTGTGCTCTAGTCTTTTATTTTCTTTTCTTTTTCTTTTGGGTTGGGAAGGGGTGTAATTTTAGTCCTACATTACATCTCCCCTCGTGTGTTTTTATTAAATTGACCTACCTTCAAGGTGTCCTAAATGTCTATTGTTATGAAATAGCTCCTTAGCCTTAAGTAAGCACACCACAAATTGTTCCTTAAGGCATGCTATTATAGGTAAAATGGCATTGTCCCTAGCCATTGTATTATTATTATTATTATTATTATTATTATTATTATTATTATTTGAAAGGACAAGAACCTAGGAATAGTCAAGAGTGCTTATACATCTCTATTCTAAACGAACCCTAACTAGGATACCAGCTAGTATTGTTGTTTTCCTTTTGTCTTATGAAAGGCTACCCAACAACAAATTCATACTTGTTGGGATGCAAAATGTCAACAACTGAACTAAGGGGAAAATCTATGATATGGAACAACAATTAACAGGGTATGTTTTCCATATCATATCGGATGAGATGGACAAATCACCTTTGACTTTCTGTTTTGATGAATACAGGGTATCGCAGGTAACCGGTTTCAACAACAATTAAAATCACATTTCAAAAAAAGAAATTCATTTCAAATAATAAAGACGTTAATGTCTTTCCATTCGTTCTTCCTCAGATGAATCTCTCCCACAGTCATCTCTTTCCCTCTCTTAATCAAACTTCACATCACCGGCGAGAACGGAACCAACGACGACATCTAACCACCGGTAAATCTCTCTCTCTTCTTTCTCCGTCCTTCTCTCCTCTCTCTGTATTCGATATCATATTTGATTTTCTTTATGTTCTACGCGGACGACACCAACCAGCAACGACAAACACATTTCTAGGTTTGTTATCTCATTCGCTAGACACTGTTATTAGATCCCTCTTCTTTACATATTTGTGTATATGTTGGAGTGGGAATGACGAGTCTTGTTCTCTTGTAGGTGGCTTGCGGGCCATATTGACAGACCAGAATAAATGATGGAGTGACAGAACTTGCAGCAGGGATCTACACAACGAGGTATTGGTGGAATTAATGAAAAAGAAACTTGGAATACATGTATATTTGTAGGTTGATTCTTGATTCTAAGGGTTGCTTTTTGGCAGCTTGGAAATGAATTCCATTGCTCGTTTAATGTCAATTTCATGCAGTTGTCAAACTTCAATTCATACTTTGTTAATGTGCAGTAAGTTTACAGAACAGAAATTCATTAGTGCCTATACCCTTCAGGATGAAACTTGTCATGATCAAATACTGAATAATTTATGTGCCCATTTATTCAGCTAAAAATGTTTGAACCTGATATCAAAGGGCAAAACTTCTTAAGAATGAATTAGCCACTAATCTTTAGGCCAAAAAGTATTGTAAATTTTTTTCAGAGCAAATTTGTTTCCTTAAAGTTCAACCAGAAGAGGGAGCTCGAAGAAGTTGACCAGAAGAGGGAACTCGAAGGATAGAAGAATGGGTAACGGAAGATTAGAGATTAACGGATAGGTTAAAGTGTTAAATTTTAATTAACATATAAAAAAATATAATTACCGATTACTTAAATAACTCAGGTAACTGTTGTATACGTGGCAGTAGCAGAGGTTTTAGATATGATATGGTTTTCCATATCATAGTCGGACCCAGCATTCAAACCTGATTCTCGGAAGAAGTTATAATGGTGTTCTCTTTAGGTTTACAGCAAAAGATGCTTCTCAAAGTTCACACCTTGCCAATTCCAAATAAGACCGAACTCCAAGGACCCAAGGAGGGGGACTCATCCTCATGGAGAGCAGGGCATTATCCATGTCAAAAAGGATATTTTAGTCCTTTTACATGATGCTATCCTAGTCACTAGAATATTGTTTGTGGCTTGTGAAATAAAAGAAAGAGATTGGAGGAAAGCCAGGAGGCATGTTAAGATCTGTTATGTTTTAAGTGCAACACTTTTGGTGGTGGGTTGCAGTGGTTGCGGGGAATAGGTTCAGGAGTAAGGTCACCTGCAAAGAAAAAAGCACTCCAATGTATGCATTCATTCATCCATTCCACCCCTAATGTCCGAGAGTACCTCCTTCTCATCATCCATCCATTCCAAGACCACCATTCAACACAAAAATCATAAGAGCACCATATTCATGACAAACTTCATCATAAGACGATAGGAATGAACTAAAGAGAAGGATTTTACCTGACACTAGAAAATTTGTGTTCAAAGCCAAGGCTTCCAGATGCCAATAATTTCTGAAAATCATATCATAATTGTCAAATTTAAGTCAGTCATCTCTGCTATCAAATTAATTTAGATGTTAACTGATACAGTAATACTTAGTTTCAAAGAAAGGTATAAGGAAACCAATGGCATAATCCAAGGTACCATAATGAAGTACAAAATGGAAATTAAAAATGCTCTAAATGTTCACCAGTTGAAACAATAACTGAATTGTAACGTCACAACCAATTGTACCTGCGTCAATACTAATTAATTCATTCTGTTTTCTGTTGCCAATAAAATTTGTACCTCTATCATTCTTTCTTCACAATTTGTACCTGTGACATATATCATAGACCCCCATTGAAATGGCAATTGGCTGCCAGGAAATCATAACACGTGAAATAGCAAGAAGTTCCTATAGAGTCAATTATTCAGACCATGATGGTAGGATTCACCTTTTAAAGCAACAATAATTTCATCAATCTGGATAGAGAACCACCTGGATGGGCCACAGCTGAAAAGATAAACAGTTGTGTGACCCTAAATATCCAATTTGGTTGACCCTTAGACAATAAAACTATGAACAAGAAGTTCCTATAGAGTCAACTATTCAGACCAATGTAATATTTGGAGAACAATCCAGAGGTGGTACACTAAGCTCCTAATCAATGACCATAGACAAATTTCAAGAGTACCTTTGAAAGGTGATCTATAGGAATCCTTTCCCTTTCTGCATTATTGGTGTCCAACACCTGAGAAAAATATGTACCAAATCCTCATAATCAACAAACAAAAGGATATTCAGAGAAAAAGAATAGTGAGCATAAATTCAACTTTAAAGTGAAAAACATTGATTACCATAAATAGAAAGCATTGGTTATATTATTGCAAAAAAATCATGAAATACTTAGCATTGCCTAATCTTTTAAAGTATTCAATGATATTTTCAGAAATAATGAACACTGAGAAGTAATTTAAAATTATTTTATCACTCTAATTCCATATAGCTAAGAACAAATACCAAATGGATAAAGGTGCATTTTATAGTAAAGGTGTTGAATATCATTTTGTCTTATGACTGGTAAAAAAAATCATTCTTATGTTTATATGATATGAAATGAAAGGAATGTCCAAACTACTAAAATCCTTTCTATAATTCCTTCATAGACAATTAGGAATATAAGATGTTTGGAGATGACCCGTGATTGATTACATTATGCATAAAAATATCAACTTAACAAAGCCTCAGTCCAACAATATGGAGTGCCGACTAGCTTGCTGGTAAAGAATTTAGCTGGTTGCAGCAGAGATTTGGGATCAAGGCCTGCCTTCACCAGGATTAGGGGGTCTATAGGCATTGTTAAATTGAGTCCTCAAATTGTTTCTCACTTCATCTCCTTTTTAGCCTATATCCATAGCTCTTCTAATCTACTCAACTTCTATAAGATTTATTTAATCCATGTCCTCTCAGAAATAAGGGGAAAAATCACAGCAAATGGAGGGGTTAAAGGAGGTCATTGCAAGACTGATTGGGTCATTTCAAGAGGTCAAATTATAGCAGTTAGATGGACAGCTGAGAGTGGGCTCAGGTTGGTTTTTTGTTGTAAAAATCACAGGAGGTAGAGGGTTAAAGGAGGCAGGTTTGGGGCTGGTTTCACACCTGTTTTCTGCTGCAAATTGCAGCAGTGGCACGGGTCACTGGGAGTGGGTTCAAGGCTGATTTTCTACTGTCAAATTTTAGTATATTGAGGGGTTAAAGGAGGCAGGTTTGGGGCTGGTTTCACACCAGTTTTCTGCTGCAAATTGTATCAGTGTCATGGGCCACTGGGAGCGGGTTCAAGGCTGATTTTCTGCTGTAAACTTTCAGCAGATGGAGAGGTTAAAGGAGGCAGGTTTGGCGCTGGTTTCACACCAAGTTTTTGCTGCAAATTGCAGCGATCGCACGGGTCATCGCGAGTGGGTTCAAGGTTGATTTTCTCTGTAAAACTTCAGCAGATATAGGAGTTCAAGGAGGTGGGTTTGGAGTTGGTTTCGCACTGTTTTTTTGCTACAAATTGCAGCAATGGTATGGGTCACCAAGAGTGGATTCAAGGATGATTTTCTACTGTAAAATTTCAGCAGATATAGGAGTTGAAGGAGTGGGTTTGGAGATGGTTTCATGCTGGTTTTCTGCTACAAATTGCAACAGCGGCATGGGTCACCCGGAGTGGGTTCAGGTCTGATTTCCATTTCCTGCTATAAAATTTCAGTAGATATAGGAGCTGAAGGAGGTGGGTTTGGGACTGGTTTAATGCCAAGACTTACAATAGTTAGTGGGACAAAAGGAGGTGGGTTTGGGACTGGTTTCATGCTGGTTTATTGTGGTGGTTAGTGGTTAGAACGATTATGGGTAGTGGGTTCAGGGGTAAGATCACCTACAAAGAGAAAAACACTCTAATATGCATTCATTCATTCATTCCATCCATCAATTCCAAGACCAACATTCAACACAAAAACCATTCAAGTAAGAGCACTACATCCATTACAAAATTTATTGTAGCATGAGCACTAACCATTCAAATGAAACATGATCCCTGACACCCAAACATTCCAGAATCAACATCTTCAAGAATTTCCAAAATTACTCGAGCACTTACTAGTATCAAAAGAAAAAGAAACATAAGCAGGACTCGTGATCAGTCAAAGCCTGAACCCAGGCAGATTCCAATTCCAAAGTATGTAGTAGTCAATCAAAAATGATTACCACAATCAAATCCCATGGAGATTTCTCTTGTTATCAAAATGCGAAGTGCCAGCACCAAGAGTAACCAAAGGTAAATCTCAAACTAGTGTGGTAAAAGGACTCAAATTAGGTAATGGAGAAATAAGCTACCATAATAAAACAATCTAATAGTTATTTCACTACAACCTGACTTCATGTTTTGAGAAATACCACTTGGTTTCTTTGGAACAAAACACCATTAATCTATGTTATTAAGCAATTTTTGAAGACAGCAAGGCTATTCAAATCATCTTCAAATCTTTCTCCGGGATCCTATTATAATGATTCCAATTTGAGTTTAGGCCTTATCCTTATTGGCAACATGTTCTACAAGCTGACTACACAAAATTACCTAACAACCAGTCTATATTCATCACGCTAAAAGTCTTAGCTGATGAAAATAGGGTGATTCATCAGAGTACTTCAAAGGAGGCCTTCATTCTAGTTGGCCAACATGCAGTAGGTCAAAACCAATGCATTACGAGAAACCCAGGAGAGATTATTCTGATTTGAGCAATTCAGAAATAATGAATTCTAGCAAGACAATAACCCCCAAATGGACCAATCCAGATTTTGGGGAGTGAGGGAGTGAGGGACTAATTTAGTCAATAAGAGAGATTGTTCTTTTAGAAGGTTGGTAAACAAAGGGAGTGAGGGACTAATAAAGCAACACTAGGTTTGACTTCAATCAAAGCAAACCGAATTGCTACTGTTGTACTTCTAACTAATCCTCCCTCTTGGTCAGACTCTTCTCTTAAAGACTCAGGACCTTACTAGGAACTAGCAGGTCATGTCTAGTTGTACTAGTAGATGGAACAGCAAACCAGTCTTCCTACCTATCAAAGGATGACAAGCTTATGCAGAGACAAATCAGATCACCCTATTAGAAAGGATCAGTCGTGTTTTATTAATGAAAGCATAACTTCTGCCCACTACCTGATAACTCTGTATTTTGATACCTTAAAGGCATCACTTCAGGGGTATTTTTGGCCATTGAGTAGTCAAAATGTGCCATTTTCCCAGTTAAATTCAATGTTGTGACCTTTGAGAGTCTCTGTGCAAATCTTGTGAAAACCTGGGGAAATTTCATGGCTGAAATGCAATTTTTGGGAAGTTGGTGTAAAGTCCAGCTGAGAGAGGGGGTGTTTTTGTGAAAAACTGAGAACAAGAGGGCGCCTCCTATCTGCTAAACCCAGAATGGCGCCCCTCATACTGTATTAGCATGCTCCCCTCTCCTTAGCAAACCTTAGGGCTGTAGTTGGGCCTCCCTCTTTGGTGGGCCGAAGTGCTCACCTTTTGATTTTCAGCAGGGTCTTTCTTCTAGATGGGCCGAAATGCTTCCCTATTCACCATATCAGCATGTCTTTATGCTATCTTCACTCTAAGTTGTCCCAAACTCTTGATTTCCTGCGATCATTTTCAATTAGGGTGAAAATCATTAAAAATTCATCATCAAAACCATGTATACAGTAGTAAAAATGATGTGTAGCATGCGCACAGATCAAACTTCCCCACGCTTAAGCTTTTGCTTGTCCTCAAGCAAAGATATTACCCATAAACTGATCATTCCCTAGATTATTACCATCTACCGAATGAATTTTAGGATGAGAATACATTAAGTGGTCGGGAAACCTACATAAACATTCTAATTCATCCCCATGGTTGGCCACTCTTACCAGCTACATGAAAACAAAGGAAGGGAGAACATGGGCTTCTTCATGCTCCAGCACTTACCGAATGAATTTTAGGATGAGAATACATTAAGTGGTCGGGAAACCTGCATAAACATTCTAATTCATCCCCATGGTTGGCCACTCTTACCAGCTACATGAGAACAAAGGAAGGGAGAACATGGGCTTCTTCATGCTCCAACACTTAAGTCCATTCAATATGTATAACAGCTCTTTGACCGCCATAATTAACCATCATCTCGAGCTTGGTCTCAAATCTGTCAATGCACTTAATTGAATTTCCAACTATATTTTTGTCCCTTTGAACCTCAGCCGTCACCAAATTCTTTTCTTTCCTTTTTTCTTCTTTTTTTTTTGGTGTGAGTGCATTTTAGGCTCCATCTCACATGGGTCACAGGCTAGAGGCAGATAACAATACTCATATTCCAAGTTCTTAGTTTTACTATTCAGCTTGGAATATCGGAGTTGGGACTGAACTCATATCATAAACCGCTAGTTTTACTATTCAGTTCATGACAGTGGAGTCATTTGGACTTTGTCCCTTTTTCTTCTTCTCTTTTTTTATCTTTTTGCAATTTTTGAAATTCATGCATTAACAGTTCATGAAGTGCACTAATGGCTCAAGTGTTCATCAAGAATTCGATCAAGTGCCCTATACACATGAGTAGAATTAGTGCTGGTCATGATGAAAAGCCTTATTCGGCTTCCTTAACCTCATTATTGTGATACAATTGGATAATTAACATGAACGAATTCTAGCACTTACAGTGGTTTCCTTTAACTCATCGTATTCTCTCTTAGAGTTCACCTTATAGACAACAATAAATATCAGGGGAATTCCAGTTTATTCGGCCTATCGATGCATATAAGTATTGGGGTGATTGAAGTGCAGAACTACAGCCTCCCCCACACTTATCATGAACATTGCCCTCAATGTTCATATAATTTGAAGATGGATTCAGCAATGAGGGCAGTGGGACTTCAAGCAATAAAAGGGGTTTAGAGAACTTCCCTGAAGAGCGTGCTGAATTCTGAATTGGCTCTTTCGTTTGGCCCTTCTAGCTATTGAGAATCAAAAGAAACTAGGAGGAGGAGAGAATAATACACTAGGTGTAATCAGCAATCTGCGAAATTCAAATCCTAGAAAAAAAAACTCAAATGATACGAAAAAAGGAAAAACAAAAAAACAAAAAAAATAAGAACTACTTATTAGCATTGGGTTGCCTTCCAATAAGCGCTTGTTTTCTGTCTGAAGCTCGACAGTCTAGTGGCATCAATGATCATCTAGGTATACAGTTGATGGGGCAGGTAATGTCCCATCCACTATATATGGCTTTAGGTGTTGACCATTGACCTTGAACATGCCCTGTGTTGGGTTGTTACCTCTATAGCTCCATGAGGAAAAACTTGTGAGATGGTGAAGGGTCCAGACCACCTCAATTTTAGCTTGCCTGGGAACAACTGGAGGCGTGAATTATACAGTAGCACTTGTTGTTCCACCTGAAAGTCACACCTCAACAAATTCTTATCATGCCATCGTTTGGTTCTTTCCTTGTAGAGCTTGGCATTCTCATAAGCTGCAAGTCGGAATTCATCCATCTCATTCAGCTGCATTCGTCTCTATGCCCCTGTTGCATGTAAATCAAAATTTAATAACTTCAGGGCCCAATATGCCTTATGCTCAAGTTCAACAGGTAGATGACACGATTTTCCAAAGACCAACCTATATGGGGACATGCCGATGGGTGTTTTATATGCAATTCTATATGCCCACAATGCATCATCTAGCTTGATTGACCAGTCCTTCCTAGAGGAATCTACCATCTTCTCCAAAATTCTATATGCCCACAATGCATCACCTATATGGGGACATGCCGATGTGCATTCAGCCATGGTGTGTGCAAGAGCCACTACCGAATCAGCATGGGCCAAGCACTTATGGCCCATGAACGTAGCACATCACACATCCATACATCACATGCAGGGAAGAATTGATCCAAT